>JAVIWB010002668.1:0-351236 GCA_031893035.1 Dermolepida albohirtum
ATTATTTTTTTTTATTACTGATTTTAATTAGTTTGCTTGCTTTTTGCTTAACATTACCGGTCAGATTGGCGTTTCGTATACCCCAAGTTATGTTTTTAAAGAATACACAAAGAATACATTCAGTCGAAGTGAGGTTATGTCGGCAGTAAATAACAGAAAAAAAGTTAACCCACCTTCATTCCTCCGAGATTATGTCATATATTTTTTGAAGATTTCAGAATTGAACCTAAGATTAATTATTAATAACGTTTATTAATTAATAATAATCTATTGAAAATCCGTTAAAATGATAGCGAAAAATAAAACTTGCAAAACATCTTATAAAATAGAGGAACATGATTAACCAACACTTTATAGACATTTAATTATATTATCTTCACTGTAAATATTTTTTTAATTATAACTGGATATTAATTTATTATATAAATAATTCTGTGATTTATAGTTTCCTATATTATTACGTTAAAATTTAGTTCACCCTTTCACATATAGATGTCTCGACGTGTTACTTTATACGTTAAATTTTCCACTCAGTTCAAATTTTAAAACCTTAAATTATCCAAGAATTACTAAACTCTATTCATTACGTTTGTTGTAAATACTTTTAATTTTTTCTTGCACTAAGTGTTCCTTTTTTTTGTACGTTAGTGTGTCGTATTTGTATAAAATGTGCTTGACTTTTGTATTGCTTTTTTTCGGTCATGTAAAGTTGCTCGTGTTTAAAACAATAAAAGTCATCAACCAATGGGTTTTGTCCAGTGGAATATAAATTAGGGTGGCTAAAATAAATAAAGGGGAGTCGAGATCAATAATTTACAACTGTGTAGAGTTTTATGTTGGTCTCATATGTACCCACTGAAATTACTGGTGGACGGCATTTTTACAATCTAGAAATTCTCCGGAGATTTTGTTTCAAATAAATGTTCAATGATATAACTGCACTGCCTGGAGAATAATGTCTATTTTTCATTTGACCTCATATTGTGTATACATCATGTATGTATGGATGTCTACTCCAATTTTGTTTTGTAGCCTTTTGTTTATTGTATTTTTTTTAGAAAGTTTCGCGATAATTTAGTTGCTCTGTGGAAAACAAATATGATGTAATAATGGTAAAAACGAGAATAACTTTGTTACGCAAGAGGAATTTATGTTTTTCGAAGCTCTTTTTTCGTTAACTACTTCTAAAACTTATTAAGAAAGCGATGCAATACAAATTTTTGTGCAGAATTTTTTTATTTTCAAAAGTAATACTTATGTACGTAATCCTAAATGAAGGAAATTGTCAAAGTTGTTTTATCGAAGGGGTCGTTGCATAAGTCTTATAGTAGTAGGGGATATTACCTTTTGGGGAACATCAACCGAGACACTCTATTAGGGGGAAGTATCGCTTCTTCAAGATGTTCTCTAGATCTACGAGGGTAATCTAAAAAGTTTCAAGCCTCAACATGAAGATGGCGCTACAAGTCAAAAATATTCCGGTGATATAATTGTGCATATATTAAAAGATACTTCTGAAAATTTGAGCTATGTCGGACGCTTAGTTGTTATTTAACGGTCATTTATGTCGGTCAATGTTAATGTTTTCGTAAAAATTCTTGCATTTGAAGGGCAATATACTTATATAAATTAGAGCCGATGAAATGGACTTCGTTTACGGGGATTCCGCATTATTTTCTGCAGTGAATTAGATCCGAAAAAGACGAAGAGTGTTCCATTGACTAGGAAAATACCAAGTGTACCGGAAAGTCATTATCGGTTTTTCCATAAAAAAACTACATATTTTTCAAGAAAATGAAAAACGGTCATTTATGTCGGTCAATGTTAATGTTTTCGTAAAAATTCTTGCATTTGAAGGGCAATATACTTATATAAATTAGAGCCGATGAAATGGACTTCGTTTACGGGGATTCCGCATTATTTTCTGCAGTGAATTAGATCCGAAAAAGACGAAGAGTGTTCCATTGACTAGGAAAATACCAAGTGTACCGGAAAATCATTATCGGTTTTTCCATAAAAAAACTACATATTTTTCAAGAAAATGAAAAAAATTATGTATTCAGAGTATTGGCTATTTGATTCTACACATCTTACCCAGCTCTTAGGCAATTTATGGACGCCATCCCAAAAAAACTGTTTGTCCTTTGAATAAAACTATTTATCGAGCCATTTTCTAACTCCTTCGAAATTAGCAAAGTGCTGCTCTGCACCCCCCGTACGGCGGGTGCGATATTATGTCCCATCCAAGTGCTTTCAACGCTTGACCGGTTTTGCTGTATGAGGCGCGTTGTTGTGCTGTAAAATCACTTTACCGTGCCTTCGTGCCCATTCTGGACGTTTTTCTATTAAAGCATGGTTCAAATTGATAAATTCTTGTCGGTAGTGATCAGTATTAACTGTTTCACCAGATTTCAACAATTCGTAATACACCACGGCTTTCTGGTCCCACTATACACAGAGCATTGTTTTGTAAGCAAAATAATTTGGTCTTGGAGTTGATGGACCGATTTTGCACTTAGGGTTTTCGAAATAAATCCATTTTTCGTCATCCGTCACTATTGGATGCAGAAATGACTTCCGATTATACCTTTGAAGTAGCATTTCACAGACGACTTTCCAATTTTCCATTTGCCTGTCATTCAATTGACGTGGCACTCATTTTTCCATTATTGGATTTCTCCCATTGCTCGTAATTGGTCGCTAATTGTGTTTTGGGCCGCATTTAATTCTTCTGCCAATGGTTTTTAAGTTAGAGTTGGGTCTTCATTCAATAACTCCCTCAGTTTCGCATCTTCAAACTTTTGTGGTCTACCAGCACGTTCTTTGCCTTGTACATCGAAATGACCACTTTTGAATTGTCGAAACCACGCTTCACATGTTTTTATGGTTGGCGCATGCTCATCGTAAGTATTTACTAGCAAACGATGAGTTTCAGCGGCTTTTTCCTTCGATCATATAAGAAAAATAATGCGTGTCGCAAATACACTTTTTCAGGCACGAAACTCGAAATTTTCAAAGAGGTATACTTTCGCATGTATGGCTTTGAGGCTTGATGTCAGTAGAATAAAATGAAAACAACATCCATTATCTTGGACAAGGCATTTGAAGGTATTTATTTAAAAAGTATAGAAAACTCTAGAAAACAATAATCTAGTAGATAATAGACGAACCAAAGGTTTTTAAACCTAATAAGACGAAACAATAGTACTTCCGATCAATCTGAAAGAACGCGAAATGTTTCCAAAGTTTTGGAAATTTGGCTCTAGTTCAATTGCACGAAAAACACACCAAATCAGGCTGGATGGAAAACAATTGAACAAGTGGACCATTTCAAATACTGCGGTGCAATTATAGAAGAGAATAGGAAAATGTACCGGGAAATAAATGAAAGAATAGGAAAATGGAAGGGAAAATAAATGAAAGAATAGGAAAGGCAGATGTTATACTCAATACAATGAAGATGGCATTCCTAGGAAGAAGAGAAGTACCGAAAGAGATAAAAACTGAAATTGTGAGAAAAGTATTTAATTAAGTCAACAGTTATGTACAGCAGCGAATCATGAATTTTAACAAAAAGACAAGAATCGCGAGTCAATGCAATAGAAATGAGGTTTCTGGGGAGAATAGAAAATAAATACAAAAAAGACAAAATGAGAAATGAGATATTCAGACAAAAGCTACAAATAGAACCTATTAATGAAAAAATTATAGAGGAATAACTCAAATGGTTGGTGTATCGAATGCAGCATGATAGGCTAACAAAAATAGTGTTCGAAACGCGTGTGGAGGAAAAATAGAAAAGGAAGAGCAAGACCTAAATGGGTAGATAAGATGAGAGAAGAGGTGGAAAGGAAAAGAATTGCATGGGACGAAATACGAACCTTGACTCAGGATAGAAAACAGTGGAGACAAAATATAAAACTCAACTCAACTCAACAACAGACCTATTTCTGCGCCGCTGATTTTTCAACCATCGAAGACGCGGCTAAATAGATATGAATGGTTTTCCTTAAAGAATGAACTGTTTTTTTTTTGGGATGGTATCCATAAATTGCCTGAAAGATGGGCAAGATGTGTAGAATCAAATGCCCAGTACTTTGAATAAATACACTCTTCAATTTTCTTGAAAGTTATGTAGTTTTTTAACGAAAAAACCGGTAATAACTTTCCGGTACACCTGGTACATTGTAATATTTTGGTTTTTAATTCTCCTATTTGATCGAAATCATCTTTGCTCGTCTTCTAACTACTTCGACAAATCTCTTTATTATTTTTTTTAATCACTGAAGGTTGATATATAACCGCTTTCCACATTAATTTTCGTATTCTGTATATACTGCGCGCTTTGGCTTTCAACGGTACAGATCGTGTGCGGAATTTTTTTTTGTACGAGTTTTTTTGCTGTAGTTTTCCAGGTGCGACAATGTTTAATCATCTGCTGATGATGACAACTTGGTTGTCGAAATGCGTATAGAGAATACGAAAATTAATGTGAAAAGGGATTATATATCAACCTTAAGTGATTAGGTTAATCAACCACAGGCTCCATCAAAATTATTGGTTTATTTTTACATTCCAATAATCTTTCGTAGAGTTTGCCGTGAACAGAAAAAACGGCGAAGGATATGTAAGAGATGGAAGTATTCAGACTTCTTGCATTTTTTAACGACGAAATAGAGTATTAATATAACCTCTGCAGTACGTTGTAATGACCACAATGCATCAAAAGGTGTAAAAAGAGGCCGCGTGTTGGATTTAATGAATTCAACGTCTTCGGAAAATACCTTTAATATATCTCAGAAAATGTTTATTAATATTTTTCACGTAGTTATGCACATAATATTCCCATACGTCCATACATTACTTACAGATGCAAATAAAGTTTTTATTTCGTCGTCTTTTTCTAACCACCGCTGCAATACAAGGACAACTGCATTTCGTTCAAAGACTTGTATATATTTTAATAGCAGCCATCATATACGTACTTACATACATATATGTATACATATTTACAGTTCCATAAACCCTATAAATAACTAACAGAACCGTATAAACTTATACGTACGTATATATTGTCCTTTATAAAATTCACCTTTATTATCGGATATCGCGCGCGTTTTAGTGAGCTGAAATATGGACTTGAAGTGTTGTGTGTGTGTGTGTGTGTGTGTGTGTGTAAGAGTATTCGTAGAGCATTATACGTGGTGCCTATATATATGTATTTATACATATGTATTTATGTATATAAAACTGGGGGTCTTAGTTTTCTTCGCCTTCGTGCATAAAAGTTATGGAAATAGAGTTTAAAATTGCAAATGGCCGAACAGTTCTACATCTATCTACATTCATTTCATGGATCGTATCCGTTCGAGAAAAGGCATCATAGGCCGATCGTTTTACAACTATACCTATACGAGCGTGAGGATGGAGCTACGCGGCGGTGCGGTAAATATCTCTTGTATTGAGCTTTTTAGTGGTTATTACCGTCGGAATGAGCGGAGGGTGGTATGGCGGTGTCGGCGCGTACGTGCATCAGATGGACTCGCGGTCTCCCCGTTTTCGTCGTTACGAAATCGTAATTGACTTCAATTTTTAGACGAGGCATTGAGTAAATAACCGTTTTGAAATATAAAAATGGAGCGGGGCGGTTTGAAGAATGGGGCAGTTTTTTTCTAGCAAATCTTTTCTCTGAGGCAGTGTTCTCAATCTATCGTTTGTAGATATAAACAGCGGCTGTAATTATTCCAATAACTCACTTGCAATCTATTTAATATACTCATAAAGTGCATATTTTAGGAACAACGCTGTAATCTTCAGCAAAAGAAAGGTCGAGTGGAACTACAAGAGTACAAAATTGGTTTCCGGGATATTTCGAAGAAACATTTTCCGCGCGAGATAATAACGCATCAGCGTTGCTAACTGTATCATAACATCGAGATAATTAATAAATAATTACTTTGAAGTACTCGCATCCTATTCAATGTAAATAGTGTGCATATTTTAGAAACAACGCAGTACTCTTCAGCAAAATTAAAAATGGAGTGGAAGTAAAATGCGTTTCTGGGTTATTTCTTTAAAATATGAATTAAAAATTTTGTCATAAATATGTATCTGAGCCCATAACGAGATACTTTTTCCGCACGAGATTACAAGGCATCAGCGTTGGCAAATGTATCGTAACATTGAGTGAATACATAATCGTTTTCAAATATTAAAGAAAGTTCCAATTAAATTCTTGCATTATATTTAATATATACAGAGTATGCATATTTTAGTAAAAATGCTCTAATCTTCAGCAAAAGTAAAAATGGAGTGGAAGTACAAGAGGTGAAGTTCGCGAATGGGCCACGTTTGGAAATTTTTATTTTTTACCGCAATTCTGTGGCCGCAACTTTAAGAGAGCTTATTCTAATTTTCGGTTGTAATAATCGTCCCACCAGAGAGACTGTGAGTGCTATAATGGATAAATTCCAGTCAAAGTAATCACTATTGGATGTTCCTGTGTCCGTGAGACAACGCACCGATCGAAGTACCGAAAATATCGCAGCCGTAAGTGCATCAGTTCAAAATGAGCTAAATCTGACGATTTCATGCCGCTCACAGGAATTGAGAATCTCTCAAACCACATTGTGGCGAATTTTGCGTAAAGATATTGGCATACACCCTTACAAGATCAAATTAACTGAAGAACTGAAGCCTCTTGATCATTCGAAGCGCAGAAACTTCTCCGATTGGGCTCTGCTAAAGTTTGAAGACAATCGAAATTTCACCGAAAAATCATCTTCAGCGACGATGCTCATTTTTGGCTTAATGGCTTTGTCAATAAGCAGAATATGCATCATTGGATAGCAACGAACCCACATGTGGTTCAAGAGATTCCATTACAATCACAAAAAGTGACCGTGTGGTGTAGATTTCATACCGGAGGTGTGATCGGACTATATTTTTTTGTCGATGAAAATGATTGGCATGTTGCGGTCAATGGAGTTTGCTATCGTGCCATGTTGGAATCCTATTTTTAGGCAGAATTGGATGGACTTGACATCAGTTATATATGGTTCCGACAAGATGGTGCCACATGCCACACAGTTGGTTAAACAAATGATCTATTGAAGGGGCAGTTCGGCAACCGTGTAATTTCGAGAAATGGTCCGGTCGAGTGGCCACCTCGCTCATGCGATTCAACGCCGTTGGATTTCTTTTTATGGGGTTACGTTAAGTCGTTGATTTGTGTCGACAAACTAACGACCTTAGAGGAGTTCAGGGATTATATCAAACGCTAAATTGCTAACGTTCCCGCCGATGTGTGTGAAAGAGTCGTGGAAAATTGACTCCACAGAATCGACTGCTGCAAACGTGCTCGCGATAGTTATATGAACGAGATCGAATTCCATAGTTAAATGTAACATGTGTTGCACACCTGGCATAAATTTCAGCCCCATATCACAATTATTCTGTGTTTTATTTAAATACAAAATTGTTATGTCCTTAAGATCACCTTTCTGATGGTCCTGTAATAAAAAAATAAATGAAAATTCGTGATAAAATATAAAATATTCAATTACATATTTTTATTTGCATTTCTTCGAATAAATTTTTGAAATCGTCGCAACTTAATGTCTAAAGAACTTAAAACATTTTAAAATATTGTATTTTATTACCATATACTTTACTTTTATATACAGTTTTGTATGCACTTACAAAAATATATTAATATCGGAGTGTTATTAAGAACAAAAGTAACACAATACGTATGCATATTCAACAGATATTTTCACTAGAAAGTTAATAAAATAAATTCCGAAACATTTTCACCTTACAGAATCGTGAACATTAAATTGCGCGTGTGTATACTCGCAGAATAGGTGCAGTAAATATCGTTATGTTTCAGAAAATACTGATACTTATCGTTTTGATTTAAACATTATAATTATGCAAAGTCGTACGATATTATATTATGTTAATGATATTTTGCACAGCTTGCAACATCGACGAGCCGAAGTATCCGTTACAATAATTTCCAATGACAAGATAGTACAAAATAAAATTGCGACAGGGCAATAAAATTCTTTCATTAAAATTTCACAACGAGATAAACGTCGAATTAAATTATAAGAATATTTTATTATATTAATACAGTATTTATCAGTCTTGGCAGAATATGTATATGCAAACACATAATGAATCAACATTATGCATTCAAAGACAAAATTCAATTTTACGACGATCGATTAAATATAAGTTATTACTTTTTGTGATCAGTAAATGTTTGTGAGAAGTGCAAAACTCTCTCTGAAGGTTTCATAATGCTTATGCTAAACTCGAGGATTTCTTTACTGTTCGAGGGTAGCCGTTTACATTTCGGTAATAGCAAACAAACAAAGAATTTTTGTTATCGAAAATAGTTTTATTGCTTTTCAAAATATTCTCCTTGAAAATCAATGCACTTTTGCATTCGTTTAAACCAAATTTAGACAAATAGTTGTGTACCATTCGGAATTGACCGTTTT
This sequence comes from Dermolepida albohirtum, assembly GCA_031893035.1. Taxonomy (NCBI): domain Eukaryota; kingdom Metazoa; phylum Arthropoda; class Insecta; order Coleoptera; family Scarabaeidae; genus Dermolepida; species Dermolepida albohirtum. The sequence continues at coordinate 8,511 of JAVIWB010002668.1, forward strand.
ACAACTCTTTAAAGGCACAGCTGCAACGTGACTGGTTTTTCCGGAAAAACAGGGGACCATTGTTTTGATGTGCTTCGGGCGCAAACATGAGCCCAATAGTAAACAGCAGTCGACTGTGTGGGTATTCCAAGATGGTTTTGGCTCATCTTGGAATACCCACACAGTCGACTACTGTTTACAATCGGGCTCATACGTACAGATCCAAGATTCATCACCTGTGGCGACTTTATAAATGTTCTTTGAAACACCGCCATTGTATTTTTGTGAATTTCTTGGCACCAATCGACGCGAGTTCTTTTCTGAGCGGTTGTCAAATTATGTGGTACCCAGCGTGAATATAGCTTCTTAACGGCTAAATGTTCATGCAGGATCTTATGCACGCTGGTGTTACTAATACCTAGAGATGCCTCGATCTCACAGTATGTCACATGACGGTCTTGCATTATCAATTCAGATACTGCATTAATGTTTTCCGACACAACAACATTTGTGGGATGACCTTCACGAAATTCATCGTCCGAAGACCGCCGTCTAAGTTTGAATTCACTATGCTAACGATATACTGTAGTTTTCGATAGTGCTTCATCACCATATAAAGAATTCAGCTCGTCGATGCATTCTTGTTGATATAATCCACGCCGAAAGTTATGAAAAATAATTGCACGAAAATGTTTGCGAGTTAATTCCATTTTTTCGCTGACATAAAATTTTCAAGTTACTGTCAACATTAGAAATAGCGACCGGATAATAAAATTGTCAAGGTAAATGTATTGTCAAAAATGACAAATTTCACGATGCAATCATCAGATCGGAGGCAACACTAACAGTATTGCTTGTTCCCTAAATATAAACGGTTACCCTCGTAATATACAGTCTGTCGCAGATAAAACCGAACTTTTTTAAAATAGTAATTATTAGCCCCTTCGATTACCATTTGATGACAAAATGTAGTGAACCAAAATGGTCATGATATACTTAAACACAATTCATCAGATCGGAGGCAACACTAACAGTGTTGCCAGTTCCCGAAATATAAACGGCTATTCTTGTACAACCACTTATCTCAGAATTTAAAAATACTGAACAATTTAAATAATTATAAGCAGGCCATTAAAATATTATTAATAGATTTGGAATCCTATTACTTAGAAGAATTCCTAGAGTTAGAATACAAGTTCGAATCATTTAGTTCATTTTGTATTTTCTTAAGAAGTTAGTTCAATTGTTTTTTTGTAATTTTTTAAATCTTTTATATATGTACCTCTTTTTTCGACGTATCCTTATTGTAAATCAATGTAGATCACAAACTTGAAATGAAACAATTTAACTAATTTTTAGGAAGGCATTTTTAACTAAAAAAATACGAAATACGCGGAGAGATGAATTTTTGGTTTAGAATATTGATACATTGCCTTCAAATATATTCAGCTTTATTTAATTAAGGTTTCAAAAGAGAAAACTTCCAGTTCTTAAGATTTAAGAGCGATGTAGTGGCGTGTAAAAAATGTAATAAATAAATAAATAAATTTATGCTATTTTTAACATCTGCCGGACAGAAATGCCAAGCAGCAAAGAAATAAATGTTTTGTGTACATAAAACTTAGCCTTTCACTAATGAATTTACATTTATATTATCGGATTAAAATATTAAAATTTTTCAAGAAAAAGAAATAATTTTTCATGGACTTATGCTAAAACGAATTAATCAATTACATTGTAATAATATTGTTACTTCCTAAATAGAAAAAAAAAGAAACTGGTTCTTTCTCATCAGATTATACCTGATTAAGTGTGTGTTAGTGTGCGTGCGTGCACGCGTGTGTGTGGCAGTACTTTCTGTTAAAACGAATGGTCCCGTTCTCTCTTACGTATTTTTTAAATATTTAAGGAATGCCTGACAAATTAAGATAAAGATAAAGTGCGTTTAAAATACTTCTCTGGAGAGTTTTTGGAGCGACCAAGTTGTAATATAACAGGCTTTCCGATTCATATCTAACAGGAAATTAGTACATGTTTAGTTCGTATTTAACATCTTTATTACGCTTTATTCCGTATAAAGTCGTTTATTTATCGTTTCTCATTTGCATTAAATGTTATTTATAATTGTTTCGTATTTATAAATTTCGAGTATCGATCTTTTAAAACTCGGCATTTAGATGTAATTTATTTTTCAAATTAATATCGTACTTTATCACAAAATTGTCTGTAAATTAATGAAATACGTACGTTATGTGTTACGTTAAGGTGTTTAAATTGTTGAATTTGTTTAATATATCGACTAATTATCTATTTCATAAATGAATATAAGTGTTTTAAATTACTAATCTGTGGAACTATCACCTTTCTTGTTCAACAAAAGTAGATTTAATGATTATAGGAAAATAAAGAATAGTTATATGAAAGTATCATCTGTAATATGATATGTCCTAATAAACGATGTTTTTTTTTTACAGAAATGAGCTTTCATAATATTTTTTCGAGTCTAAATACTTTTTAATTGTTGCATCAGATAATTAACCGAATACTAATAGATAAGGTGTATATATTAATAATGGGTATCCAAAAATTAACGCAAGATTTGAAGTGTTGGCAATCCTAAAAAAAAAACAATTCGACAGTTGACAGTTTAGGGTGAGTAAAAATGGAGCGTTACACGATAGAACAACATGTCTTCGTTATTGAACAATATTTCAAAAGTAATGAAAGCTTGGCGGCCGCAGTTCGAAAATTTCATACAAAATATGGTCGGAATAGTGTTTTGACTTCGTCAACACACTGGTCGTCCAAAAACAAGCCGTTCAAGTGTCAATATCGACGCAGTGCGTGTGAATGTCGGTGACAATCTAGGAACCTCAATTCGGCGTCGTGGACAAGAATTGCAAATTTTAAGAAGCTCTCTACAGCGTATACTCACTATATATATACGATCTGTGTCTCCATGCTTACAAAATTCAATTAACACAACAACTGAAGCCTGATGACCATGCACAGCGACGAGGTTTCGTTGAATGGATTATTGAACATCAACAAATGGATGCTGATTTTTCGAGCAAAATCATCCTAAGCGATGAAGCACATTTTTACCTTGATGGCTATGTTAATCGCCAAAATTGTCGCTTTTGGGGTTCTGAGAACCCACATGTGATTGTCGAATAACAAATGCATATAAAACGTGTCACTGTTTGGTGTGGATTTTAGGCTGGAGGCATAATTGGACCATACTTTTTTGAATCAAACAGTGACTGTTACTGGTGCTCGATATCACGACATGATAACACAGTTCTTTCTGCCGAAATTGGATGATATTGATGTGGCCAATATGTGGTTTCAACAAGACGGTGGCACATGCCATACAGCCCGTGAAACAATTCAATTACTGCATGAGACATTTCCAGGTCGTGTACTCTCTCGTTTCGGTGATCAGAATTGGCCCCCTAGTTCGTGTGATTTAACACCATTAGATTTCTTTTTATGGGGTTATTTGTAATCACAGGCCTATGTCAACAAGTCCGCAACCACCCGTGCATTAAAGGAGGAGATTCAACGCTGCATGAACGAAATTTAACCACATTTATGCATAATGGTCATGGAAAATTTCGACAAACGAGTGCGTATGTCCATGCAAAGCCGTGGAGGCCATTTGCCCGATGTGTTATTCCATAAATAACCCTACCCTATGTACTTTATGATTCAATAAAAAAATAACAATCAAAAGACTAAAAACTGTGTTTTCTATTTAATTCAAATCTTGCGATTTTACAACGTACTGCTTTTCCTACGTAGATATCAAAAGAGCAAGCTGAGGAATAAATAATTTTCAAGTATGGCGATCGATCTTCCTCTTATCTTCGTCAAGTACTTCCAATTTCTATAAAATAATTCCAAAGTCTAGAATTTACTCTTTAGTTCACTCCAAACACTTCAAGCATCTATCGCTGCTAGATTGTGATGTGTTTCCATTACAGACAGTGCTCAGAATTGCGAATCTTCACTACTGATGGCAGAGGTGAACTTTCAGATATTAACCAAGGAGCGTTTTTAAGCAAGCTTTTATATTTTTCAAAGATAGTCACTTTAACGCATGCATAAGTAAGTGTATACATTTTCTCACATAGAAATATTTGTAAGTGTTCTATTCACTGGCACTACTATTTATTATCAATTATATAGAATACCTGTTATTGTTTTAAGCAATGCGTACAAACTGTTTACTAAACTTTCTGCAAAAGTTCGGACCTCAAAGTGTATCTTCGAGTCGTCTGTATATGCCAACATCTTACTCACCTAACCTCAGAAAGTCATCTATAAATATATTAAAAAGCAGAGGACCCAGATCAGATCCTTGCGGTATCCCCGAAGTGGATGTAAAATATACCGATTTAAAGCCGTTCTAGCATTAAATTTACTCCGGTACTCTTCCAAATTTCATTCCCCTTCTATATGTACCATTCTTTTAAATCATTCTAGGTCTTTAGTTTTTGCCTATTTTTGCTTCGGTAGTTTTACAAACTTGTTTTCGAGCTTATTTTCCTTCATTCCGATCATACCTCCTAATCATGTAGTTTTGTTTTATTACCGTTATTTTTGTTAGACGTTTAAATTATTTCGTTATAACGAATGAGCAACAATGATTGACCTGCTCTTTTACTACTTTCCGCACGCCCCATATCAGTACTTACTTCCTTTTTTCTATCTGAAGTTAGCAGTTTAGTAATTTCTAGTGAGTTTTCCTCCTCTCTGTTTATGCCATTAACCTTTCATTGACGTGCAGTATACAGAACTTGTTTTGTGATTAATATCCATTATTTATACTTACATGCTAGCCTTCATTAGTCTTTTGAAAGTCTTCAGTTCACATATATGCAGCGAAAGTGCCGTTTTCACAGTAGTATTTGTTGTTTACATAGTAGCTGGCATATTTTTATTATAATTATTAGAATTGCGTGAGACACTGTCTAATTTCACTTTTAAGAGGAAGTAAATATTGAGGTGATATGTATGGAAGGAAGTGTAGGATCAGGTCACTCATTGTTGCTCACACTGTACTTGCTTTCTAACTCTATCCATACACGTTTTTGCTTCTATCTTTTGCAGGAATCTTGTCTCTTGTCTTTGCTTTGTTTTGTTTTCACTCCCATAGATACCATTCAATTATAACTCTATATAACAAGCACATTTTTAAACAGTATTAATGATATTAATTTAATTTTTTTTTTCATTACAACAATAAAAATAACACAATATTGGACAACAATACATCGTTTAAATCTCCTATTGATAGAATATAAAACTCTTATCGATTTAGTTCATCTTTTTGTTAGTAAAATAATATTTCTATAGATGAACATTATCAAATAATAATTCTCTTCGATTCAAATTGTAAATTATATCAGAATGAAAGAAAAAAAAAAGAACGGGAAAGACTTCAACAAAAAAGGCACCCCAAGACGAAGCCAATCGATAGGATTTACTTATCGTCTCGTTCGTAGCGACCATTGTTGCCTTCGATTTTAATAATTATGCGAAATAATTAATAGAAATTGTATCTCTTGGCGGGACTTCCCCCTCGGTTACAGATATTAACTTTGCGTACTCGCATCTGTCATTGTACTGTAACAACATTCAACTTAAAGAGGTTCGCGGATATGTGCGCGTGCTAGAAGGGGACGGAAAATACCCATGCTGTGCAATAAAATCCCGCTGGGACGTCCAGTGTGTGTTCGTGTGCGTGTACGTATTTGTATTATTTATCGTTAAGGAATAGTTTGTTGCAGTATGCCAATGAGGTCTGATGAAAAAAACATAAATTATTCAATTTGTCCTGGAACTCTTATTAATGCATTACAATTAAAAAATTAATTTAAATTGGCGCTTCAGACAATCGAATTAAATATTAACAAAGGAGCGATGGAGCTAACAAGGCGATGCTTCGTCTGTTACGCTTTTTAAATTGGCGTTAGGATTATTCTCAGAAATATTGAGAAAAAGGGTAATCTGGGAACAAAAGGTACGCAGGTTGCGTATGTGCATTACGTAATAATATCGAAGCAGAGGAAATTAATGGAAGGAATCATAAAAGAAATCGAAGAAGAAAGACGAAAAAGAGCTTGGAAATAAACAGAGATTCTGTGGCCCAGTAACAGAAGCGAATATAAGAATAGGTAATCTTGAATTTAATGAAACAATTGAGTAACTAATTTTGTAAAGAGACGAGGTGACTCTCGCTCCCTCCCACAATAACTCTAAATATCCGTTTCTGAGCAATAAAAACTTTAACTCATTTTACATACTCCAACGACATACGTTATATCTTATGCGAGAGTCGTCTACCAATGCGTAATAGACGGCATTGGTTTTATCTGGCTATCTAAGTAACATAATGAATATAGTAATTAATGCAATAGCTTTTCCAGTTTAAGAGATGATCTGCTGATAGACCTAGAAAATTTATTGAATTCCTCAGAGTTAATGATTAATTGATTGTTTTCATCTACACTTATCGTAGCATAATATTTTTGCCTGTTATGAAAGCTAACCAGTTGCATTTACTGTCACTGTTTATGAATGCGCAATGCAAAAGTTGTTAACCACATCTAATACATAGAGCATTTTTTTGTAATTCGCTGTCACTAATATCTGACATAATTAACGTATTGTCCATGCTATCTGCTTCTGGGTTTCCGGGCTGCACTGAAACTGTTTCAGTGCAGTAGTTCATCCCTGAAGATGTCCCATACAATTGGGTACGAAATGTCGGCAAATATACAAGTGACGCGGTTCCAGCCCGGAAACCCAGAAGCAGATAGCATGGACCACATGGACCATAATAAAAACGCCACAACACCTAAGCACAGATGCGCCGAGCACTGTGTCACTCCTATGTTAATACTTGTGTGCTTGGATATGTATTTATTAACAGAATATAATCAAGAATTCACCGCCAACAACCGAGTATAAATTATAATATACAGTGAAAACAGTATAAGTCCAAGTATCGAACCCTGTGGCAGTCCTATATCAATTATTATAAAAACATCACCAACAACCGAGCATAAAGCATAACATACAATGGAAACAATACTGGTCCCAGTACTGAATCCTGTGACACTCTATTGTTAATACTTCTATGCTTGGATGTATATTTATCAACAGAACATAATCAAAAAGTACTACCAACGACCGAATATCGATCATAACCTCACTTTTACGTTAATACTTCTATGCTTAGATGTGTATTTATCATCACATAATTAAAAAAAAAACACCAACAATGGAGCATAGATCATAACATACAATAAAAACAATACAGGTCTCAGTACCGAACTCTGTGGCACTCTTATATCAATAGTTCTGCGTTTGGATTGGTACTATCAACAGAATATAATCAAAAAAAGCACTATCAACAACCGAACATAGATCATAACATATAATGAAAACAATACTGGTCTCAGCACCGAACCCTGCGGCACTCCTATGTCAAGACTTCTATGTTTGGATGTGTATTTATCAACATAGTTATCGCTCTTCGACAAATAACATGCATTTAGTCGAGCTAGCAACTAACATAGTGAATGTAGTTTGGAAATTAATACAATAACCCTTCTAGCTAAGGTAGTCTTCTGTTAATAGGTATAGAAGTTTTACTTTCTCGACGCTAATTGTTGTCATCTACTCTTACCTTAGTGCAATGTTTTTGTCTGATAGGAAACAAATCAATTATGTTTTGTTAATGTTAAAAGTTAATGAATGAGCAATACAAAAGTTATTAACCATAATTTAACAAAGTATTTTCTTCATAATTCACTTTTATTCTTTAAAGTCAGAATTAGCATATCATTCGCGTCCATAATTACACCAAAAACATCCGAGCATAGATCATTAACATAAAACGAAAACAATACAGGTCCCAGTATCGAACACTGTGGCACTCCCGTATCAATTATGCTTCGTCATGTATTTATTAACATAATTACTGTTTTTGTAACTAAATAATATGCATTTAATCGAGTCACTTGTCCCTCTGAAAAAAGTGTGGTTAACATTTAATCCATTCCCAAACTATAGTGAGGTTCGACTCTTTCAAAAGATTCATATTAATTACGAGAATGTCCCAGCAAACTAGCAATAAACGCGTATTTCATTGGTACATAATGTTTACCTTGTAAAGTCTGTATAATATTAAAACCTTTTAACTTCAAAGGACTGAAAGTTTTATATTTCCTGAACAAAAAATAAAACTTATGACGACCATGACCGAAGCTCACTGTGCTATAAAACAAAAGCCGAACAACATTCGAAGAATCCGACAAGAATATTAAATAAAACGATAAATTAACAGCAAACTCCTTACGGAATACGTAATATCGGACGAGTATTATTGAATATGTGCCCTTATCGCAAGTGAATTGTTATTGTTAATTAGGCTTCCTGTTGATTTGTTTCCGAACACAGCTGTGCCGGTGTTTCGTCGGATTTGTGCGGCCGTAAGACCATTAGCTCCAATGGAAATTAATCAAAAATTTCCAGATTGATATCTGGAAAAACAATGTTTCATTTTGATTAAATAAAAAAATACAATAACCGTTTTAGGTGGTCACTGCGGAATGGCCGGTAATTTTGAGAAATGCCCAATTATTCGGTGGAAAAAAAATTGAAATAATCTGTCATTTTTATGTTTTGCAATAATCTCTCTAATAATGAATTATGTTTATCTTTCAATAATAAAAATAAAAACAACACAACTCCAAAAAAGCCCTTAAAAACAAGAAAATTACGAAAATTAATCACGTTGGTTTCCTAGAAAAAGCGCATTTAAGTTAAGCGTTAGTATACAAGGTGACGCATAATCAAGTCCCTTGGGGGAAGTTACTACAATTTTTTTATTTGACACATGTATGAATTTGCATATAAGTGAAAAGTTAGAAACATGTACCTATATAATTCATTATAAATTGATATACACCTACATAACTCAACTTTAAAATTTAAAAAAGTAGTTGGAGTTCGATGATACATACAGTACTGCAAAAGAAAGCACCTAACAATATTTTCCAAAACTTATTTACTAAAACGTTTTTACTAATAATTATTGGGTTAATTTAATTTATAATACTTAATACATCTCTCCAAGAACGATTCACTTATTGGTAGAAATATAGTCACTGGAAATTTCTAAGTTTATAACATCATACTTCCGCGTAGGGGTGAAATCGACCGCCTGATAAGAGGATTAAAGTAATAAATTTTATTGCACCACAATGCTCTGCAATAAAATTTCAAGGGAGAGTTATTTATCTATAAGACTTTATTTTTAGTTCAGTTGTAGAAACGATACAGAGCGGTTCCACAATAGAATATATTTAGATTCTTAAAAAACGCGCCTACGAGTGGAATTTTCACTTTAAGATAAAATCGTGAACTGTAAATTGTTATAGTAGATAGAAAATGCCTAGAATAGCTTTACTTGACAGAAATAAAATTATTGCTTTACGCCAAGAGGGTTATAGTCAAGTGTTATAGCATATTTTAAAGTAAATTGTTGGCCAAAACAGTTGAATATGACCCAAGAACGTAAGGCCTTCGGATGCAACCAGTCCTGACTTTTGCATGAAAGTTGAAACAATGGTTTTCGAATCTGAATCAAGTGTTTTAACAATTCTACGTAATAAACTAGGATCAAGTTGTTTCAGCAAGGTGGGTTCAAATACTGTTGACTCAAAAAAAAACTGTCTGGCTAACGAAACAATAGAAAATTTTACATTTTTGGATGTGGAGCCTTAATTTTTTCTAAGATGATAGTCTATCAAAATTAGGTATATCACTGGAATCTTGAAACAAAATTGAATACATAAAATGGGATTCTCCGTCTCTAAAAAGAGCCCGCACACAATCTTCAGCTGGAAAGCTCATGGCCGTCTTTTAGGTTCATTGCTGAAGATATAACAAAGAAGACTAAAAGCTATTACCTACGAAAATATAATATGTTCAGCTGGAAAGCTCATGGCCGTCTTTTAGGTTCATTGTTGAAGATATAATAAAGAAGACTAAAAGCTATTACCTACGAAAATATAATATGTTAACAAAATTATTTACAAATCTGGTTCAAACCTGGACTAAAAAGGTCCAAATTTTTGTCACAATAAAATCTTCTTTCATGACGATGTGCAAGTCCACAGGGCCGTCACAATCCTATCCATCCTATGTGAATGTAACTTCTTTAGCTTTGTCTTTCACCCTGTTTGAAATTTTGAAATTTGAAAAGCACTTCAGAGGGCATCATTTTGCAGAGGATAATCAATTGAAAGAGGGAGCTCTATGTCTATTTTGAAGACCAACAGAAACTGTGTTGCCGAACAGGTGGCGCAAGTGAGTTGAAGTTAAAGCAGATACTTGAAGAAATAAAGTAACCAAAAAAACATTTCTTGTTCTCCTTACGCATGCAGATTTTACTCAGATGATGCCTATACGGCAAAATATAAAATTTTGGGAAATGTAGTTAGTAACAATAATTTATGGGTGTGCAACTTAATTCGGTTACTTTTCAGTGGAGGTCGTTAGTTGTTATATATAGTTGAGTATGACAGCTGCTTTTTTTGTTGTTGTAAAGGTTTGACATCTGTTAACCATATTTAGTTTGAATTTTGTACAACAACATTTTTTTGAGCTCATTGAAAATGTCTGAATTTGTGTTAAATAAACAACATTGGCGTAAAGTTTTAATTTTCTGCTTTAATTGGAAGAAAAATGCAGCTGAAGCTCAACGATTGCTTGCAGAAGTGTATGGTGAATCTGCTCCAACAAAAAAATCATATTGTGAATGGTATCAATGCTTTAAAAGCGGTGATTTCAGCGTTGAAGACAGACCGCGTCCAGGTCAACCAAAAAAGTTTGAAGACGAGGAACTGGAGACATTACTGGTTGAAGATTCATGTTAAACGCAAGAAGGACTTGCAAAAACGTTGGGAGTAACACACCAAACCATTTCAAAACGTTTAAAAGCATTGGGATTAATTCAAAAGCAAGGAAATTGGGTACCATACTAATTGAAGCCAAGAGACGTTGAAAGACGATTTTGCATGTCGCAAATGCTGCTTGGACACAATAAAAAGAAGTCGTTTCTGCATCGAATCATTACTGGTGATGAAAAATGGATTCATTACGATAATACAAAACGAAAAAAATCATATGGAAAGCTTGGCCAGCCAACAGCATCAACAGCGAAGCCAAATATTCATGGTGTCAAGATAATGCTGTCTATTTGGTGGGACTCGACGGATGTTATCCATTATGAGCTGTTAAAACCTGGTGATTCTATTACGGGCGAGCTGTTCAGACAACAATTAATTTCTTTGAAGAGAGCAATCGCCGAAAAACGAGCAGAATATGCGACCAGATATGAGTCTATAATATTTCATCATGACAACGCTCGGCCTTATGTTGCAAGACCAGTTAAAAACTATTTGGAAAACAGCGGCTGGGAAGTTTTACCTCACCCGCCTTATAGTCCAGACATTGCCTCTTCTGACTACTATTTATTTCGATCGATGCAGAAGGCCCTTATTGGAATACGCTTCACTTCATTTGAAGAAATCAAAAATTGGCTTAGTTCGTTCTTAACCTCAAAGGATGAACGGTTCTTTTGGGAAGGAGTCCATCAATTGCCCGAAATATGAGGAAAAGTTGTAGCTTCCCATGGACAATACTTTGAATAATAGGTTTATTCATTTTGATTATAAAATAAAGGCATTTTTTTTACAAAAAAAAGTAACCGAATTAAGTTGCACACCTATTAGAATAATATTAAATAAAAGACATCTCAAGTAAAATGCGAGAAAATGACATGAAACTCTGTAAACAGAAGATCGATAATATTGACTGTCTTAAAGGTTTGTTAACGCTAGCTGTTAGCGGCGATTCTTCTGTCTCAGCCGTTCCTGTCCGTTCTTTCGATTACTACTTCGGCACCTGCTTGTGCAGTTCCCCACATAAGGTCATTAGTTTCCACCCAAACAATAAATAAAAACCAGTTGTGAATTCGATATACAGATCATGTCGGGCCGATATGCTGACTGGTCCTAATTTAATTTTTAAATATTCATTTTGGCATCGGCGCGTGTTATTAAATTTTGCAGACAGCAGCGGAGTTCCATTACGGCCAATAGCTGGTGAGATGGGCGGGTGTTGCCGGCTTTTCAATAATGCATTTATAAAAATGTATTTGGCCCGCGCACTTTTTATTTTCCAGTTTTACAGTTCGCAGTCACACTCATCGTCTTACATATATTGAATATTGTAACGCCTTAGGTGCGTAGACGTAGATCGTGCGTATGTGATTAACTTGTAATAAAGCAACACCTGAAAAAAAACGCTTATTCGAGTTGATTGATTATAATTAATAATAATATTTATAAATTAAGCCCGAGGTGAAGCAGCTGTTCCATTACAAAAACATACACATATCGGATTTATTTACACATGTTTTGTGAAGAATATTCGCAAATCGCCGCAAGTACTATTTCTAAATATGGTTTCAGAGAGAAAAGCGACATTTCCACCGCTCGATATTATCCTTATGTTTGTCTTGCAAATTCCGTCATACGTACCAATTCGCAATGTAATTGATGTAGATTGAAGATACAAGGTTTTATGAATATCATTTCGATTAATTGCGGCGTTTGTAATTTAATTTTTAATTTAACATTACTTGTCCCTTCCCTTTTTTGATTGAAACAGATTTTGCACAGGATGTACAGAATTGCCATAAAACAAAAAAGATAATTAATAAAGAAATAAGAAAGTCTACCGCAACGTTATCTTGACTATCGAAGACACTACTCTTCGAGAAAAACAAAAAATGGGTTAAAATGTATCGAAGAATTAATTAACTTTGGCGGACATAAAAACTGCTTCCAAATTTACAGAACTATCCATCTTTGTTTTAATTTAATATAAACATACAGTCTGTCCAATCAAGGATAATAAGTATTTTATATTGACAATAAACAGAACGAATAGTATACACCTTCAACGAGACTGTTTCCCAATATTAAACATAACGCCTCTTTTTGATACCATGATCTTACATCTAACCTAAGATTAAGAATACGTATTGATTATTTAATTGAATTTGTTCATTATAATCGATGCACTATAGACTTCACTTCTTTTTTTGATTTCTTCTTCCACTGAGGGTATTTTTAGGTTATTTTCAGTTATTTTTTTACTACGCGTTTCGAGGAATTCGCATCTCTTCAGGTAAACTTATATCCTCACTCAATGATTCTCTGTGGGTTTGATATATGATAGAAAAAGTATTACCTCTCTCTTTCGTTCAAATGAACGAAAGAATAAGAAACGTTCACCTAATGGTAATTCGCCAAATTAAAACGTTCGTATATATACACAATGGTAACTTAGTTACCTATTTTAGCAAGATAACACGCCCTTGTTCTTTCGTTCCTTTGAAGGGAGGTAATAATAATAAAACCGATTTAAAATATTTGAGCGTGAAAAATTTACCGAAACAGTGGTCCTAAATTCGAGCCTAAGACTCCGGCTCGATAAGTTATTAATTTAACAGTGGATTATCGATCTGATTTGAAAAAGGTTTTGAAGCAATTTACCACTTTAGTTTAGTTGTCCAACGCTTAACTGAATCTTTAAATATCCGTGCTTAAGTACACGTAATTCGTATAGATTTTCCATATGCTCTTAATTCTGTTTATCACCAGTTATGTTGAAAATTTCCAAAATTCGGTGGAACACTTTATTTGCTAAAGCTTCTACATTTTATTCTTCCACTGAGGGTATTTTTAGGTCATTTTTAATTGTCTTATTCGGCGCATTGATGACGATTCTAAAGACTTTATTTTGATACTGTTAGAGTATCTCTCTATTTAAATTACTCGCCGTTTCCCATATTTAGTCCAGGTAGGTTTGATAATGACTTTATATAATAGTATTTTATTGTCGATACTTAAACGTGAATGTCTGCCAATCATTCAGTACATGTCCCTGAATTTAATCCCAAATTGTTTTCTCTTCGTGAAAATATGTGTTTTCCACGTCAACCTTCTATCCCATTGTACACGTATTTTGTGTCGTCTTGAGCCAATTGACAACCATTAAGAGTGACTAGAGGACATCTATCCTTCTTTAGCGTAAAAAATTATCTCCTATCATCTTTGTTACATTAGTTTTCATTTCCCATTTTTTAAAGCAAAGTTTCTATTTTGTTTAATATTTCTTGTGGATTTTTCGATGCAGTATATGGATTAGCATGTTTGTAGAGGACAGCGGTATCATCAGCAAATGTTACCATTTCTGTCTTCCTAGTAGTTGGTAAGTCTGCAGTGGATAGAACATAGAGTATTGGCCCTAAAATACTCCCTTGTGGCACTTTTAAACATTTTTCCTATTTAGTCTCACTTATGGCGGAATGGGGTAGAGACTTGTGAGTAGCGTCGATCTTTTGCGAAAGAAGTAATATCATTTGTCATATGCTTGACTATCTGCAAGTGAGATACTTACAGAGCATTTAAGCCAAACTCTTCGACAAACCGATTTTGCCTGTCGAACATTTGTTTGTTTTGAAAAAACTTTTGTAAGGGCTTGTGTTCAAAGAGTATTTGAACGTACTCTTGTTTGAAATGTTTCTTTTTATGGAGAATAGGCTTCTGCATGAACAAATTGCTCATTTGATGTACTGGAAGCAGGGAGGATGAGACTGGCAATTTTTTCAAGAATAAAAAGCGTCGGTTTTTGCATATTAGAACAGCTCCTGTAAAGGATCTACATGCCTTTATTAATCAATATTTCTTTCTTTGAACTATTATAGAGATAAGTACAAAAAAGAAACAAAACTAAACAAGTTCACTTTTCACCCATTTGAACTCTTTTACCGCATCAACTGAAACTGCCAAATTTCATTCATATCGGTGTCTGCTTTAATTTGTTAGCGTACGATCTTGGTGTTAATCCAGTCCTGCAGTAAATTTGCAAACATAAATAAATATAAGAAATTTTGTGAAAATGTAGCTACTGCACTCATTACAGTACAGGTACATACATGGAACGTAATTTACGTACGAGTTTTGAAAACCTTCGGACGTATTTTACGTACTTTCCATTACTAATTAAGAAAGTCGGGACTCAAGTTACACCGATCTAACTCTCAACAGCTTTACAAAATTTGATATAAAAAACCAACGCTTCCTTCTTGGACAGGCGGTGCAAACAAACATTAACATATTCATAAAATGAGAGAGGTCCCAGAATCGAGCCTTGTGGAACACCTTACACTAGACTTCAAATTCATATACGAAAATTATGCAGTAATAAAAAAGAATAGATATCATTTTAGTCTTCTAAATATAAGATACAGAAAATGTTACTATGTCGTAGAATAAACTAATTTAAAACCCTTAAATGCAATGCCATATTGCAGATTTTGTATTACCTATTATATACATACATAATCATTTAAATGTGGTTGCATTGAAAGAGCAGTGCACTTCTTCACATACCGTTTCAAATACTTGCATATAAATAACTAACATCTGACGTTTATCTGTCTCTGCGATCAGAATGCAGTCTAGTACCTATCCTAAGGTATTGTATTATATTTATTGTTAATCGATAAATTCAAGATTTGCGCTCATTTTTGAGCGATCCTTATTGTTAGAGAGCGAGTAATAACATGAATTTTTCTTCTAATTGTCGGCCCGTAATGACAGCAATTGTTAAAATAAAATTAGCTGTCAGTTCGTATCGTTCTTTGAATAAATCACGTATGTAATATGTCTAGCATCTGATAACAATACGCTACTCACTTTTGAACGCGTCTTTATCACGTCTCCCCCTTCTCACAAATTGCCCTTCATATTCTTTTCTTTACGTGTTGCCTCTCTTTCTCTCCCGCTTTACTGGCTGTTTTACTATTAATATTCTAGATTTACAACCTTCCATTATGTGTTAATGCACAACTATGAAATGTAATGTTCAAATGTGTGTGTGCTGTAGCTGTAGTTTCGTCTGTGAATTGCATCCCTTTTCATATTTTATATTACGTCGCGAATGTGACGCGATTTAGTGATAAAGTTTCTAATGTTTATGGGACCGGAATCTAGGTTTTTAATGTGCTTGAGTTAGAACACTAGTGTTGACGATTATCGTTTTTATTTTTTTTTTTAATCCAAAGTAATATGTAAAGAAAGATATTTAGAATTGTAATATTTGAACCCTCTGTTTGGCACATGTGTGCTTCATGGGATCTGGCCACACTTCTTTATATTGTCATGTACGAGAATAGTTTGACAAGTAGTAAGAATGACACGTAGGTGGCGCTCTAATTGGTAAAACAAATGCACTGTAATTTAGGTTGCCTATTTATATGTTTACATTCCGATATTTAGATAAATCGGTTAACTAGTTTATTTTTGACAGCTGATTGAAAAAGAAGCAACACGTCGTTTTGTTATCATAAAATGGAAAAAACAGAGTATTGTGCGGTGATTAAATACTTCGTAATTAAGGGTATGAAAGCTACCGAAATAAAAAATGAGTTACGGGAAACATTAGGTGAATCTGCTCCATCATCCGCCGCAATAAGTAGATGGGTAAATGAATTTAAACATGGTAGAACAAGCTGTGTTGATGAAGCGCGCTCTGGAGCACCCAAAATCGTGACTTCTAAGGAAATGATTATAAAAATCCATAATATTATTACGCAAGATCGACGACTCAAAGTGAAAGAGATAGCAGACATGGTAAACATTTCAACAGAACGCGTACACCACATTTTAACGAAAGAATTGGTCCTTTCCAAGCTTTCGGCAAGATGGGTGTCGCGATTGCTTACAACTGATCGAAAGTTCACTCGTTTGCGCATTTCCAATGAGTGTTTGGACCTTTATAAGCGGAATCCGGTTAATTTTTGTAGACGATTTGTTACTTGCGATGAAACTTGGATACACTACAGTACACCCGAAACTAAACAACAGTAGAAACAATGGTTAGAACGTGGTTCTGCACCTCCAAAGAAAGCGAAAACCACTTTATCGGCAAACAAGGTGATGGCGTCAATTTTTTGTGATTCAAAGGGCATCTTGCTCATTGATTACTTTCAGAAAGATGCCACAATATACGGACAATATTATGCAGAACTTCTACAAAAATTAAATGTTGAGATTCGTGCTAAACGGCCAGGAATGGCAAAGAAAAAGATTCCGTTTCACCAAGACAACGCTCCCTCGCATACCAGCACAGTTGCGATGTCCAAAATCCTCGAGTTGCATTTCCAATTAGTACCGCCAGATCTAGCCCCTTCCGACTTCCACCTTTTTCCAAAATTGAAAACGTCACCAGGTGGAAAGAAATTTTCGTCTAACGATGAGCTTATCATCTTCGTAAATGAGTATTTTACAAGCCTTCGGGAATCGCATTTTAGAGATGGCATAAGGGCATTGGAGCACCGTTGGAATAAATGTATTGCTCTTTTAGGAGAATATATTGAAATATAAAAATTATTTTGTATTTAAAAAATTCGTTTTTCTTTTCCATTCTCACTACTTGTCAAACTGCCCTCGTATTTGTATACATTGCGGTTTTAGTGATGCATTGTACTTATATACCGTGGGGGTATGTATATATTTTCGTTTTTCTCTAGTTCTCTGCGGCTTTCGGATATGTTGAACTACTGCTAAAATTTTTTTTTAAGTAATCGGGATTTTATGATAAAATACGATACGAATTCTATTATTGATAAGCGTTTATGCAACTAAAACAAATATAATCTACTTTGGGTGTTGTTGGAATACTGGGTTTGAACATTGCTGTCGATCTTTTGTGAAAAGAAGCAATATTATGTGCCGCATGGCTATCTGTAACTGAAATACTTATAGAGCATTTAAGCCAAACTCTTCAAAGAATCGATTTTTCCCGTTAAACATTTCTACGTTTGGAAAACATTTTTGTAAGGGCTTGTGTTTAAAGAGTATTCGAGCGTACTCTTGTTTGAAATGTCTTTTTAATGGAGAATGCTGTGTTAAAACAATTTTTATTTCATGTGCCGGAAGGAGGGGGGGTTGACGATTGTATTTTCTTCAAGAATAAAAAGCGTCGATTTCTGTATTTTTAAATAGGTCTTATAGAGGGCTACATGCTTTCTCTAATCAACATTTTTTCCTGGAATTATTATAGAAATATGTACAAAAATATACCGGAAGTAAGGGGGTTGAAGGTTTCAAGAATAAAAATCTCAATTTTGGCGTATTTAAATAGGTCTTATAAAGGGCTACATGCCTTTTTTAATCAATATTTTTCCTTGGACCTCTTGTAGAGAAAAACACAAAAAAGAAACAAAACTCAACTGAATTTTAAGGTCACTTTTCACAGTATCAATTGAAAATACCAAGTTTCATTGAAATCGGTGTCTACTTTCCTTTGTTAGTGTACGATCTTGGTTCCATGGTATTATTATTTAATCAGTCCTCGTATACTTCAGCTCCATCTTCAACGTTATAATTTCAAAATGAGATAAAAAGAGACGAACGAACACACACACATGCACCTAGAGAGAACGAGACTTAAAATAATTAAATATTGTTGACCCACTTTACGAAAACGAATATTTTAAATTTAAATCGTACGTTATTTGAATTTTAAATCTTTAAAATTCAAATTTCGTCGATCGTCTACGTCTTCTTATATAGTCTCGGATTAGTTATTGAAATCGACTAGATGTTGATATAGCTTTGTTTCAGCGTCTCCAGTTTTCTATGCCCGTAACTAAAATGATTACTGTAATTTAGACAATGAACCGGTGAGAGAGATGGAGAGTTCTCCGGTTCGCGTCGGGAGTGTGTTGTTTGAAAAATTGAAAAAACACAAAAAGTCTAACCAGCTCGTTATTATTATTAGTAATATGTGGTGGTAATGTATATAAGGTGGTACTTCTGAGTTTAATATTAAATTATAGAAGTTGGATATTAATGCATTTCGTGCAAGTAATACCCGCGTCTCTAATATTATACATATTCGGAATAATATCGAACAAGTAGTTTTATTCAACGGTCTCCTCCCTGTTACAATTTATCGATATATAATGCGCACAGAGTCTTATTGATTTACGCTGGAAATATATTATTACATTCTTTACCGTCGGCAAAGATACCTAATCTGATTTATTTGCATCATTCGAGAAACAATTGCTTGTGTCACATATGATAAATTATATTTGTTATAGCGGAACGTAATCAAAATCTCTCGGGAAATTTTCCGCAGACGTCCAATTATTATTGTAAACTAATTCAATCTTTCTGCTGGGAATTCAAATGTAAGTTAAAATTATTTTTTTCTAGCCACGATCTAATTTAAATTAATTAATGCAAATGGTCAAGTAAATACTAATAAATTATAAAATTGGTGTACCACAGGGTTCAATTTTGAGTTCTTTCTTTTACTCCTTTTTAAGCTTGACTGTTTAAATAAATATTTTGAAACTTTTGTAGTAGAAACGCTTTCCTAAGATAGATAATCCGAAGTGTCAGCAAAGTAATACCACAATCCCTACTACGGTAACATTAATGACAGCCATTCCACAGCTGTTTGATAACAACCACATAATCCAGCATTCCAAGATGACCTGATGTGGTGCGCGAATTTTTCTTATGCAAAGTACCTTAAGAGCACTCAACCAATAACCAACTAAATATCAAAATTCAAGGGGAAGGTTTCAACAAATGTAATAAAAAATCTCCTCACCTCATCGAGGAATGCGTCCTTTTGTATGAAATTATATCCTAAAATTATTTGATTTAACCCATTTAACATTTGGATAATGTAATAATAAAAGTTTATTTTACTATATATTATACTATTTATTATATTTTACGACTTTTTTTTCACACATTCTCTGTCGACTATACCTGCTTCAATTTTCTCCAAAATTAATCAGTGGTATTTGGGGTCTTTGCGGTTCATTTACTGCCCCATAGACTATTACAAGGGGAAGCACTAGCATCAGTATCCCATTAAATGTTATGATGTCACTCGATTCACGCAAAATAATGCTCTGGTGACGCCCATGTTACGACTGTAACGTTTCATTCAATCGGGGGAGAATCACTTTGTCATTTCACGTGCAGGTGATGTAATTGCTGACATACAAGGCTAGATCGAATATAAAAAATATTTTTGAAATTAAAAGGTCGTTCTTTCATTGTGGAACGAAAAACATGCTAGAAAGAAAAACATGTTAGTGCAACCTGGTAAGTTAAAGCGTAAAGTTGTTTGTATGTTTGAGGTTGGTCAAAATTGTGGCATTTACTTTTATTACGAGGATAGGTCGGATAATTGTTAGAACGGCATAGTCTCCTTCTAGATTTACAGATTTTGCTCAATGCTTTTCAAGATGTTTCAACTCTCAAAAAATTATCTAAACTTTTAAAATATCCATGCACAGCTTTGATAATTTTTTTCCAGTCAGTCATTTCTTTAGGTTTGATGATAAGAAGAATTTGACGGAGCCAAGTCTTGTGAATGCGGTGAAGGTTTAATTAATTGGAATCGTAATTCGTGCAATTTTGTCATCGCCTTTACCGACGGAATTATATCCTTGAGATACAAACATTTTTCTTTACCTAATTTGACCTTTTACTTTTGATTTCTTCATTTAATGTGTCTAATAACAACTCACAATACTCGCATATTTGTCTTCTCTTAATCAAGTAGTCAATAAAAATTATTTCTTAGAAATTCCAAACGACGGTAACCATCACTTTTCTAACAAACTGAATCTTTTGGCCGTTCTTGAAGTAGGATTACTGCGTTTTGTCCACTGCTTTGATTGCTCTTTCGTCTTCGGAGTGTAGTGACATATTCGCGTTCCGTAGGCGGTTATAAAATGTTGCTAAAAATCGACTTTATTACGTTTGTGGATATCTAGGTATTGAAACGGTCATTTTCACTTACTTTTGGTTGATTTTCAGCCGACGTGGCACCTCATTAGCATTAAGCTTTTTCACGTCCACGCGTCGATGCAAGATGCAATGTACCCGGTTGTTTAAAATGTATAGTTTCTCTGCTATTTCTCTTAATTTTAGTCGACGACCATTCACCGCGATTTTATTACGTTTGTGGATAGCTATTTTTGGTCTACCAGAAATAGGTGCGTTGCACTTGTTCTACCGCGTTTAAATTCGCCAATCTATTTTGCAGCTGTTGCACATGAAGAACACCCAGCACGAACTTTGTCTAACACCGTTTGTATTTCTTTAGCATTTAAGCCTTTTAAAAAGAAATGTTTTATTGTGAACTGTTTACTTGGATTAATAGGAACATATGTTTCAAAGTTTGACAACATTTCTACGTGCATTGATGTTATCAACACAATTGATCAGCACGTTCACGTAGCGCCATCTTTTCGTTTGCTTTAGAAACATTCTGATCTACCCTCGTATATTCTTTAAAATCTGCATTAGTGTCCGTAGTTGTAATTATTCAAACACATACACTGCAAATGCAAGTCTTATTCAATAGTTATAGGACCACACACAAACAAACAAAATTGACCAATTGATCGGACTTTATTTAATCGTGTTTCTATTACAAGAACAATAAATAACGCAATCGTATGGTTATGGTGAATGGTGATTGAATTAGAAGAACGGGCGGAGGAGCACGAAAACGCGAGATCCTCTGGTGTTCACTCAAAAAGTTAACAATAAAATTACGCGTCAATTACTTGTATAAATGCGGTTTACGCTTGAACACAGACAGAAGAGATTGAATCGGGAGAGAGAAATACGACTCGGCGGTAACCCGTAAGTGTTCTCAATGGGTTCTTCAGACAATTACGTTTGCTACCATGGCGAATTTCGAGTTTTCGCGTGCTGAACGGTAGACGTACGAGGGTCGCCTGAATTAGTTATTGTAGTAGAAAACCTTTTCATACTGTTTTTGCTATTTGTATGCCAGCAAACGATCGAATACATTCGACGCCGAAGTTACTCGTTGAAAATACAATAAGTGAATGTGATCGAAATAGATTTTTAAATTATTCACCTTACGTTTATGGCTTATGATTTATTCAAATGAGATTTAGGGAATTTAAACACTTTAAAATGTATTCACAATACACAATCACGAAATGCTTCTTTAGAAGCGGTCTTGCTTTTCATGTCTGTTAATTTAATTAAGAAAAAACTGCAATTAACACTTCATCAAGGACAATCCAAGCTAGCAGAAAATAACATAAATGTTAGTTTAATGAAAATTAAAAACATATTACGCGGACATAATATCGCTTATCGAAGCACAATTATTAAACCGTTGCTCTTCGATAAACTTCGACAAGCGCGCGTGATCTGGATACTTGAAAGTTCCACTAAAAATTATTTATGTGATGGGTAAAAGTGCATATAAAATATGGATAAAAATGAAGACTGGACGTTGTATTACTACACGGTGTAAGATGTACTTTGTAACAATATTTTTTATTATAAATACGAGGGTAGCCGTTTATATTTCGGGAACTGGCCAGTCACCATTGAGATTTACGTTTAATCACCATGTTTTAAATATCGTAGGGTAGTGTTTCTCTTTGTTTGGCTTTCTCATTAGAAATACGCGTCAACTAAGTAATGCTGCTCTTATCAGTTTTTACGACGCATGTATTCGCAGTAAACTAGATTATTGTTCTGCTATATGGTACCCGTTTTATTTTAAATATATGGATATGGTTGAATGTTCAAAAGGTATTTATTGAAACTTTATATTTTCGCAAATATGACATCTAATATCTTCTAACTTACAATTGAGGGAGTTTGGTAATTTATCTCTGCGTGATCGTAGAATAATATCTCAAACCGTTGACACAATTTTTATTTTTTGTGTTCACACTCTCTTTTACTAGTATTACTTAAAATTCCCAATCCAAATTTTGTCTATGTGTTGTAGTATAAATACCTAGTCTTTTTTCCCTTTTCTTGACTGATTTTTCTTAAATTATAAGTATGCATTAAACCTTTTACTTTATCACTTTCTTTACCTTTCTATTTCATATTTTTAAGTATATATTTTTTGCATTTTTCATATTAGCATCAAGAATTATCCTGTAATTGGCTTACCCTGTTAGATAATTAATTATTATTATGCCGTAGATTTCTCACACTTTCTCAGCCGGGAAACTTTTCACCTAACCCACACATCTATGGGTTTGAGCTCGGACTGTACACGGCTGATATCGTATGGTTCTATTATCCATCACAAAACTATATTTACTACAAGTTTTATGATGTTTTGTGTGCTCATTAAAAGGTCGTTGCTATAGCTGCGATTGTGTTGATCAAGTGACGAATGTTAGTCAAATTATGATGTTTATTTTCTGATTATCGCTATTATTTTTATAACGACTGTTTTTTGTATGTTTGTGTATGTATGTATTGTTTTGTTGTAATACTTGTTACTGACATCACAATCGGTACTACCATTACTGCTTTTTGGTTCCAAAGCTCTTTTTAGTCGATTACAGTTGATGTATATTTTACTATTTTCTCTTGTTCTTTTTGCGTAAGGTTTGTATCATTTGGTATCGCAATGTCTATTGTGTAAAAGTTCTTTGTTTTCTATCAATAAGTGAAATATCTGGCCTATTGCTAGTAATTTATATCTGTGCGTAATGTCCTGTCCTAGTATAGTCTGTAATCATTAATTTCAAGAACTCTTTCTGGCATGTATTTGTAATATACGACGTTAGGTTTTACGAGTCGATGTTTGAGCGCAAGTTCTTGGTGTATAATTTTTACTGCAATATTGTGTCTCTGTAAAATCATTACTGGCAAGTAGTTTATTTCCTCCTGCTATATGTATATTTTTAAGTATATATTTTTTGCATTTTTCATATTAGCATCAAGAATTATCCTGTAATTGGCTTACCCTGTTAGATAATTAATTATTATTATGCCGTAGATTTCTCACACTTTCTCAGCCGGGAAACTTTTCACCTAACCCACACATCTATGGGTTTGAGCTCGGACTGTACACGGCTGATATCGTATGGTTCTATTATCCATCACAAAACTATATTTACTACAAGTTTTATGATGTTTTGTGTGCTCATTAAAAGGTCGTTGCTATAGCTGCGATTGTGTTGATCAAGTGACGAATGTTAGTCAAATTATGATGTTTATTTTCTGATTATCGCTATTATTTTTATAACGACTGTTTTTTGTATGTTTGTGTATGTATGTATTGTTTTGTTGTAATACTTGTTACTGACATCACAATCGGTACTACCATTACTGCTTTTTGGTTCCAAAGCTCTTTTTAGTCGATTACAGTTGATGTATATTTTACTATTTTCTCTTGTTCTTTTTGCGTAAGGTTTGTATCATTTGGTATCGCAATGTCTATTGTGTAAAAGTTCTTTGTTTTCTATCAATAAGTGAAATATCTGGCCTATTGCTAGTAATTTATATCTGTGCGTAATGTCCTGTCCTAGTATAGTCTGTAATCATTAATTTCAAGAACTCTTTCTGGCATGTATTTGTAATATACGACGTTAGGTTTTACGAGTCGATGTTTGAGCGCAAGTTCTTGGTGTATAATTTTTACTGCAATATTGTGTCTCTGTAAAATCATTACTGGCAAGTAGTTTATTTCCTCCTGCTATATGTTCTGTAGTTTTTTTTTAATTGATGACATTATCTGCAATTGTCGTTTTCTAAAAGTTCTTTAACTAATTCTTTTCTGTAGCTCCTTGTGGCGATTACATTCTTCTATATAGTCAAAATAAATCCTTCTATTACTGGAAACAATCGTCCAATTTTTAGCTATTGGTGTGGTACTTTTTTATCTGTTTTTATGTTTTGCATGACATTTTAACGACTAGTCCCATGCGCTGTTTTTCTTGATAATTTCTTTTCTTTTTTGTTGCGTCGCAATTATTTGAATTTTATTTTCTACCCTTTCTCGTTTTATATTTAATGGTGTATATTTGTTTGTTAATATAATTGATTTAATTATATTACCATTATTATTTTGGTTAAAAATTCTCTTCTCAACCTTTAAAATTTGAAATCGCTTCTAATGTATAGCACCGTGTTTATCTAGCACAGACAGTCTCAATAATAATGCACCCCTGTATTTTCTAGTTAGTTCATCGAAGAATGAATCACTGAATCATCTTCATTACAGGCGACAGAGAACATTCTCATTTGCATTGCCGATTTTATTATATCCCCATTAACACCCGTCGAGATTTATTGTTATTTTAGAAAGTCTGAAGTCGTTAAAATATACGACGATTGTATTTTACAATCTAACAATGGAGAATGGGGTACCTACTGCCAACAGGACAATAACTAAAGCAGATGCATCGAGAATGCTCGAGATTTATTTATAACAACGGCAGAGTTCCTGGTGACAAAAGCATCGGATGATTATATTTGTTTGTTAAATGGAAGTAGATTAATGTTAAAGAACGAAATATGCGTTGAAGACGTGCCTTATCGTCTGGAGGTCATTCTTTATTTAGTTTAGTTTAATTTTGAATATTCATATTCTGGGTCTCTTATTTCTTACGGTATCTTTGTTACATTAAACGAGTTTGATTAACTTATGCGCTGATTGTGGTCAAAAGATTAATTTCATTAGCGTAATTCTTTTATTCGTAAAGAATAAAACAAATTCGTTTTTAAAACTTTTCTTGTATTTCTAAATGAAAGTCTTGTGAAACTTTAATTACATGTATTGAAAGAAAATAAATTTATTTGCATAAAATCAAACTAACAAACACGTGGGATTCGTTCAACTAGTCGGTCGAAATATTCCTCATCGATAGAGTTCCATGCATTCTGCAACTTACTCCAAAGATCTGTCTTGCTAGTAGGAGGTATTTTACGCACTTCACGATCCAAACAGTCCCGTAATAGCTCTATCGGATTGCAGTCCGGACTTTGGGATGGCCATGTCATTAATGTATGGATTCCTCTTTCAGTTTGGTCGGCGAAAAACCTTTTTATAATCTTTGCTGTGTGTTTGGGGTCGTTATCTTGCTGATAAAGAAACCCCGGACCTATTAGCTCCATCGCTGATGGAAGAGCATGCTCTTGCAATATACCCAAATAGACTTCTTTTGTCATTCTTTCTGTGATTTGCACCAATTTTCCGATGTGCCCACCTCCAAAGCAACCTTAAACCATCATATTTCCACCACCATGTTTCACCACACATTCATCTGACATTCTCTCCCCGACAAGACGACGGACAAAAGTACGGCGTTTATTTCCAAAAATTGCAAATTTGGATTCATCTGTCCATAAGATTTGTTTCCATTCTTCGACAGTCCAGTACCTGTGTGTCTCGCCCAGGCCAATCTTTTTTGCTTATGTTGTGCAGACAGACGTGGTTTTTTTACTGCTATTCGACCTCTAAGTCCAGCATCAGCTAAACGGCGTTTGGTTGTTGTTCGCTAAACGTGGCTTCGTGGTGTACGTTATATTGTGCTGCTATTTCCGTGCAAGGACATTAATTTCAGGTATTCATCTTCTCTTTTAGTAGTTATCCTCGGCAGTCCACTGCGTTTTCGGTCCCAGAGTTGGTCAGAATGGTAGAAACCATTCTCTTTATAGTTTGACGAACACAATATCCAGAAACTTTTAGTTTTCGGGCGATTGCTCTATTAGAAGGCTTTGTTTTGTGCAAAACAATAATTTTGCCCTTTGTTAAAGAGTTAGTTGCTTTCCCCTTGCCATGTTTTAAACACAATTTAAAAAATACAGTCACTCGATAGCACTTGCTGACACTTCATTAACAACGTGAATACCGAGTATTCACTGTGTAATAGACATGAAATATACCCTTTCAAGCGCACAAATATCAGGTAAAGACTGGCTATTACGTTCACGTAATAAACCATACAATAAACAATTCCGAGTAAAGGATAATCTCCGTGGCACCCCCATTATATTTCTTACCTAAATATTATTTCTTTAAATAGAAAATAAGGCGTTCATTCGTTTATACAAAATACTTCGGTTAAATAACGTGCAAATATGTAAAATGATTTTAGTTTGGATAAAATTTCAATATATTAACTTAAAAATTCTATTTCCTTCTCCAATTAAAATTATCTGTAGCGCGATTAAACTTATGGACGGTATTGTATATAATGTAATATGATAAAAACAAGTTATGACAAAAGAGATCCGTGTAATACGATAAACGAACACACTGTATCACTTCTATATAAAAATATATATTGACATATAAAAGTATATACGATATATATAATACACAAAAGCCAATGAATTTTTGTAATGTAAAAGGTAACACAAAATATCCACTGCAATAGATTATTATAATATATACTAAACTAAATCCTGATAATATGAGTGCTGAAATACAATATCAACTGACGTCGATAACTAAATATATTACAGCAAAAACTGGATAACATGACCGCCACGTATACGTATGGTTGGTTCACAATAGCTATATACATAAATAATAGATTCATATATCAAACCGTTTTCATTAAAGATAAAAAACATGAAAGTACATCCATATAACTACAATATATATGTATGTGTATTGTTACGAGTCGATGCTTCTTACTACTATGCTAGGTTATAAATGAGTTATTGATATTTATGTTAAATTAAAGTTTATGTAGAAAAATTGAGAATGTAACACAAGCTTTTTTATAATGCGTATCTTTAGCTTCTTCTTCTTCTTTAAAGTTTATTCGAGCTATGGCTCTCCCTTTTTTGCTCTCAGTCGTCGGTATGATTGAGGGTTTTGTTACTCCGATATTTAATCGGTTTCCTCGCTTTCTATGTCCATTGCTGGCCTTCTGTATTTTTTATGTGTTTTTGGGTATTCCGCGTATCTTTAGTTTCGTCTCTTGAGGGTAAATTATCCCTCGTTCCCCTGTTCACAAGTTAGTGTCCGATTAGATCCTCTCTTTATCCAGGTCTACGCACGATCCCCGGTACATAATATCGTTCCTATTCTTAATTGTTTGAAATTAACGTGAGTACTTCTAGTATTGAAGGATAAACAAGGTTATTGCCAACTATAGATCTATAGCCATTCTTTCAAATTCCAGTGAGGTTCTGGAAATCTACGTTTGCGCTTTTCTGCCTCCAATAATTCATAGCTTATTATCACGGTTTTTTTTTGGAAAACGGCCAAACGTTGCAACCATATTCACATGACATCTCTAAGCTTTCGTTCGAATAAACCATTTGGTATTACTAAATAAACTGAAGAAATGATTTGGGCTCAGTGACATGCTGTTAAGATGTTTTACTTCGTATCTGTACGATAGAAGACAATCGTGTGCTAAATGGTTATGCTTCTTATCATTTTTACGTACTTCAAGTGTGCTTCAGGGATCAAATTTAGGACCGTTCTTGTTTTGCATATATTATTCCATGTATTCATGATTTAGCATCAGTTACAAAGTCCAAGAAATTGTTATTTGCAGACGTATGCCTCAATCTTTAATATGAATGACTGTACCTTTTCTGCAATATCAATTTTTGTAAATCAGTACGATTAATTTTTATTTAAAAGAATATGCTACAAATCTACGTTTATATTTAAAAAGTCTCTCTTGGTACGTAACTTTCTGAAGCATTTCTAAACATATTTTCGAAAGGAAAAGAGCTTCACTGAATATTACAATATTTGACTAATCATGCCTTTTGAATATCACCAGAAATTATCCCTAAATCATTGGATTTTTCAGCAAATATCAAGGAACTTTATTTATATTTAATAATTGAATTTATTTATTAAGTATTCCAATGAATCGTTGTTAAGATCATATTCAATTTTAAATATTCGCGTTTTTATTTAAAAAAAGAAATCCCTTAATTGACATCAATAATAACAGGTTAAATTTGTGTTTCTGTTACGTTCTCATTCAACAGCCATCGCTTCTTAACATTCATTTAACAGGGAATTTCGATGTCACAACCCCTCGTGTCGTCGGCTTTTCCTCCCTAAAAACAACGTTTATCGGGAAGATTTCCAGACAAGATATATACGTATACACTCTCTCTTTCGCCCGACGCGAGTATAAAATGGCATTTAACCTCCCATTTCCTGTCGGCATTTCCATCTAAATACGCGCGGCGCGGCGGGCGACCGAACGATAGAAAGAGATTGCGGCGTCGTCGGCGGTCTCACGGGCGGTCGGGGTGATTTTCGCCGCCCTCTATCGTCCGCTTTTGCACCAAACATGCACACACACACACACATTTACACGTGGTTCTGACACAACTACCCCTTGACTCGATAGCGCGACTGGCAGTGTGAATTTGTCAAAATGGGGGAAAAACGACGGAATAAAAGGAAGTCGAAAGTTTTTGACACCGAGAGATATCGAAGCGGTAGATGAGCTCGTGGTAATCGTTACTGAATGTTCGGTTAATCCTCAGTTGCCCTTTGTAAACGGTATTAAATTGCGAACTAATTAAGTGGAATTGAGACGGGATTTTTAAGAAATTTTGATAGCCAAGGAATACCATACATATACATAAGTATAATTAAGGATTCACTTTTTGACAATATGGCGGTTGCTCACTTCTTTCAAGAAAGAAATAATTTTGTTGGCTCATATTAGTTACGTTGTTAATACTGAGTTTAAACAGCAGACCGGGGTTTTACGACGCGGTCTTCATTTTGGTAGTTTTCATTGCATTTTTAGCGAGTGAAACAAAAGCGAAAAATCAAAAGATATTGTGGGGATTTGAAGCCATAATCACTTAACTTGAAAACACAACGAACATTTCAGACGTTAATTCTTCATAAATTCACGCACAGTTTAAGCTGCTTGGATGAATTGAAGATGTTTAATAGTGATTCATAGTGAATATTCCATAACCCAACTCCAGTTTAAGAGAAACGTTATGTTAAATGGCCGCTCTCATAAAGTTGCCTTCAGATGGTTTCATTTAATTTGTAATATTATAATAGAATGATGGAAGTTACATATTTTCATATAAATCTGAAAAGAAGAAGTGGAAGGCTGTTCGGATTTTCTAACACGAATAAACGTTAACGAGAATTTTCTAAATTTATTTATTTTCTTTTCACATAGTTACTTGTTTCTTGTATTACACTTGTATTATTGACGAATGTTAGTTCTTTAAAATTTTGTCCAAATCTACAAGTTAACCTAATTTGTCTTGTATACCTCTAGCATCGTGATCTATAATATCTTGTCGATTTCCGGTCTATAATAGTGTCTTCTATATGCACGGGACATCTCCACGGATTTCTGTTGTTGTACTGTAACTGTTTTTGCCTTGTGGATCTTCTTTGAAAAAGTCATGGATGAATTCTAAATTGTTTAGATATTTTCCAAATCTCCAAAGTAATCCAATTTAGCTTGCAGACTTCTGGGGTCGTGGTCTATAATATCCGTTCGATTTTGCTGTCTATTACAGCGTTATCTATATGTATAGGACATCCCCACGGGTTTCTGTTGTACTGTAAATGTTTCAGTCTTGTGGATATTCTTTGAAAAAGTCATGAGTTAATTCCAAGTTTTCTTGATATTGTCTTGTTTTTGGTCTGTAATAGTGTACTCTATATGTATGGTACATCTCCACGGGTTTCTGTTATTGTACTGTATCTGTTTTAGCTTTGTGGATGTCCTTTGAAAAAGTCATGGGTGAATTCTAAATCCCCAAATTAATCCAATTTGGCTTGCAGACTTCTGGGATTTTGGTCTGCAATATCTATGGATTTCCGGTATAGAACACTGTGCTCTATATACATAGGACATCCCCACAGGTTTCTATTGAATTGTAACTATATCAGCCTTGTGGATGTTCTTTGAAGAAGAAGTCTTTGACTAATTCTAAATCCAGATATTTTCTAACTATTCAACATTTGTTAATAGTGAGCTTTACTTTGTTTGAATCCCACCGTCCCACATCAAGAAATTTAAACAGTCAGAAGTGGATAAACTGAAGAAAATATTTTGTCATCTGGCTAGTGCAAGGTAGAACTTTACAGTCGATGACAGATAAAATACTATCAATATAAGTAGAGGAAAGCAACGGTCCAAAATTCGATCCCTGCGGAACACCTGATGGAGCAACAAAACAACTCGAATCAAAACCATTATAAAAACAGAAAAAGCTCTGTTAAAAAGATTCTATTAATTTAATTATTGAAATTGAAAATCTAAATGAATTAATTTTGGAAACAATTGCAAAATTGTCTAAGGTATCGAAGACTTTTACGAAGAGACTACTTGCTGTTTTCTATCCATCGTTTCGTGTTGAGGTTGTAGTATTACTATAGTTCTTTCACTAATTTACATTTTGATGAAATCTTACCCAGATCATATTTGTCATCGTAGCATCGGTGTATATTTGGAAAAAGTCCAAACAACTTGTTGCAAAGTTAAGAAAATATTTTTCACTACTTGAAAGGTTACCAACTCATTAAAAAAAGTGTAGTCTATTCCTATGCTTAAATTTACTTTGTGTTGTACTAAAGAAAATCATTAGAAAAAATTAAGATTGCATTTCATACTTGAAGTTATTTGTCTTTTTAAAATACAAGATGCAAGATCTTTATTGAAAAAGAAGAGGGAACCCATAGGCGTCAGTTTTACACGTCGGTTAGTCCTCCAATAAAATATAACGCCGCGGTCCGTTAGAACGTCAATCACCAGCCGTCTTCGAATATCAATCTAAATATTCTTGATCCAGTGATTCGGGGGTTTCATAGTTCAGCCCACCCACAGCGCGAATATGCGTGGGGTCCATTCGATCCTTTCTAATACACACCATTACGGTATAACACCGTCTTAGTCTTGTCGTTGGTACATCTCCACCTTTCGCATCTTACTTTCACTCGCCCTCGAGCGACTGATGCGGGAAGTCTGGGGGAATTCGCACTTTTCACCGTTTCCGTCTGTTCTCCCTGTCTACGTTTATATACACACATACACACACACACATACATATATACGCTCTTACAGGAATGACATTTCAGCCGTTCGCTGGGGGCCAAATGAGGGCGATTCCGGAGAGGTGTTCCCGCTTTACGGGCAATTAGCGCGCGCGGGAGACTTACGTCTTGCGGATTCGATTTTCGAGGTCGTGGCCTAAGATTAAATATGAGTTTTTGACGTGAGAGTTGCGACGTGGAAAGTGTCGCGAGATGGCGTTAACGGCAGACACTTTTACGACTCTGGAGTAGGCGGTGATTAATGAAATTTTCGACGTATAAAGACTCCCAGCAACTCATTAATTGTTTATTTGTTCTTTTTTCGCGTGCTTAATGTTTAATTCTACTAACCCGGAATCAAGTTGCAAAAAGAGTTTATAACTAATTTAAGAAAATACACATTTTTATTTTGTTTACGCCTCGTATTAGAGAACCTATTACGACAAGTCTGATTCATAGAATTTCGCGGTCGTTGTCTACACTTTCTTCATCTTTGCTTCCGGGCTGAAACCGCGTTTTCGTCAATACTGGCACCGACGTCTCGTCACCAGTTGTATGGTACATCGTCAGGGCTTAACAGTCGCGCTGAAACTATTTCGACGCGATTGTTAAGCCCTCAAGATTTCTCCAGTCGCGCTGAAACCGTTTCAATATGTATGCAATACCCTCAAAAAGTGAATGTTTGGGCAAGTATTCTAGCTGATAGAATAATAGGTCCATTTCTAGAAACTTAAATGCCCATTAACATTTACAATGCTGAGAGACGTAATTATCCTTGCCGTTCAAATCAATATAATATGGTTTCAACAAGATGAGTGTTCTGTTAATAATCATAATGTTCGTGACTGTTTAATAGACGTCTTTCTAAATCGATGGATAGGAATATATAGTCCCATTGCTTGACCTCCGCAATCTTCAGATTTGGCTTTCGACTGTTTTCTTCGGGGCTATTTTAAATATGGCATTTATAGTGACATTGATAATCGACAGAGAAATGTTATTGTTACTTGATTTAATAATATTTGTACGAAGTATTTGCGTTAATGTTTGTGTCTTAAGTTTTAAATTGTTACACAGTTTGTCGCAAAGAAAACTGAACTTTTTTAAAATAATAATTCTTAGTGGCGCCATCTATTAAGAAAATATGCGTCGATAAGGTAGATCTTTCACCAATGTTATGTCAAAATGTCATGAGATTTGCGTCATTAGACGCAGAGAAATTGCGCATAAAGTAACAGTGTGTATTTGGCATTGATTGAAAAATTAATTTTGAACAACAGTTTGAACAGTCAATGCTGTATATTATCTTGGTGCTATGAAGCGTCATTCGGCGGATATCTGATTTTCTAACTACAAATGACATTTTAACCATCAATTCACCATCAATATTCACCGGATTTGACCCCTTGTGATATTCATCTATTCTCCAAACTACATTTGCTGATGAAAGGACAGCATTATGCCGACGTCGAAGTCATTAAAGAGGCGTCGATCTTGAAGGACATCTCTAAAGATGTCCTTTAAAATTCATTCGAGATTTAATTAACTGTGTAAAACATTGTATTGAACCCGAAGGCGACTACTTTGAATAAAAAAAATGAATTTTACAAAAATAGTAAGCTTTTGTTTTCATTTGAAAAAAGTTCGATTTTCTGCATCATATTGATGCTGATAACACTTGATAAGAATCTGAATCATGTTGTGTACTTTAAAGACGTGTACGTAAACCCCTACTCCTCCTCTCTAGTGGGAATAATCAAACAATTGCTCTATAGCCAATGGTGGAAGCAGTCGCTCTAGATGGAACGAGGTCTGTACATTCGGCCAAGTGAATATGCTATTGTTCATGACCCGTATGTTAATAAACGTACGGTATATAAACATCGTTTAAAAGCACCAACGTCCATATTCAAACTTCAAAAATCAATGAAAAATCGCTGTCGATAGTACTTGCTTTAGCTATATGATAAACGTTTTTATTTCTTCAACAAATTATTACTCTAATGCACCAACAATATATCTCATGTAGATAAAACGATGTAAGAAATTATGAGTGCTACACACACCAATATAGCAACCATCAGAGAAATAAACGTAATGAATATTAGATATATAACCGTGACCAAACCCTTAATCAAACCGGATCAAGAGTTAAGGATAATTCATCATGTGCCAGAGACGACTAAGAGGGGGAAATGTTATCAACAATTAACCGGGCAGGCCAGTAATGTCTGTGATTGCAGGTAATTTGAGCAGACAGACAATATATTGTAATATCTATAATTGTGACCGGCAACCCCGTGGAGATTGCGGCGGTGCAGTCTGTTATTAGGATCGTGGAGGGCTCTGGTGGGATTCTGCTGCTGCTGCCTTTGCCTCTGTTGCCGTTACAGAGCGGTGGTGCGGCAACGAAACGAGCCAAGCGCACACACGTTCGAACTAGAGGATGTATTGTGTGCTCTTGCGATATGCAAGGTGGGTTTGGCATCGGTATTGTATGCGCCCCGTACCTACTGGTCTAATATCATGTCCGATAGATTGTCCGCATCAGGGCCACCACAGTGGTGTCTCTCGATTGTATGCACGTCGTCGTTGGTTATTGGCTCGCTCGCCCTGCATTTGAATTATTAAGTAATTGCGATTGTTTGTTGAAATGCGGACGAGCTATGAATCTAGGTGTGTTATCGTATGTCTTGGATATTAATGGCCAAACTCGGGCATAGATTATAACATATCGTTTCTTTAATGAGGTATCTCATATCGATGAGCACTGGCAATTCGAACAAGTATTTAGTAGTTAAAATTAAACGGGAAGTTTTCAAATTACCTTAATTTTGAATTGGAAAAATACTCAAACGATTAGTCTCATAAGATTCTTTTTATTTTAAAATTACAAGAACTGTTGTTTGATTAACTATTACCCATTATAGTTCACCTTATTTCAAAATGGTTATTCGTTAATAATTTTGCAATTGCAAAAAGCAGCTAGAAGTCATTAACACGTAGAACTCCTAGAGCGGGTTTCTTTCAAATTTTGTCTTAAACGTTCTACTGTAATAACAGTTTCGTAGCATTTGTATTAGCCTCAAAATCTATTAATTTTTTAACAAACAAAATATATGAACTAATCATGAATATGTTTTCCACAATTATTTACGATCGCTTCTCAACGACCTGTCAATTTTTCGATTCCACACCAAAGTCTAATAGTCTTCATGAGAGTTGAGAATCATTTATACCCATTTTTAAATCCAGAAAACCATTTCTGTGCTGTACTCTCCCCAAATACGTTTTCTTCGTAAGTGGCACAAATGGTTCAAGCAGTTTCTGATACATTAGCTTCTCTGTTGAACTCGAAAAAAGGGATATGTTGGAAATGGTCTTCGTCTACTTGACGTTCCATTTTCATTGTCAATAATAAAGTAATCTTTGCAGAAATTCAAAAACTATCCGTTTTTCATGATAATAATAGCACCAATTCGCTTAACATAACCCAAATTTGTGACTTTATTGTAACAAATATAATAATAATAATATTTATTTTAGAATATGGTAAACAATACGAAAGAATAATCAAAAAAAGCAAAAACTTTACAATATCAATGCTCATATTCTATATACGTATTTAGACAATTAAATTGTCATCATCAGCAGAAGTGAATCACGGTGTAATGGTTAGGTCCGCGGTAAAGCTCACACAGAAAAACTCGCGTAGTACCATATACAGTCTGGGTGTCTTCGGCCTGCTGCACAGTGCGCGTGGTGTCTTCACTTAAAGTAGTCGCAGATTTTTTTATATGTTAGCTTTACTGTGGACCCAAGTGCAACACTGTGATGAATTTCTCCTGGTAATGATAACGTAATTGTCGAAGTACGTATATAGAATACAAACATTGATATGTTATGGGGGTTTTACATTTTTTTTGATTAAATCAATTAATTACACTACTAACACAGAAAGGAAAAGAAAAAAAACCGGTCCACAAGAAGTAATCGTTCAAATTGTAACAATTGCATTCTAATGAACAATTTTGTACATGACTAGTATATCTGCCGACGTTTCGTACCCATTTGTATGGGACATCTTCAGGGCTGAACTACTGCACTGAAACTAACTAAATATATATACTAGTGACGCGGTTCCAGCCCGGAAACCCAGAAGAATTTTGTACATGTTTTTAAAAATCGTAAGATCAAATTAATTCAAGAACTGAAGCCTTCGTCATTTAAAGCGTCGATTGGGATCTGCTGAAGTTTGAAGTAAATCCCGAATTTCATCGAAAAATCATGTTCAGCGATGAAGCTCATTTTCGGCTTAATGGCTTTGTCAATAAGTACATTTTATTATTCAATGTAACCTCTCTGAACTTCAATGCACTTGTTTCAGTGTACTTCTAATTTATAAATAAATATGAAAATTAAACATTGAACGACAGGAGAAGCTGTGCTACACAACGACGTTCAAAATATGAGCTCAGGAGAATTTAGGACGAAGTACATTTAGTTAGTATCTGAAGTCATTACACCAGTTTTACAGCATAAAAGGTTCTTCAAGTTTACTGAAGAGTAACAACTCTTTTCAAATTTATATTCTGCTTTTCGAGACCTCTAGTGTCCATTTCGAGACAGAGGGCTACATTACAGTCTACCAAGAAGATGTATTGCATTATCTACAGTATTAAGCATATTATCAAGGCTTAAATCGAAAATATTAACTGTAAGATCTATGAAACAGATACCAAAACAACTATCTATCTTCTGGAAATGGGTTAAATGTGGTGCACTGCCTACACAAAATAACGCTTATCAGGTTGTTCAATACGTTTTGTCGTTCGATAAGAAAAACACGATTTTATGATTTCAAATACATTTTATTATTCAATATAACCTTCCTAAACTTCAATACACTTGTTTCAGTGATCTTTTAATTTATGGATTCCATCCCTGAAGTGAAAATCCGGAAGACTCGAAATACGCGTCTACGGTTGCCATTATCTTTCCGTTCGATGAAAATCGTTTTCCACGCATGAATCTTTTGAGATGTGAGAACATCCAGAAATCAGAGAGAGCTAATAATCTTACGAATAGGATGGTTGTTGCAACAATTGGTACTTTAATTCACTGATTTTTGCGATGGTTTTTTTGAGTTGTTTGAAAGTGTGCGTTGTCTTGATGAAAAATGATATTTTTCTTCTCTAGAACAGGTTTTTTCCCAGGAATTTCTACATCCAGCTGGCCCAAAGGTTTCAATAATAATCTGAGCTTATTGTTTTACCAATTTGGAGATAATCCACCAACAACATTTCTTTTGCATCTTAAAATAGTGATGCTAATACCTTCTTGGTCGATATCTGGGTCCCAACTTGCTTCAGAGCCGAAGTCCGGGTTCACACCGCTCCTTAGCCTCTTGTTTTGATTGAGAAACATGGTGGTAGATTCAAATCTCATCCGTAGTGATGAAATGATGCACAAAATCGATTTTATTCTTTCTAAAACGATTCAAATGTTGCTGCGAAACTCGCATTCGAATGTGTTTTTGTTCCATTGTTAACTAATATGGCACCCATTTTACACATAGCTTTATCAAACCCAAAGCTTCAGTCAAAATATTGCTCACACTGCTTCTACTAAATATGTATCTCTTGGTTAATCGACGATATTCCAAAACCATATGAACGTCCTTCACGTGGATCACCTTCAAGATTTGTGCGACCACGTTTAAATTCAGCAACCCATCTTTCTGCTGTTCTAATTGAAGGTGAAGAGTTCTTATACACTTTTAACAGTCGTTCATGAGTTCGTTTTGGTGCTTCACCTTCCAAAAACAAGAATTTTATCACTACGTGGTTTTCAATTTTTTCCATTGTAAAACATACTGTGGCACGTCAACTTTGAACACCTGTAAATATACGAATGAGTGTTCATAAAAAGGTAGTACAATTTTTAGAAAAATAAAACGACGAACGTAATAGCACCATCTCTTATCGAATGACAAAACTTATTGAATAATCTGGTATGTTGGTCTTACAATTTGAATAAGAAAAATATGCCAAAACAGATTTTCAGGCCTTAGTAAAACATCTAAACAAGATTTTAAAATTTTTAATTTATTTATTTACGTTCTGCACCTATCTTTAAATAAATGTCATATGTAAATTCTCCTAAATTGATTATAATATTATACATTACAACATCAGCTAATTGCTAATATTTCTATACAACATTTTATTTAGTATTTTGACCTCCAATTTTTTTTTCGTTCCCATCACCCGTCGTGTATCGAATCAGCAATAAATTTACTTCAATTTACTATTCGTGAACTTTTTTCTTTGACAAGTAAAGTAACGTGTATTTACATAAGCCAAAACTAATGCCTGTATTATCTTATGAACGTTGTTTCAATTCCAAGTTTTAAAGCTTTTTCGTGTATATGAAGACGTTATGTCAAGTAAATTATGCAATTACCGAAAGCGACATCTATAATAATAAATTTGTGTGGATTTGTTTTAGTTACCATCGCATATAATACTGAAAGAATTTATGGATAGATTGATATCCTTTAGTTTATTATCATTCGTTCCTTTTTAATTTTTTTTGTGTTTCTTGCTTCTATAGAAGATCCGTTAAAATATTATATTACCCAGGCTTTAAAAATAACATTTTTATAGCTTATGGATTTAAACGATAGCTATTGAAAGTACCACACTTTAAATTACTTTGTATAGTGTTGAAGTAAGTTCTCTTTTTTGTTTCTCCTCGTCGTGAATTCTTAATTCTTTTATCTTTTTCTAGTGACAAAGGGTCAAATAGCAAATATTTAAATAAAAAGGTAAGAATATATGGTGCTGTTGTTGTTGTAATACACCTAGTACGGCACAGGCCGGAATAACGAACGATATGGGTGGTCGGCAGTTCAAATAACCCCGCCTTTATTTGTATTGAACCCACCCAAATGTCCATTCAATATTTCCAATTAATATATCAAATATTTATGTATTCGGAATGTTTTAAAATATCTGACGGTGCTTTTTTTCCCTTTTTTTCCCGTTTCGTTTCTGTCTAGTCGACTCTTGTGTGCGTGCGTGTATGTGCGTCGTGTTTTTATGTTCTTTTTCTCGTATTTTTATTTCATTTATGTCGATGACTATAATTGTTTTTTCTCTTTGTCGCACAATCATTCTTTTATTCTCTCTTTCATGTATATGATGAAAGCAGGAATGAATACAATGCTGTTCAAAAGAAAGTAACATGTATATAAAACCAAACACGCATTTGTTTTTGAATTATCTACTTATAGGATATACCAGGTGTACTGGAAAGTCATTACCGGTTTTTTCGTAAAAAGACTACATAATTTTCAAGAAAATAGAAAAATTTATTTATTCAAAGTATTGGCCATTTGATTCTACACATCTTGCCCATCTTTCAGGCGATTTATGGATGCCATCCCAAAAAAACTGATTGTCCTTTGAGCAAAACCATTCATCGAGAGCCATTTTCTAACTTCTTCAAAAGTGGCGAAGTGCTGCTTTGCAAGCGCGTGTCTCGTTGATGCGAAAAGGTGATAGTCGGACAGAGCAAGGTCTGGAGGGTACGGCGGGTGCGATAGTATTATGTCCCATCCAAGTGCTTTCAACGCTTCCTTAACCGACTTTGCTGGATGAGATGTGCGTTATCGTGCTGTAAAATCACTCTACCGTGTCTTTGGGCCCATTCTGGACGTTCTTCTATCAATGCATGGTTCAAATTGATAATTTGTTGTCCGTAGCGATGAGTATTAACTGTTTCACCAGATTTCAACAGTTCGTAATAAACCACTCCACTCTGGTCCCACCAAACACAGATCATTGTCTTGCGACCAAAACGATTTGGTCTTGGAGTCGATGGGCCGACTTCGCTAGGTGATAAACCTGATTTTTTGTGCTTACGGTTTTCGAAATAAATCTATTTTTCATTACTCGTCACTATTCGATGCAGAAATGACTTCTGATCATACCTTTGAAGCAGCATTTCATAGACGATTTTTCGATTTTTCCCATTGTTCGTAATCGGTCGCTAATCGTTTCTTGGGCCACATTTAACGCTTCTGACAATTGTTTTTGAGTTTGAGTATCTATAAACTTTTTCGATCTACCAGAAGGTTCTTTGTCTTGCACATCGAAATCACAACTTTTGAATTGCCGAAACCACGCCTCACTGTTTCTATTGTCGGACCAGTAAACCATCACTTTCAGCGGCTTTTTTCTTTTGATTAAATAAGAAAAGTAATGCGTGCTCCAAATGTACTTTTTCAAGCACGAAACTCGACATTTTCCAAGAAGTATACATCTATGACAGTCTTACTTTCGCCAAATATAACCTGTATGGCTTTGAAGCTTGACGTCAGTAGAATAAAATAACATATGTGTCAAATCATAACATTGCATACTTACGCCTAACCATCTTGGCTCCTGAGTGCACTATTATCAACTTGGGTTCTTTAGAAATAGACAAGACCTTTTATGCTTTCATCACTCCACGTCTTGAAAGATGTATGACCGCTGGGGATGTAAGTCTCATCGATACATGCAATGGATCGATCCGTGCTACGATAATGCTTAATTTTTTGCAAGTAATCAGTTCTCAACGCTCGTACATCAATTGCTTTTATTAATACTTTCCTGTTATTTTGTGTACATCGGAGCTTAAAGCACGAATCTCTTAAAATTCTTCATGATGATGTGTTTGATCCGTTTGATTCTAATTCGTCTCATCTTTTGGAGTAGAGCCGATATTGTAATACGTCGCTCGCCTGTGCTATGAAGGTAATAAATGATATCTCGCGTCATCCTTATTAAGCTACTTATACTTCTTCGTCATAGTATCTTCTTACCAGGACTTTTAGATATCTTTTCATCGGAATTTGTTGTTGCATTTCCTTCTTGAACAATTTTTACGATTGTTCGCACGACCAGTTACATCACAAACTGTTTGTTTTATCTCACTTAATGTCACTGGACTGCTTTTATGTTGTTATTTTATGTATAAAAATAATTGTAAACATTAAAAAACACTTAACCGCGTTTGAGCGTGTGTCACTTTATGATTCCACAACGAAGATATTTTGAGCCGC
Source organism: Dermolepida albohirtum (assembly GCA_031893035.1). Taxonomy (NCBI): domain Eukaryota; kingdom Metazoa; phylum Arthropoda; class Insecta; order Coleoptera; family Scarabaeidae; genus Dermolepida; species Dermolepida albohirtum. Next base: position 49,600 of record JAVIWB010002668.1, read on the forward strand.
CACTTATAAGTATCTGTAACAAATGGAAGGGCCTTTACGTTTCTAAAGGTGACTTCGGCCCAAAGCCACCACTCGCCATCTCTCCCGGCTATTACTTTATTCGTTCGGGTGTACAGATATTTATTCCTCCAAGACCTATTTTAACAACACTTTATATTTCCCTCTTTTAATTTGCAATTAATTATCACAATACGTATATCAATACTTATTTTAATAACTTTAAAACGTCTGTACATTTTGCATTCTTCATTAATATTTCTGTATATTAGGATGGCGCGGAAACTTTACAATAACATTTTTAATTAAAAGCAGAAGTAATAAAACTTTTGCGAAACCCTAGACAACGTTAGGGGAAGCGCAGAAGAAGTAGACGAAAAAAGAGGACAAACAAAAAACGAGAGGAGAATCACAAGAACAGAGTAGCAAGTAGTACATCGTCGCAATAACATCAAATTAAAAAATAATTAAATAATTAAAGTTCACAGTCAACTTTTATAATATATAATTAAAATCGAGTTTTGTAGACAGCGCGGCAAACTCCGCAAGCACCAAGAATACCGGCCTTCAGATTTATATGTAATAATTACGAGATATGAATACAGTTTCAAGTTTTTAATTTATTGTCATTACACAAAAATTAATAATGAATATAACGTCTGCCGGAGCAAAATTATACGTTCTCTCTATGTATATTCGTTTCTTTTCTATTCCTTCTTCTTTCCCCTTCATAATTAATTAACGGGTTTCTTATGTTGGTATCAAAACAGACCACGTAAACATTTTATCAGTCCTTGATATTATTTTTTTTTATTAATTTTTTGTTTTTGATTTTTAAATTTCAACTGGCTTGTTTATAACATCAGACGTGTTTGTTATAAATCACCGAAAACGTTTAGTTAATTGTAGTCGTATCACACGGGCGTATGTATTTAAGCATCCGATGTATACATGTACTTATATATTATATGTATGTACATACATATCAACGTGGAGCATATATATTTTACACATATCCGTGGTGGTGTAATTTCGAACCGTTTTTCAACTAAAATGCCGTAATTATACCTATAGATATTCGGGCAAATTTATTATTGAGACATGACAAAATATAACGATAAATTTCTGGGTAGCATATCTCGTAGTGTGTTATTACGAGTAGTTCCGATGGAATAATTTTAGGACTCTTCGATCAATGCGAGAGATTTTCATATGTTATATATAATACATAGTTTGTTTATAAAAAGGAATGATAATTGTGTGAAATTATAAATTATTAATAACAATAACATTGGTATATATTCAACAGGTAAATACAGGCTGTACGAAATGAAATATTTCTTAAAAATAAAGGTGTCGCAAGATTTGAATTAAATAGAAAACACAGTTTTTAGTTTTTTGATTGTTATTTTTTTATTGAATCATAAAGTACATAGGATAGGGTTATTTATGAAATAACACATCGGGCAAATGGCCTCTACGGCTTTGCATGCACATACGCACTCGTTTGTCGAAATTTTCCATGAGCATTATGCATAAATGTGGCTGAATTTCGTTGATGCAGCGTTGAATCTTCTGCTTTAATGCACGGTTGGTTGTGAGCTTGTTGACATAGACCTGTGATTTCAAATAACCCCATAAAAAGAAATCTAATGGTGTTAAATCACACGATCTAGGGGGCCAATTCTGATCACCGAAACGAGAGAGTACACGACCTGGAAATGTCTCATGCAGTAATTGAATTGTTTCACGGGCTGTATGGCATGTGCCACCGTCTTGGTGAAACCACATATTGGCCACATCAATATCATCCAATTTCGGCAGAAAGAACTGTGTTATCATGTCGCGATATCGAGCACCAGTAACAGTCACTGCTTGACCAGCCTCATTTTCAAAAAAGTATGGTCCAATTATCATCGTTTAGGATGATTTTGTTTGAAAAATCAGCATCCATTTGTTGATGTTTAATAATACATTCAACGAACTCTCTTCGCTGTGCATGGTCATTAGGCTTCAGTTGTGTTAATTGAATTTTGTAAGCATGGAGACACAGATCTTTAGTGAGTATACGCTGTAGAGAGCTTCTTGAAATTTCAATTCTTGTCCACGACGCCGAATTGAGGTTCCTGGATTGTCACTGACACTCTCACGCACTGCTTCGATATTGACATTTGAACGGCTTGTTTTTGGACGACCAGTGTGTTTAGCGTCTCCAACGGATCCAGTTTTCAATTAATCTCTTCACAGTTGACGAAGTTAAATCACTATTCTGACCATATTTTGTATGAAATTTTCGAACTGCGGCCGCCAAACTTTCATTATTTTTGAAATATTGTTCAATAATGAAGCCACGTTGTTCTATCGTGTCACGCTCCATTTTTACTAACGTTAAACTATCAGCTGTCGAATTGTTTTTTCAAATCCTGCGTTATTTTTGGGACATCCATTATTAGATCTGCGAAAAAGTTCATCTATATTTTTGCTAGATTAGCATTACGTATCGTTTGGTCTAATAAATTCTCATTGTCGAATTAAAATTACTTGTTCTTATATTTATAATATATGCAAAAGTAGTAATGCAGCCATCAGTGCCTATTGTGTTTATATACCACAAAGATGCTTACTGATAAAGTTGGCACATTTTTCCAGACTTTACATTAAAATACCATTATATACAAAGTGCTGTCAACCGAAAACTTTTAAGCGTGATATACATATATAGAACGCTTTTATGAAATCAAAATTTCCTGGTGATTGGACATTAACAACAGCAAGACTTACATGTTGGCAATTTGAAGCGAATCAATCGTGTTAAGCACTGCAGAATACTACTGCTATTCATATATTTTTGCATTTACACTACGAGTGTAGCCGTGTATATTATCCAGTCGCTATTTCTATTGTTGAATTAACTTTGAATTGTTTTTCATAACTTTCGGTGAGGATTATCTCAACAAGAATGCAGCGACGAGTTGAATTCATTATATGGTGATGAAGCACCTTTGAAAACTACAGTATATCGTTGGTATAGTGAATTCAAACTTGGACGATGAATTTCGCGAAGGTCGTCCCATAAATGTTGTTATGTCGGAAAACATTAATGCAGTGTCTGAATTGACAATGCAAGACCGTCATGTGACCTACCATGAGATCGAGGCATCTCTAGGTATTAGTAACACCAGCGTGCATAAGATTCTGCATGAACATTTAGCCGTTAAGAAACTATGTTCACGTTGGGTACCACATAATTTGACAACCGCTCAAAAAAGGACTCGCGTCGATCGGTGCTAAGAAATGCCCCAAAACTACAATGACGGTGCTTCAAAGAACATTTATAAAGTCGACACAAGTGATGAAACCTGGATCTATACGTATGAGCCCGATAGTAAACAGCAGTCGACTGTGTGGGTATTCCAAGATGAGCCAAAACCAATAAAAATTGTTCGCGCTCGAAGCACATCAAAACAAATGGTCGCCTGCTTTTTGGGAAAAACCGGTCACTTTACAACCGTGCCTTTAGAGCGTTATAGAACGGTCAATTTCGAATGGTACACAACTATTTGTTTGCCAAATAAGAAATAAGGAAAACAAACCGAAAACGACAGATCATTCTCCACCACGACAATGCGAGCTCTCACAGGTCGGTTCAAACAATTGAATATTTGACCCGGCAAAACATTGAATTGAGGATCCATCCGCCGTACAGCCCTCATCTAGCACCCTGTGATTTCTTTTTGTTCCCACTCGTGAAGAATAAACTTCGTGGTCAACGGTTTTCTGCGCCGGAAGAGGCAGTTGAGGCATTCAAAACTCATATTTTGGAGATACCACCTTCACAGTGGCAGCAATGCTTTTCGGATTGGTTTAAACGAATGCAAAAGTGCATTGATTTTCGACACTAAAATATAATAATATAATATAGAAATATAATAAAAAAATTTTTTGTTTGCTATTCCCGAAATATAAACGGCTACCTTCGTATTAGGTATTAGATTTTAGATTAGGGTTGGTTCTAAATTTAGGCATATTTTCTCGAGGTAAAATTAAATATTTCAGAGGCCAAGGGTAAAGTTTATTATATCCGAACTTCTTTTTGAGGTTTCGCCCTATCGCGTGTAGTGCTGAATTTTCTATGTACGAGTATATGTAATGTGTACTGTATTTGTGAGTTGATTTAGCGAAAGCTACTTACTATTATTATTATTACTACGTATATTGAACGTTGGACAGTCAATTGTATTTCATTTTTCTCGGAGTTTCATTTGTTACAATTTTTTTACTTGGTTCTAGTATGACAAATCTTGCAATATGCTTTGAGGATGGTTAGAAGTATCTTCTCGAAGCATTAATACAGATCAGTTTAATGAAAAAGAACAATACATTAATGCTGAATATTTAAATGATCATTTCACTATTTAGAATTTAACAAATGTGTAATAAAGTACACTTGGAGAAGTCGGTTATGCAGGAAACAATTCTATTTATTTGCAATCAATTAACCTATCCAACATTTCCTTTTTATAAAATTCGCAGGCCAACATATTTTCTGCGTTTGTTTAGTGCAAAGTCACACTGTACCTTTGTGCATATCTGGAACGTCGAAATGGGATTTCCTTTAAGTAATATTTACCAGGACAGTAAATTGATGTGAATTATTGATGGTTTCTGTAAAATGGACGTAAACCTCTACTTAGAATCGATTGAATGATAAAGGGTAGACGTGTCTGTTCGAATTGTACAACAAATGTATAGGGAATTGCTTAAATAATGTAGGCAATTTGTGCCCGATGTATGTGTATATGTATGTATATCTACATGCAGGGTTAATTTACCGGATTTATTCAATTCACGAACGGAGATTTATCAGCATCGGATGCTTCCGAGAATATTTTAACGTGGACGAAATTAAAAAGTAATAGAAAAACATTGAAATTTCATTAATATTTACGCTTCAAGAATGGAAAAATGCCGGGCAAAAATGTCATATTGCACATTAAATAATATTTAATTATACGAGGGCTTTTTCCAAAGTAGCCAGAAGTTAAATATAATTTATCTTAGCTCTATATGTACTAAATGAAGCTGACAACAATTCTGAAATTTAATGTCGATATGTCGATTTCTTCTTTGCACTCCAGCCTAGTAACTCATGGAGGATACCAATAACTCCAGCAGTATATTAGTCACAAGTACATACCTGTAATGTAAAGAAAAATGGAGTCGTTGCAATAAAACAAAACATTTATTTCTTAGCTATTTTATTAAGAAACAAATTATAACTAATATTATAAAATAAAAAAAAATTTTAGGGCTTAAAATTTCTTAAAATGTGATATCTTTGGAAACAATCACCCATATGCATTCGCGGTTTACCGGGGCAAGTATCACAATATTCCGAAGTTTCGCGTCTTTGTCCTTTTGCCTGTCTATTAGAACACACAATACAATCCTTTTTCTTGCCTTTTCGCATTATGTGCAGTCTTTTGCCCAGTCTTGTTACATGTGTTGAAGTGGAAGGCTTTGATCGATCTTCGTGGAACTCACCTACGAGTTGATCGACTAATCTCTTGACGAACTGCAAATGAGTCAGTGATTTTTCGTTCTTGCTTTTTTACACACTTATGTATATAAAATGTATGCATTTATGGCAGACATCTCCATTTCCCAAAAGAACAGTTTCCTCCACCACTTAAGAGATTTTCTTAAGAAACAGTATGATGATGTGTATTGATCCGCGCGATCAACACCATCCATTGAAACCGTGTAGTTAACAACAATTTTTGGCTTTTCCTCATTTTGTTGTCCACCTTCTCTTACAAGTCTTGTTTTTGCCATGCAACGCAAAATCGAAATCATCTTCCACATCACTTATTTTACAACTATTGTCAAAATTTTCGCCGTCCATGTTCACTACACGAAGGGTTATAACGATATAATTGTAACGATAAGAAACTAAATAAAGCACTTATTATAATGTAGACATAATAAACATATCATAAACACTATAAGATAAACACAGACGATTTTGTTTACCTAAGTGTTAAGAGCGCTGAGCCAGTAAATCAACCGCGACTGTGGATTTATTGTTAGCATTTTAATGTAGCAAATGCGGCGACAACGGAGTGCAAAGGGTTAAGTTAAAAATGGCCAAACAAATATTTGACAAGATAAGTCACTTTCCAAGAAAAAAAAAACAGTCTAAAAATGAATGAGTGACCAAGAAAACCAATAAAGCCGTCAAACTGAATACGAGGGTGGTCTCATAAGTACCAGGCTAGACGCTAGATGGCGGTAGTTGTTTAAAAATATCACTGTATTAGAAAGTACACAATCTCTGAAGCATATGTTTCAAGTTTGTAGACGCCACGTTGTTTAGTATTTGTTTGGCAGCCATCAATGGTGAACGTTTTCAGTGGAGAAAATTGGTCAGTTCTTATTATAAAAAGTGCTTATGAAAAGTGTGTAGAGCTGAAAGGAGTTTATGTTTAAAAATAAATATATTTCTTTACAAAATTTTTGTGTTTTCTTTGTTGGGTCGGGTACTTCTGGGACCATCCTCGTATTTACTTCCATAATAATTTTAAAACAGATAATATTATTTTCAAATGTAAATTTTATGCAGAGGATTATTTCCTGAGGATAATTTATTTCGAATCATTTGTTTTATATACTGTGCTCGAATTAAATTCTTAATTGAAGCACTGTAATTTAAGTATGAATATTTTTGGAACCAAATTTTTAGTTTTTCTTCTGTGACACAGTTGTGCCTTATTTTTGTGTAAAAGGTTAGAGAAACGTTCAATACAAGTATATTTTATGCTAAAGCAGATTTTCGAATTGTTGCAATTTAGCCTTGATTCATGCACAGGTTGTATACTTCATGTGTTCAAAACCGTTTGCCAATGTTCGAGAGTTATGAGAAAGAACTATGCTTCCCTCTATCGTATGAAAAAGCATTTAGCCGAACGGAGAAAATCTGTAGAAGTTCGCGTTCATCCCATCAGATGTTCAACTAAGTTTTCACGACGGGACAAAACACTTTAAATTTGGCATATGCCGTCTAGTGGACAGCAAAGAGAATAATTCAAATGTAAATGACATCTTGATTACGACGTGTTTCGAGCAATTCAACTCTCATCAGGCAATCTGTGATCTCATTATCGAACTATCCTCTACCATTCTCTGTAGCTTATCGTATTTTTTGAGATTCAGCGAAAAATGAGAAAAAAGCTGTACTTCCCTCTATCGTACAAACAAGCAATTGGTTCGAAAGAAGAAAATGTGTAGAAGTACAACTAAGTTCAGGATTTATGTTAATACAAACTTTTCGAATACTATTACTAAGCTCTTAAGTTGCGTGAAGTACTGGCAGCCCTCCTCCCCATATAGATCGGACTAGGCCTCAAGTAACTGTCATTACTCACAAAGTTTTCGGAAGGCGACTCGCTTCTAATGAGGAAGTAAAGGATGCAGCGAAAAATTGATCCAAAAGAATTTTGTCGAAGGGAATACAGTGGCTATCGGGGCGTTGAGACAAGTGTATTTTAAAGTGGGGTTATTAGGTAGATTAGAATTAAGTGTATGTAATATTAATTGTAATTTGCATCGACTTGAAAAAAAACCGCAAGTCAAATTTGAACCAACTTCGTATTGTGAGATTGCTTATGTTGTAATGTAAATTTTATTTTAAAATTTGTATATACTTCCTCAATAAACACGAGGGCAAATAAAAACTCAAAGAGCACATCACAGCAATATGTATCTGTCAGGGCTGTTATTGTTGATTTATCTACGCTTTGCTGTTGAAAAATCTTACGTGCTCGTAACCGCGTACGCAGAGTTTAATCCCATATATTTGCATTATCTTTGGTACGTTTTATACAACTCTTTTTTAATGGTGTTCTTTTATTTTTTCTAACTAAAATATAATGCTAGTGAAAGAATAAAAATAACAATGCAATGTCCAGTTCCTCCAAAAGAGTAAGCACTTGTTATTCTCTAAGGAGAGAATTAATTACTAAATACTCAAAGGTAATGCTTCTGATTATTGAATAATTCTAAATTGCACTCTTTCATAATACAGATCTTAATCACTAAGGTTGATATTTAACCCCTTTCCACATTAACTTTTGTCTTTTTTTCTTGAATCGCTGTAAAAGTAGAAATATTTTCCCAAAATTTATTAAAGTAAATGTTACATCAAATTGTAGAATGAACGAGAAAGTCATTTCATATGCAAAAACGAAATGCTTAAAAATGGAAATGAAATATCTGTACAGCAAAAGAAGTAAGTAAAAACAAATTTTTAAAAATCTCGTGAAACAAACACAGTGTACATTTTGGCTCTGAGCGGTGTAGATCGCGTACGGAGTTTGTTTTTCGTACAGGTGTTTTTCGCCGTTTTTTTACCAGGTGCGACACTTTGAAATTGTCTGCTGATGATGACAACTTAGTTGTCGAAATGCGTATACAGAATTACAAAAGTTAATGTGGAAAGGGGTTAAATATCAACCTTAGTGATTAAGTTAATCAACCACAGGCTCCATCAAATTCAACTACAATACAGATCTGTAGGTGAGCCTCGTGCGCATATTTTACCAAACGTTTCGGCGTACAAAAAAAAAACGTACAAAAAGGTAATACAGATATGGGATTCAACTTTGTATACGGGGTACGAACATAAATACAGCCGATTTAATAAAGGTATTACGCGCACGTAAACAAAAAGTTTTTATTTCGTTAAGAAGTGTTGATATTCCGGAAGTTCAACGTATAGATTTATAATTAGTCATCGCACAAAAGAGCAACGATTCCAATTTAAGTGAAGTGAACGAACGAAAATTTAAGAAGAGACTAAGCTCAAGATTGAATATTGTAGCGAGAAAGGATTCACATTCAATGTTTCAGATTTATTTAATTTCTTACTCTTTTCAAAAGGGATGTTATATTGTTAATTCGTGGCCCCATTTAACTCGCATTAACTATCTTATCCGGTAAGAAACCTAAACACACGTCACGAGTACGTGTACACTATTGCTAAGAAAAACCTTTTTAATAAAACGAGTGGCACAATTACATTTAATTTCTTCAATTCACGCAAATAAAAAGGAGTCCATATCGCGAATTCAGTACAATTAATCTTAATGGGTAATTACTGTAAAACTTGTTATCCAATTACAAAATGAACTTGATGCACAGCGACCATTAAAAGAATACCGAAACCGCGGCGTCCTTTTTTTTATTCATAAAACATAACTAACAAGCTTCGACGGTTGTGTTGCTTTGAATGAACCAGAAACTTAATAATATTCCTAATTAGTATATAACTGTGAGTATGCTGAATTGAATGCGTGTAATACTATGTTGGATACATGCATATGTGTATAATATTGTATTCCACAGCGGTTTAAGATAATAGACAAACTTTTTGTTTTAAAATGTAATTCAGATGTTTTTAAGGACATAAAAAATGATAACAGACTATCATTAAAATGACCGAAAGACTAATAGAATCTAACTGAATAAATATTTTTACTGGCCTTGTAAAAGGTACCACAAATTGTATTATTAATTAACTAGCAAATTTAAAATGATATAAGAGACTAATCATTAATTTTGCTTCAACCAATCTTAAAATTGCTTATTATATTGGATTGGCAACTAAGTACTTTCGGTTTTGTAGTATAAAATAAAACACTTTTTTTTAAACAAAGAATAGTTTTTTATCAGTTGTATATTTTTCGTTTTGCTCAATGACCTTTTGCCATCTTTCTTTCAGCTGCATGATTCCGCGCTCATAAAATTTCTGGTCCTTATCAGCAAAAAACTGAACCAGGTGCGAGTGAAGGTTATCGTCATTTGAGAAAGTTTTACCATTCAAAGAATTCTGCAAGCTTCGAAATAAATGGTAATCAGATGGTGCTAGATCAGGGCTGTATGGGGGATGTGGCATCACTTCCCAGCCAAACTCCAATAGTTTCCCACGAGTTGCCAAAGATGTGTGAGGCCTTGCATTATCTTGGTGGAAAACTACACCTTTCCGATTTGACAACTCTGGCCGTTTTTCTTTGATTGCTTCATCCAGTTTTATTAATTGTTGACAGTAAACATCAGAATTGATCGTTTGGTTCCTTGGAAGCAGCTCAAAAAACACAACACCTTTGTAATCCCACCAAACTGACAGCATGATTTTTTTGGATGCAATTCAGGTTTCGATGTGGTTTGATCTGGTTTATCATGTTTGCTCCATGATCGTTTTCGAACTATGTTACTGTACAGGACCCATTTTTCATCACCAGTGATGATTCTTTTTAAGAAAGGGTCGGTTTCATTTCGTCTAAGGTGCATATCGCAAAAGTTGATTCTTTGTGTTAAATGAATTTCTTTCAATTCGTGAGGCACCCAAATATCAAGCTTCTTAACTAGCCCAAGACATTTTAAATGTTTTTCAATTGTTGTGTGCGATACATGTAACCTCTCCGCAACTTCTCGAACAGTTATATGACGATCCTCTTCAATTATGACTTTGATTTGGTCATCATCAACTTCAGTAGGCCGACCAGAACGTTGCTCATCTTTGAGGGAAAAATCTCCAGAACGGAATTTTTTATACCAATTCTGACACGTGCGCTCTGTTAATCAATTAGCACCATAAACTTCACATATCTGCTTGTGAGCCGCAGCAGCTTTCTTTCCTTTACGGAAATAAAATAGTAAAATATGTCGAAAATGTTCGTTTCTGTACTCCATTTAAAATTAACCCACAACTAATAGCTTTAATAAAAATCACGCACTACTTGCTTCTGAAGTTACGTCAATGTGACTAGTATCACGCGACAAAGGGTAAAGTACAGCACTAACATACGTTATACAAAAAATAAAGCAACGCTCTCTATCAGTAAAAACCGAAAGTACTTAGTTGCCAACCCAATAGTAATAGTAAAAATAGAAGGTGTTCCAATAAGACATTTCATTTTAAATAGCCCGCTATTGTAATAGTTGTCATGACTCGACCTATAACTACTTAACAGATGACAAATAAAAACTACGCCATTAATAAAAATGAAACGATATACGCTTCAAGAACGTATTGAAATTATGAAAATTCACTACAAAAATGGTGAAAATTTCGCGGTCACAGTTTGTAAAACTAAAGCATTTTTGTGTCGTCGTGAAGCACCTTCTCGGCCAGCAATTGTGAAACTGGTGGAAAAATTTGAGCTGTTGGGACAAGTTAGTGATGTGAAGAATCGAACCCGTGCACGTCGCTCAAGAACAACTGATAATATTGCTGCTGTAGCCCATAGTGTTGAGGAAAACCCAGATATGTCAATTTTTACTTGATCTTTGGAATTGGGCATTCCACAAACGACATTACACCGTATTTTGCATAAAGATTTAGGTCTTAACGCTTTTAAAGTTCAATTAACACAAGAACTCACTCTTACCGATCATCAACAACGTCGTGTCTTTGCTGACCGGGTCCTTGAAATGCATCAAACTGATCCGGAATTGCGTCGAAAAATCGTCTTGAATGATGGGGCCCATTTTCACCTCGGAGGCTACGTTAACAAGCAAAATTATCGCATTTGGTGCTCGGAAAACCCAATAATTATTGTTGAAAAGCTTCTCCAACCTCAACATGTGACTGTTTGGTACAGTTTTTAGTCTGGCGGAGTCATTGGACCTTACTTTTTCGAAAATGAAACTGGAGCAACTGTTACGATGAATGGATTGCCCTGTCGAACAATGATTAATGATTTTGTATGGTCGGAATTGGAAGATATTGATGTGGACGACGTTTATTTTCAACAAGACGGCGCTACGTGCCATACAAGTAACGATACCATCGCTCTTTTGCTTGAAAAATTTCCTGGTCGTATCATTTCTCGAAGAGGCGATCGCAATTGGCTACGGAGATCTTGTGATTTAACACCTTTAGACTTCTTTCTTTGGGGCTACGTGAAAGATAAGGTCTATGCCAATGACCCACAGTCGATTCAAGACCTCAAAGATGGAATTCGTGAAGTTACCGAGGACATACATCCGCAAATGTGCGAATTGGGGTTGGAAAATTTCATGAAAAGAATATGGTCCTGCAAGCTAACCCATTAGGCTGATATTTTCCATTATTAATGGCATACCCTCCTCTTTACAAATAAATAAACATCCGATGATTTCGCTTAAAAATACTCGTTTTTCTACATATCAAAATGAAACCTCTTATTGGAAAACCTATTATTTATTTCAATTGCCAAACAGAAACCTCAAAATGGGCAATGTACTCGTACAAATATTATAGAATAGTTAAATAACGGAAATACAATTAATTAAAAGGGACAGAAAACCATTTATTACATCAATGTTCATATTCTGTATACGTATTTTGACAACTAAAAATAATAATTAAAAAAAAAAATAAAATAGGAATCGATACCGTTTATCTTGGCGGATTCAAATCAGAGCATACGGCAAACGACGGCAAGTTTCTGATTCGGAAATAATCAATAGATTTATTAGAAAAGCTAACTTAAAAGAGACAATCCAGGATACCGCATGTTGGTTACCTCAATACAATAACGGTAAACCATTTATATGCTTACCACTTAGTTACAAAAAATTTGAAGATGGTTTTTAAGAAACGTAGATTTCAAGTTATATTTCGATCCAGAAACGCTATAAAATCTCTTCTCGGTAAGTCGAAAGATAAAGTCGAGTTCAGTCAGAAATCTTAGATATATGAAATAAATTGTCGGGTCTATGATAAAAAATACATCGGTCAAACTAAACGGTCAATAGGAACCCGATATAAAGAGCACACCTCGCACATTACATTTAATCGACCTGAGAAATCAAGTTTAACGAAACATGTGTTAGAAAGTAATCATATGCCATATCATATCATATAGTACTTAGGATTTTAGTTTCTTCCTCTAATAAATGCCGAGAACGATTTACTAACGTCCATACCAGAAATGAGTTTCTGAAATTTACTGGTTGCTCTTCTAAAGCTTATCAAAAAGTAAATCTATTTAGTACGGAATTTAACAGCATGGGATTTGATAGGAATATAAGTGCCCCTTTAAAAAAGATTTCATATTTTTATTAGGGATTACTTAACTAATTTGGGCAGGAATTATTTCTTCTTATCAAATAAATAAATTTCAAAATATAATGACGTATCAGATGATGTTAATAGCTTGAAATCAGGAGTTTCGATTTGAAGACCGTTTTTATTGGTCATACATACAATATATATAAAGTCTCTTCTCTAACCTTGACTATTAATTCAGATTTTTCTGTTTGGCTCCAATAATTATTTAAGTTTGTTCCTGCGATAGAACCGTCCGTACTCATTATAAACTCGAAATATATGTTATTATTACTTGGACAGATTCACTTATAAGATCTTCCATACACAAACTAGCATACATACCCTCCAGTTAGATATTTTTATGCAAATATCCACTTTGAAAAGATACCGAGTCGGCCCTAAATGGCAATAATATCCAATAAAAAGTCCCGTAAATAAATATCAAGATGGTCGAGAAAATTCTTTCCCTTTTTACGGAACGAAAAAACGAACGATCTTTCCGATAGATGGCGCATCGCCGTAGCGGTTATTTTGAATTTAAACGGCTACAAAAGGAAGAGGAACGTCGATAAAAAGAACAAAAGAAGAGCGAACGGTAACCGGGGCGTCAATATGTAATAATATAACGAGATTGCTGTGGGGCGTTGCATGTGTAATGCGTCTCCGACAAGATCAAAAATTAAGATAGACCTCTGCGGCCGATATCTGCTCGAAATATCACCGGGCGATTGCGATATTCTGCTTTAGTACGGGGGGATTTGTAATTAGGACTTCTTCTTCAGCGATTCGTTCTTACCCTACGGTCATGGCTACTGTGCTACTATGTCTCGACTAATTACGGATTAAGATTATATATATATATATATATATATATATATACACTTATATACACTTATATACTATACATATATGTTATCTATCTCGCGGAGAATATACTATATGTTATTATGTGGTATAGTTGGAATTTTTGTTTTTTCTTTATCTGCATATTTTCCAAAGAAGACGCAAAATATGATAATGATTTGTGCATATTCGAATATATAGGATATCTGCATTTGAAAATTAAAAACAAAGTACAGACGTAAATAAATGAATGAATTAGATATATAAAAGAAAACTTTCTGATATTTATTAATTAACAAACACGATAATTAAATAACGAAGGATATACTTATTGAAACTCTACAACAATCGAAACCGAAATAAATATTTTATTTAGGGTTCAAAAGACTTACTGTGGTGCTGCACTTTACATGTGTTTTGTCAGATGAAAGATTATAATTCGAGCTGTCAAGTTGATCGGGGTACTAGAGCCGTCCGATTCAGAGTAAATAACCAATAAATAACTGGGTATACTTAATATATAAAATATTTTGAAATGCTTACTCTTGCGTCAAACAATATCAAATTGAATAAACTCTATATAACACTAATAGTTTATATATAGTATAATATAATATACACACATAACGCTATACATCTGCACTTTCTTATATGTTACCAATAGCGTTCTAATAAGCGATGTTTGTCGCTGTGAGAAAATATTCTTGTACAAAGAAAAGACCTTTTCATAAAAGACAAAGTAAATATACATCCATTTAGCAATGTTCAAAAACTCTAAAAATCTCTAATAACAATATGAAAACTGTTATTATTTATAACTACAAAAGACACATGGAAACTGTTGCTGATTGCGTTAATCATAAAGGTTAAAAGAACTCCTTTCCACAATAATGTTGGTATTCTGTATACGCATTTCAAAACTCGCACAGAAAGAAATTCGTACCAGACATTTACCGTCAAAAGCCAAACACACGCTCAGTGTGTGTTTGCTTTAAGTGACATTCTTCCGCTGTAACCAGTTTTGATTGACATTTTCTTTGTCTTCTTAATCTACTTTCATTCCAATATCAATTTCCATCTGCCGCGCTATCCTCAGTGCATTTATTTATGAATTTTAACTCGTTGCACTTGTAACAGTAACAGGATATTTTGAATATTTTTTTCAATCTGCCCAGCAGAACACGTTTCTTCTATAAATTTGGCTTTCGGCCTAAGCATTTTTTTTCTTTGTGTAGTGTTAACTTTTACTTATTACCAAACATGCCTTTACTTTAACAACTCATATTTTCTGTGCTTATTTTTCACAAGTACGTGATACTATGAAGAATATGAATTTGTTCTAAACTTATGGCTTATAATCTTATTAAAAATGAAGTGTACGACAACTTTTGTATCATCTAATGTTAGAATATTTCGTAAATTCTTTTCTAGTTGTAAATAATAACAGTTTTCATATTGTTATTAGAGATTTTTGGAGTTTTTTAGGGTTGTTAGGTGGAAGCAAATATATTTTATCATAGCTGGATGTTCACATTTGAAGATACTCAACATTTCCGAACACTTTTGCGATTGACTGTAGCTCCAACGGATCGTTCCGTGTTCTCATACTGAACAACACCAAATATTGCAAATCTTTTCACAGAGGTGGACACTTTTAGACGAAGAAGCATGTTGAAGCACTTTTTTATGCACTCCAGTTACGATCGCCGTAAGGTATTTGTGGACATGTTAAGTAACGTCTGTGTATCCGTTTTTTCGTTTAGAAATGTTGAAACTAGTTTATAGAAATATCTATAGTTGTTATGTTAACTGTCAATACATTTTATTGTCATTTATATACGAGGGGATATCCAAAAAAAAAACCGGAATTTCTTTATATTTATTCTTTTTACAAAAAAACCTTTAAAATCTTTAATATATTCTCCATTTAACTTTATACACTTGTCTAATCTATGATTGCATTGTTGGAAACATTGTTCTAACTCGTTCTTCTGTTGACTGCGAGTTGCTGTATTTTTTTTCACCTCTTCTTTGTTGTTAAAACAATGTCTTTTCATGAGCAAGAGCAAGATCAGGTGAGTAGGGGGCGTGGCGCAAAGGGAGTCTTGCTGTTTTTAGCCAAGAACTAGCAAACTGATAAGATTGTGCGTGCAGGTCCATTGTCATGGTGGAAAAATCATTCCCCCGTTTGCCTCAAATCGGGCCTCTTTCGTTGCATTCTGTTACGCGTTGTCAGAACTTCCAAATTTCATAGCCGCACGCTGTTCACTTAAGTCCTATATTACAAAAAACGACGATCAAACGAAAATGCTTTTACAAAAAAATGCCTTGTAATAACACAACTTTATTCGGCGAAAGAACTGACTGCACCGAACGCAGAACACGCGTCACGTGCACCTACCGGTAGGAATGCGTGTTAGGCAAGTCCTACCCACAGCGCTGTCATTCCGGTTATTTTTGGGTACCTCTTGTAGAATATCCATTTATTGTTTAAGCTGTGTAGTAACATCAAAATGTGGATGCATTAAAATAATACAATACCTACTTAGCGGCGAAATACAGATTTTAATTTAATATAAAAAATATTTTACTGAGCACCTATTCCTTTCCAGTTCCAGTTAGTATTTATTAGGGCAAATTAAAATCAATCACACTGTATTCTTGTAGTTATGTGGACACGTACAAATTCATTAATTTGAAATTCCATGTTTTCCATTGTCCAAAGTTGAGTAACATAAAAAAATCATCGTTTGGATTTTTCTTGAACATGCCATTGTCTCAAGTGCGTCGTTGCTGGCATATTAAAGGTGACTGATTCAACAAAATTTTACCGTTCCTTCCCGAATCATGTAATATGTTCGTATTATGATGAACATACACGACGGCAATTGGAATTTTTAAAAAGGTCGTTCTTCTTCATCTATCGCTGTGAGTTGTCCGCGAATAAAACCAACAAAAGTGCGAGGGCGGGGGGCACAGAAAGAAAGAAATAAAATGAGAAAAGGGAAATATGCTCGGAACCAACGTTTTGTGCAATAATCGATGACTAAATTATTCACTTCGAGACAAAGAAGCATGGAATAATAATAAACGTGAATGAACGGCAGCAAACCAGTAACAACAACAGTAAGAACGTCGACGACGACAACAACAACGCAAACAACGATGATGGGGCAAGCGTTCGTTGCGGCAACGCCAGTCAGCCACTAATAAGACAATGGCGACCGCCGACTCTCCGGATATTTTCTGAAAAATGTACATCATTTTCGTGAACTGAAATAATGTTATTGAAGATTGAAATTAACTTCACGTCGTCACGAAAATCGTGAACGTTTAATTTTTGCGTCGATTGTGGACTTTTGTAATTTTTTTCGCTTGTTTTCCCCTCCGATGTTCTTTTGTTTTTTGCGTTTTTTAAATTATTTATTAAGTATTCTATAATCTTTCCATTGTTGGCATCAACAATAATGTTTTACTTATCAAAATTGTGTAGGCAACCGAAATTCTACGAGGGTAGCCGTTTATATTTCGGGAACTGGCAACACTGTTAGTGTTGCCTCCGATCTGCATCTGCATCGTGAAGTTTGTCATTTTCGGCAATATATTTACCTTGACAGTTTTATTATTCGGTCGCTATTTCTATTGTTGACAGTAACTTGAAAATTTTATGTCAGCGAAAAAATGAAATTAACTCAAGAACGTTTTCGTGCAATTATTTTTCATAACTTTCGGCGTGGATTATCTCAACAAGAATGCATCGACGAGCTGAATTCTTGATATGGTGATGAAGCACCATCGAAAACTACAGTAAATCGTTGGTATAGTGAATTCAAACTTGAACGGCGTTCTTTCGACGATGAATTTCGTGAAGGTCGTCCCGCAAATATTGTCGTGTCGGAAAACATTAATGCAGTGTCTGAATTGATAATGCAAGGTCGTCATGTGACATACCGTGAGATCGAGGCATTCCTAGGTATTAGTAACACCAGCGTGCATAAGATCCTGCATGAATATGCCGTTTAGAAACTATATTCACGCTGGGTACCACATAATTTAACAACCGCTCAAAAAAGAACTCGCGTCGATTGGTGCCAAGAAATGGATAAAAAATACAATGGCGGTGCTTCAAAGAACATTTATAAAGCCGTCACAGGTGATGAATCTTGGGTCTATACCTATGAGGCCGATAGTAAATAGCAGTCGACTGTGTGACTATTCCAAGATGAACCAAAACCAACAAAAGTTGTTCGCGCTCGAAGCAAATCAAAATAAATGGTCGCCTGTTTTTTCGAAAAAACCGGTCACATTGCAACCGTGCCTTTAGAAAGTTGTAGAACGGTCAATTCCGAATGGTACACAACTATTTGTTTGCCCAAAGTTTTTGAAGAAATAAGAAAAACAAACCGAAAACGACGATCATTCTCCATCATGACAATGCGAGCTCTCACAGGTCGGTTGAAACAATTGAATATTTGACCGAGCAAAACATTGAATTGATGAGCCATCCGCCATGCAACCCTGATCTAGCACCCTGTGATTCCTTTTTATTCCCACTTGTGAATAAACTTCGTGGTCAACGGTTTTCTACGCCGGAAGAGGCAGTTGAGGCATTTAAAATTCATATTTTGGTGATACCGCTTTCACAGTGGCAGCACTTCTTTTCGGATTGGTTTAAACGAATGCAAAAGTGCATTGATTTTCAAGGAGAATATTTTGAAAAGTAATAAAACTATTTTCGATATTCCAAAGCTGTTGTTAGTGACTTTTTGGATTCGACATTGAAAATAGATTCTATTAATTAGCATCGCTTTTTCTTTGTTTCCGCCTTTTTTTTTTGGTAGTTATGTCTGCTGTCTATCTTTGTCCATCATTTTATTTAATTGATTATCAAAATTGAAATTTATGTGGTGTCTCTAATTCGGTTGCACGGTACTGTAATTTCCAATATCTGAAAGAAAATCAATTTCATTTTCTAGCATTCATGTACTCGATTATAAATAAGTGAAAATTTTTATTCTAAAAGTAGTTTTAGAAGAACTTAAAATTATGGGACATTAAAGAAATTGAAGTGTATATTCAATCATTATAGTACATAAATCAATTGTTTAAAAGGACTTCAATACATACAATCATAAATGACAGAAAGACGTGAATCTTTTATTCCAATTGGGAAGTATGTATTATAGAATTTACCAAAGAACTTAGAATATTCTCCTATATGAAGTTGAAATGGAAAGCGGCCGGTAATTTTAAAACTTTTAAAATAAAAAAAAATGTATGATTGATAGATACGCTATAAAAGAATAGAACGTGATCTTAAATAAAAGATATACCCGACGTGGGAATGCTACGCTCTATCCTAGTCCTTTGTTTGAGTAAATTACACAGGTTATAATATGTAATAAATTCTGAAAAGAAAACCAACCAAGGCAACGTTTATTAGTTGTAACTTATTTACGTCGGCCCGTCCAATTGATGTTAGACTGAAATTACAGACCTTCAATAATGCACCACAAAATTTATAAACTCAAACTCTTAAATCAACGATGGACTTTAAAATTCCTCAACATATTTCTCTAGTATAACTCGTCCTGTACGTGTATGTACAATTTACTGGGTTGTATTCTTACTTTGTTACAATACTTTACGGAGTATATAACCATCTATTTACTATTATAGTGTTGCTAGTTGTAGATTAATTTATTAATGGATATATTCCCGTTCTACACATTCTATGCATCATATATATATTATTTTATGGTTCAATAGAAAATAAATCAAAATCAAATGACGGAATAAATATAAAGAAACTAGTTATTATAATACACGTCATACTTACAGTTTACTGTATGTCTATCACATATCATATTATACGCGGACCGATCGTTAAGTAATGACCTTAGACAACACAACTTTTTTTGACAAAAATTATTTTGTTTTTCAACGTATTTTCCTTGCATCCGTTACCTTTATTCAAGTATTTCCATTCCTTTAGAAAAATATGTTATATCAAACTGTTTGAAATATGCGTTAATCTCAGTGACTGCCTCTACATTATCTAAATCTCTAGACGCACTCGCATTTTCAGGTTGTGAAAAAGGAAAAATGTCTTTGATATAAAATTTAAAGAATGAGCTGGATGCGTAATTCTAAATATATTTCATGAATTTTGCGTGTGTTATTTTGAAGAAAAAGCGCTCGTTTCTCTTTTATATAATAATAATAGTAATAATAATAAAGAATTTATTGGCAGTTACAGTAAAAGACACAATAATGTATAAATATAATTAGCATATAATTTATGTAATGCCGAAAAGACTAAATCGCGCGTAGAGGTATATACATACATTTAGCCTTCTACTGTTAGCCTTTTATGGGATTTTTTGGTTGTATTGCATCTTGCAGTTATCTAAAAGGAATGCAAAATATTCGTATATTATCGTTTTTCTCTTTTGAAAATAAAAATATAAGAAAAATCTCATTGCAGCCTTGATAATAGCCACAATCTTCCCCTGCAAATCTGTTGATAGACTGCTTTAAAAAACTTGAACAAAATTATTTTTTTAGTCTTTATTGCTCGACAGATAGATCCGTTTCTAAGGCACACTATAAAAATAGATATACAATAGGTTAGCAAAATAAAATATAAATATATTAAGTACAGTAACAAAGTATACAATGGCAAATGAAAAATTGAGAAAAATACACTTCCATCGTTTGAACAGAAAATAAAATTATCCAAAAAGTAGAAGTACAGTGAAAAGAACTGTATTGTTGTAAATTATACAACTATTTGTCATTAACTGCAAAGTGCATACTAAATAAAAAAAGGATAAAAAAATTAACTAACGAAAACATAATCTTTAAAAGGAATAATTCTACTATTAATAACACCCTATCTACTACATATGTTTCACCGATATCACGGATCGTCAGGCAGATTTGTGTTATTAATGAACGATTCCTTGGTAGCGTCTATCATATCATTTCGATACAGAAAAATAATGAATAACAAAAGCGCCTCCCTCTGTCGTCCACTATACTGAACGACAAAGCGAGAAACGCGTCTATCTCGCTTGTCATAACAAGGTTATTAGAGCGTATAAGACAGACGCATTGCGTAACGGCTATTTGCCAATTAAAAGAATGTTAAAAGAAATCATTCTATTATTAATAACACCCTATCTACTACATATGTTTCACCGATATCACGGATCGCGACAGACACTAGTCAAAGAACGGCCTGGAAAGTTGCCTGAGCGTCCGTTATTGCAACAGGATAATGCAAGACCACACACCGCAAGAAAAACGAAGGATGTTTTAAACGATTTACGATTGGAATTGCTGCCGAACCCACCTTATTTCCCGGATCTTGCACCCAGTGATTACCATGTGTTCCCAGATTTGAAAAAACCCTTACGAGGTGTTCGATTTGAAAGTTTAACTGACGCAAAACGTGCCATAAATAGGTGAATCGACAAGACACCGAAAAACTTATTTGAGGACGGTTTAGAAAAATTAGTTTATCGTTGGGATAAATGTATTCAGTTAAATGGAGATTATGTTGAAAAACGACATTGTAATATTGATGAAAATTAACAAAATTATATGTAATTCCCAGAACTTTGGAAACATCCCTCGTAATTATGCTCTTTTACGATGTAAAATTGAAAAATTTTATTTTCTACAACTTTTTGCATCATATGTATGCTGTAGAAATTATTGAAAAATTTTCTACTCTTTACTGAATCGAATGGTGTAGGACCCAACAAGCATGATATAGTGAATTCGTGTCTCACTGAAAACCAAGAAATATTTTCAAAAATTTCTGCTATCTACATACGATGTAAAATACAGTAACAATTTTAATTTTTCTTTAATTTCTTTAATTTTTAAATATTTCCTTAGTTAAGGAGTAACTTAATCGTATAGTTAAAAGTGATATATGTGTGTATTCATGTATACTACTATTTTAAGTACTCTATTTGCATCTATGATTATTAAAAAATAATTTCGATCCTCTACAATGACTTGCATTTTTCCAAACTGTAAAATATATTTCTCAATTTTCCAAATCTAAATTGTATTTATTTCAAAAATTCCTTTTGTTTTGTCCGTTTTCTTTTAGTATACTTTTGACCAAGTAGTGAATGTAAAATTAATACCACACTTTTTCATAAGCTATTAATATGTATTACGATCGAAAATTAAGCAGCGACACACGTCCTAGTCATAAAACATCTTAACGGTAGGCAATTAATTTTCATTAGCACCCAAATGTAAGTGAATTTGATTGATTAACACCATTAATGACTTCAATAATTACTATTCAGCGACATTTACCAATGCCATATGAATATATTATTAGTTCGAGCAGTGTTGATACACAAAAAATATATTTAAACACGCTATTAAAGTCTTCGAGGTGCTCAGAGTATGCATATATACAGAGTTAGGCAAATGCATGGATCCATTCGAATGTCTTTGATACTGCTGTTTATACTGTAATAAAATTTTGCGCATTTAAGTAAATGGTAACAGGAGATTCCGTGAGCATATTTGTATTCGAACCAGGCTTCCAATTCGGCGGGAAATTATGTTATTTTCTATTTTAAATGAAACAATTGTATATTTTTCAGGATTTCGATAGCGATGGAGATATTTACTCGAAACAAATATTTTAAAACGTGTGTATGTTTAGTGGACTATGGAATTAAAATTCAGTATTTGATTTATCAGAATTAACTCGAATATTACAAATGGTTTAGTCAACTAAACGCTTTGAAATTTTCATGACGATTAAAGTGAAGGAGCAGGCAATTCGTTTAACAATTTGCATCAAGATCAGCATCCTATACAACGCACTCGTTAGTCGTTGGTAAAACTTTGATAAGGTGTAAGTTGATCGGAAATTTCCCGAAGAGCAGACGACCAAAAGTTGCAACTATTTAGTTATTGCTCAAGATTTTGCTTTGCACAGTAAACTATAAGTTACTGAAAATTGAAGCATGAAAATTATCATCCGCCAAAACAACGTTTACTGCATGAATTAATGGCAAAAATTCTTCTCCAAATTGCCGTTCAATATTCTAAGGAAAATGAAGTCGTCAAGCACCAACCATACTCAATTGAGCTCTCGGTTCACAACCCCTTGCTGCTCGTTAATTTTGAATTGAAGAGATCGATACTGCCACGAGAGAATTTTTCCATTTTTTTGTAACTATTGCCAACACAACCTTTTTAACATATCTTTCTAAGGGCTATAAGAGTGACACATTACGAATGAATTAGATGAATCTAAAAGGGTTTAATATTTAAAAGAAGATTAGAATAATTGTAAAACAAAAATATTCATAATCGTAGGCAACTTATAGATTTATCAGAATAGTGTTTAAAACATGAGTACGGGGAGAAGTAAGAGGGGATGATCAACAGCCAGATAAATCGATAGGATTAGAGAAGAAGCAAAGGAAAAAGGAATGACATGCGATTGAATGTGAAAGCTAACGGATGATAGAATAAAGACAAAAATCCAGGCCCTAATTTCATCATCCTTAACGTAAAAAGTAGATTATAAATCAAGTTAGTCATTTACATTGATGTGAAACGTCATAAAAGGAAACATAGTACGTATATCAAAATAATTCCAAAGGTGCAAAATTGTCAAAAATAAAACAAAAAAATACAATTAAAAAAAATCTTCAAAAATGGTCCGAAAAGGATTTTCCCCCGTGTAATAAGCTTTCGAAATTAAATGATTCTTTACAATATCCATAACAAAGTTGTATAAACGACCGCTCATATGCATGGGGACCTTTTGTAACCCGTGAACGTGTGCCTCGTAATAACTAAGTTGTCCTCGATCCTGGGTATTATAACCATGCAAGTCGCTACCAATTTTAAATAAGTTCTTATTGAGAAATACATACTGCAGCAACTTATATATAATATATAAATACATGTAAATGTCAGTAATGTCCTATCACGGAAGATTCTACGACAAGTATCCATTGGCTCCAGATCAAAGATCACTCGCAGTATTCTTTTTTGGATAATAAAGACCCTTTTCTATTCGACGGATTGCTCCCATACAATTATATTGTAATTTAAAACCGAATACGCAAGGGAATAGTAAACAATTAAAAGAGCTTTTCTATCCAAGCCAAAACTCACACTGTGCGCAGCAGTGTGCGATTAGGCTTTCAACGGTACAGATCGTGTGCGGAATTTGTTTTTCGTACGGGTATTTTTGCCGTAGTTTTCCAAGTGCGACACTGTTTAATTATCTGCTGATGATGACAACTTAGTTGTCGAAATACTTATACAGAACACAAAAATTAATGTGGAAAGGGGTTATATATGTACCAACCTTCAGTGATTAAGTTAATCAAGCACAGGCTCCATCAAAATTACATCCAAAAAGTTATTCAATTTTAAATTGCATATTGCAAAATAAGCGGATTTTAATCTCGCGCGTATAACGTCAATATGCGAAACCCAATCCAAACTATAATTCACATCAGTTCCTAAAAATGTGGACGTTAAAGCGGGTCCAAATGTATAGTTCCCAAAGTTTGTAGTAAGATTCTCATAATTTCTATTATTTAATTTATGATTAAATAGAATTAATTTGTTTTTTTAGTGTTAATAATTAATTTGTTTATGTGACAATGACTATGAAAATCATGAAGAACGCTTTTCAAATTGTTGCGTAGATACTACAATTGAAGTGTCATCAGCATATAAAAATACCCTTCCACAAGAGACGCAATCCGAGAGATCATTGACGAAGAGTATAAATAGTAGAGGTCCCAATACTGAACCCTGTGGCACACCCGTAGTTTAAAAATAAATATTTAAAAATACGTTATTAATCCTAACCTGGATTTTTCTATTGGGGAGGTATGATGATAGCCAACTATTAATGCTTCCTCTAAAATCCAGATTATACAATTTATCCATTAAGAAAGCTCGATCAACAGAATCGAATGCTTTGGAAATGATTTATGCACTGCACAAAAGCAATACATGTTAAATAATTGTTTAATAATAATATTGTAGATCAGCAATAAACACAACTTCAACGATAATACAAGATTTGTTCAAAAGGAAAGGTGAATTTTGAATTTTCGCGCGCTGTGTATATTCGATTATCGAAATTTTTTTTGTTATGTTGACACACATGTGTTAGTCATATGTTGGCATTATCAGCCAATTTGGATTAGTAGTTTGTTGTTGACAACTGAAAAGCTTAGTCACGTTTGTGAGTATTCTTCGATTTTGACTTTTGAAAAAAATGGATCAAAGAATATGTATTAAATTTTGCGTTAAAAATGGAATAAAGTGCTCCAACGCACTTGAAATGTTGACTGTGGCATTCGGCGAGTCCACTTTGTCTCAAAAAAGTGTTTATAAGTGGTACAAGCGCTCTACAGAAGGCCGAGAAAATGCACGCCAAGTTCGATCAAATGTGAAGGTTTTGCTCACTATTTTCTTCGATTACAATGAAGTGATGCATTATGCCAACAGGTCGTACGGTTAATAAGAAATACAACAAGGAAGTTACGCAACGTTTGCGTGAAGCAATACGGTTCAAACGATAGGAATTGTGGAAAAAAATCATGGATTCTGCATCACGGTAATGCACCAGCTCACACATCAATGCTTGTTCGTGATTTTTTGGCCAAAAACAACACCCTAATCATGCCTCAACTACCCTATTCACCAGATTTGGCTCCCTGCGACTTTTTCCTATTCCCAAAACTGAAGAGACCAATGAAAGGAAAGCGTTTTGCCACAATTGATGAGATAATGTCAGAATGGAAGAACGACCTGATGGCCATACCGAAAAGCGCATTTCAGTGCTTCGAGAATTGGAAGAAGCGCTGGCATAAGTGCATTATATCTGAGGGGAATTACTTTGAAGGGGACAAAATGGATATTGATGAATAAGCAAATACTTTTCAAAAAAATTCAAAATTCACCTTTCCTTTTGAACAAGCCTCGTATAATAAAACAGTTTTTAATATTGAATACACCGTAGATGTTTCAGACTCAAAATTAAACAATAGCAAGTGGCAAACATAATTGCTGTTATAAATGACAATAATTCTAATATGTAATAATAGGAATGACAAACCAAATAGGACAGACGGGTACATATTGCATTCACATACCGGCGGTAGATTCTCATATATATTTGAATTTAATTGTATTTTATATTATGAAACGTTAATTAAATTATAAATTTGGAATCCATATATTAATTTAATTAAATTTACAGTTAACATAAATTACGTATAATGTAATTATAGTGTGCGGATAATTGCGTTTCGCGAATAAATTTAATTTAATTCATTAATTTAATATTTGACGCAAATGTCTACGAATCCAAAGCCAAAACAGAGAGAACGCAACCGTTGCCCCCAGTCGGCTAGAAGAAATAAGGTGTTTTATTTAATTAGTTTCTGTTTGCGTGTGTGTTGTGTGTATGTGATTTCGATTGAATTTGAATGCGAACAAATGCCATCGAGTTGTGATTATGTGTGAGTTCAGTTACGAGCAATTAATCACCCCGCACTGATTTTGTTACTGATGGGGGTGATATTTTGCCGTGGTAATTTGTTACAGTGTATGTGTACCTGTAAGAACTAAACCGTTTTATGAGAAATTGGTGGTGAAGGTCTCTGTGCTGTTGGATACTGAGCTATACGGAGTTGAAATATTGTTATAATTCGATTTGTCTTTTTGAAGTTTTCTCGAACGCAATTAATAAAATGTATGCAATTAGCGTGCAAAGTGCTGTTTACTATTTTTGCTAAAAATCTGCGTTTATTTTTGATTAAATTTCCTTTTTGTTGGAAAAAAAATTTACGACTTTTCAGGCTTTTTTCAATTCCTAGAAGTGCTAATCAAGAGTCAGATTAGGTCATCAATAAAGAGGACTGTTCAATTTTTTCATGACCTGCTGCCATTTGTGTGAAGAAGCATTGTCTTTTAAAAGCAAAACATATTCGGTCAACTGTCTGCGTAAGTTATTTACCCCTTATCCAGAAAAACAATGAGTATTCCATG
This sequence comes from Dermolepida albohirtum, assembly GCA_031893035.1. Lineage (NCBI taxonomy): Eukaryota > Metazoa > Arthropoda > Insecta > Coleoptera > Scarabaeidae > Dermolepida > Dermolepida albohirtum. Next base: position 76,607 of record JAVIWB010002668.1, read on the forward strand.
CGAATCCTTTCCCTTTTAAAAAAAATTAAATCAAAAATTCTCCCAGCAGATTTTTTTAGTACGAAACTACTTAAGCTTTGGAGAATCAAAGTGTATTCAATTCATCGATTACTGCTTTGTTTCTGGATCGTAGAAATCTATTAGTTTCAGCCATGGCAACACACACACACACAGCTTAAGAGCTCAGCATTTTTTCGATGCGATGTCTCCAGACCCGTTCGCTTCTGATCATCATTCAAATATCAGAGGATTTATTTTGTAGAAATTTTTTTTCATGTTAAAACCAACGGGAACTTATGGTCGAGTTTATATGAAATCCTTAGTGGTTGAGATATCCATGACGGTCTGATATTATGTCATGAATTGCATCAATATTGTCGGAAACAAGTGCAGAAATCGGTCTTGCGGATCTCTCTTCATATTTTTCCGTCGACATCTTTAAAATTACGTTGCACAACTACTCTTTAGCTTTTTGTGAAATCTCATGACGTTTCTAGTAAGTTACTGGTAGCTGCTATGGTACTGCAATTCTTTGTCTAAGCAGGCAACTGGCCAAGGCTGACTAATATTAATTTACACTCGCCTTGTCATGCATAATCAAAATTTATAATTATTTGAGTTTTAGTTCCATCTATTGTAACTTAAGAAATTCCTTGCCCTTTTAGAATTTGCCCAACTATTTAAAGAAACAATCATATGTATTTTTGGTGAAGATTTTTATTTATATTGACACAATTGTCAAGTCTCAAACCCAAAACCATTTCATAAACGGGATTTCAGCAAGAATATTCTGCGTATTCCGTTAAACTATTGCCGGCATTTTCTTTGGATTAAGCGGAAAGTTTGCAATAAGCTCGATACGTTTTTCTATGTATGTCTTACTCTTTCTGTTTGCTGATCAATGGTATGCCGTTAAGATCTATTTTAAAAGTTTTAATGTGGAATGTTATTTTCTACAACTTTAGTGTTTTTCGTAAAAACACGTCAAACGATAAATAAATATGTAGTGCACTGGTAGACAATATCTGATGTTTAAGATAACTGGTACAAATTGCGTTCGATTTAATCATATAAACACATTTTCAGATAAAAAAAAACAATAGGTGACTAATAAATCAAGAACTATTAATTCACGCAGCCCTTAATTAATGAAATTGAAGCTGATTAATTTCTGAAGGTGTATTTTAATACTATGTTAAATGCGAGTCAATAATTACTAAGGCTCTTAAATTCTATGAAATGTACAAATAGATTATTATATGAATACCTTCTGTTAATGTATGTTGCTCTTAACTTTACACCGGGACTTAGATAACACAACACAGGATCTAAACGCTCTTAATCGATCCCGTAGCTTGACTGGACGGCATCAAATAAACCGAATAGTTGGTTCCGGAATCTTATAAATCAAATAACATTAACAATAAACTAATATAATATAATTAGTACGACCGTCTTTGATCCCAGGTTTTACTACTTCAATATCCTTGAGGAGTCAGATCACAGCGATATACCAAACGGCTTCGTTAAACTTTACTACTGTCTTCTTATTCAATTGAGCGTGGGATCTTCATATACACGATAACTTCATTCGTTGGACAATTACTAAATTACCGAAGATAATGGTAGGTAGGAAGAAAAGCCCTAAAGTTAATGTGTAAAAAAACAAAGATAGGAAAGAGGCCACTATGTTTTTAGATTACATACCTCTAGTTAGTTTTGAGGGGTAATTAACAAGATTAAGATTGTCCCTTTAGAAAAATGCCAATATTAATCCAACCTGATTTTTTTTGGCGATCACGTGTCGAGTTTATAGACTTAGCTGACTAAACCCATTAAGTTTGCAACGTATTCGTTGCAAGAATAGTAATAACTATTCCAAATATAAATCTAGCACGACCAATAACCTAAATTGAACTTTTAATGCCGTGAATGAGGAAACTTGTTAACTCACACAAGTTAACCGATTAAAAAAGTCGATAATATCAACCTTGCTTTTATGACCCTCAACAAAGTATGACGTATTTAGGAACAAACGAACGCTCATTATTATGGCCATTAATTACAAAATCCCGGGAATAACTTCCCATCAATATAAGGACAATAATCATTCGATTTTATTTATTAAATTCTATTACTTAGAAACAAAATTAAAATATTGACGAGATCTATAATCTGTCATAATGATTATCAACTTCGGCGAACAGATTCGAGAGGGCGTTAAGCGAAACAAAGAACAATAAAATGTACATAACCATTAAAAGAGATTAAAATTATGTTTGTAACTAATTATTCAGGTGTTATTATTGAGCACACGAATATATTCGTCATTTCATTCTTATTTAATTGACGTTGTTTAAAGATGGTTAGTGAACATTGTGTGCAAAATCGGTGGAAGATTTTCATCTCGTTATTATTATTTATTAAATTTGTAATTAGTATCCTATACTTGAATAGCATCTACAATGAATTTTGAAGTATTTTAATGATTTTATTCTGCGAATGCCTTCTGCGCCGAGATTATAATTTCTAAAGTTAATTCTTCAGGATTAATTTATCCTTACATTTTGTCCGTTCTTATTTTTTACGTGAACATCGCATGTCTCTAGTACCGCATTCACGTCTTCATCATCGTGAATCCTCATCCGCTCAGCCAGTCGCCGTCGTCCTTCAAAACTAAATTAATAACGAACAGAAATCCACTCGAATTTAAAATGATTCTCTCAGATTAATATAATCCGATATTAGCTCTCTCTCCCAAATATTGTCCCCGGCGCAACTGTAAATTAAATTTGGTGCACATGAAATAATGTAATTTGGGGCCGACCGAACGGGCGGCTGGTTTGAGACGACTGCCTGTGGCATAGGGTAGGGAAAAAGAGAGGCTCCTTCAAAAATACCCGGCACCAATGTCGCCCAGCTTCTACTGGATAATTATATTTATTATATTATTTATCGTCGGTGCACGCGACCAAATGCTCGACTCGACGCGGGCGCTCGAGAGGAAGTACGAAATGTAAGGACTCTCAGTAGGGACGGGTTTTCTTTCGCTTGGGGTTCGATTTCGTTTTAAATTGAGTGGCCGTTTGAAGAATGAGTGAAGAAATCTAACGCTTTTGTATAAGTAAATTTAGCGTTTAAATATATGCAAGCTCTATAAATTTATTTTAAGTAGTGATTTTCGGTATTGAAATATAATGCTGGCATATATGCAATCAAATACTTGGTTAGCAGTCTCGTCAATTGCTGGCATCTTATTAAAAGTGTACATCGACACTCGCGATTATATTGGATGATCGAAAAAGTATTTGTTCACTAGATGACTTTAAGAATCATATATCAGGTATTATAAGTCAAATTGGGACATACTTCCCTTCAAATGAGAGCTGACAGTTGGCAGTATTGGATGTGCAAAAAGTATTGAAATTCATTTATTCAGACTTAATTTAGTGACCTTGAAGGTGTTTTGAAATTTCTGCATAATTCGCTACATTTTGCAATTACATTTCGATAAAGGCACAAATGCTGCACAGGCCAGTGACGAAATTTGTGCTGCTTGTGGTACAATATCAAAAGCAATAGCTAACAGATCCATCAATCGTTTTTTTCTGGAAATTTCGATGTAAAAGATGCTATTCGCCCTGGTTGACCAACCAACAGAAGTTGATGAAATTATGGCAAAAGTTACCCAAGATCAGTAAGCAACCATATCACAATACCAAACCATTTTAAAACATTTGGAGAAAGCTAGCTACAAAAAGAAACTCGATTTTTAGATGCTACGTGTTTTGACGAAAAAAAATTTTCTCAATTGAATTTCCACCTCTACAGAAACGTAATGAGAATTTTTTTTTATTTCTGAAGCAGTTGATCACGGGCAATGAAAAGTCGATCGCATATAACAATAATATACGACAAAGATCTTGGTGGAGCGCAGAGAAGCTCTATAATCTGGCAAAGTCCACATTAATGTCAAAGAAGGTGTGTTCAATAAAGTTCGAATGGTGAACTGCTGTTGTCTGATAGAACCGTTGACTCGAATCTTTACTGTCAACAATTAATAAAATTATAACAAGCAATTCATAAAATTGTGCGAAGCTAGACAACAGAACAGGGGCTGTTTTCCACCACGACGATGCCAAACGACAAACATCTTTAATAACCTGGCAAAACCATTTGTGCTGGTCTTTGCAGAACTTGCTGAATGGTGTTAAGTTACTTTAAACTAATAACAAAATTCACAATATATTATTAAAACATTTTAATACACTTCCTAACTCTTTCAACGCGGCGGTACCTCACGTGAAGGGTTGACGATTTCGCCTACGGGGAGACAGTACCTCATGTGGGGGGCCAGACGCGCCTTCAAGACGACGCTGTTCATTGGCTTTTTCTCCTTCACACTTATTTCTATCCCGACGAAACGAACTCTATACGCTTCAGTATCGTTTTGTCTATAGAGAAGTAAAATTGCCGCCCCATGGGGACATCTTGGTCAAATGGGCTCCGCGTTGAAAGGGTTAACAAGAACACTTACAAACTTCAACTGAAATTGGATATTATTAGTAGTGCTTTCTCACATTTTATTATCTGAGTTTAGACCCTAATAGGAGGCACCTTATCAGATACCGATTAAATGATTTTTGTAATAATATAATGACTGTTTGCTCTAGTAATAGATCCTCTTTGAACAACTAAATCCATTTAGAGTCGAAAATTTGAAATTTATTTAAATAGTACATACGGTTTGTATTACAAATATTTTAATACGCAAGAGTGGCTCTAATGCAATTGCCAAATGCTATATTTGTAAACAAAAGGTATATCAGTACGCTTTTATTTTTATTTAGACATTTCTTATATTTATATCTTGAAAAGAAACGAAACTCTTGGAAACTCGGGAAAAAAAACTTTCCCTGAAAATTTACATACACGAACAAACTTGAATCTCATGGGCCAATCCAAGCTCTGAATTGCACATTTTATGTGAACGCAATTGGTTGAATAGAGGCAAATATTTTCCAAAATAGTCACCGCAAACTAAAAAAGAATACGAATAAATTTTATGCTCAAACGAGTGTTATCAACGGATAAACTGGCGATTATAACACAGACAAAAATATTTTCATATTTATCTTTTTTAGCATATGACATCAAAGCATTTTAAAACCTTTTAGAGAACGTTTTCAAATTCAAGTAGAATATTTTAATATGTTTTTATTCAAATAGTTTTTGAAATTTAAAACATGTAATTTAATGGATTAATTTTGAGCGCAATCGATTTCTAAACCTCTGATTTATTCACATTTTAATAGAAAAGACGTTTTGGTCAGATGCTTTGCACTTTGAGATATATTTTCATTATCTTAGAATCCTTACATGTCAAAATATGAGCTTCTGAAAACGTAAATGAATTCTGATGTCAATAATTATATATAAACATATAATTATAATAAAGTTTTTTACGATGGGAAATTTAATGAAAATTACATTATTTATATTATATTATATTATATGTTTATATATAATTATTGACATCATAATAACCTGACTGCGGGTTTTAAATAAATATTAGATATGTTCCATAACGCGATTTATAGCGTGTTAAAGGACTCGAAGTTACACTGCCTGGTGGCTTAATTGGTAAAGCAGTCGTCTAGAAAACGGCAGATAGAGGTTCGAGTCCTTTTCCAGCCCAGAAATTTTTAATTAGTTTCTGTGTATTTAATTAACGATGGAATAGCAGAAAATAATATAATTTTCACGTATATGAATTGTCTGAAATAATTTTAGTACAAAAAGTGATGAGTTTCTATTTTACTAGTTCAAAGTTTTTGTTTCACGTACAACTTACAAAGGTTGAATTCAAAACTTTTTGTTTTAATGGTTTAATTTTTTTAAATTCCTATTTTTCCAAAAATTAATATTTTTCAGAAGTTATTCTAAGTTGACAAATGCTTGTGTACTGATATTTTCGGAGGTCCTAAAAACGATTTTGAATTCCTGAGATAATAGGTGATTTGGTGTCACAATGTAAACTTTTGAATACATTAGGAACTATTTCTAAGTTTGTGTTGATGACTATCTACAAATTTTGAAGAATATTGCTACGACTAGTACAAAGTTTGTACTCTAGTGAGTAATCTAGTTCAGAAGTATTGTTTTATGTACTACGAAGCCTAAATTCAGAACTTATTTTGACGAAAATCTCTACTTTTTCAAAAATTTCAATTCGTGTAATTCCTGACTGTCTATAAACACAGTAACCTGATCGATATTCAACAAAATTAACAACAAAAAGCAGTGTACAGCCCCGTAATCCTAACTAATGGATGAGTGTTGAAATTACACACTGATGAATGTTTGAATTACACGAAACGAGTCTCGATCTGTACTTTGTTGACAATAGTTGATTGATTCCATTTATTGGTGGTTTACCAATACCGTGGCTGCGATTTTTTTGTTTGTACTTTATGCTGATAGAAGTGCCATCTGACGGACATTTAAGAAGATTAAGCGCCTTCATCTTCCGGTCAGCCAGTTTTCCAGTCGGTCGGTACTTTGTCGACAATAGACGATTGGCGCGGTGAGCTGGAGCATTATCGTGATTTAGGAATCAGGTGTTCATTCTTGACTTTGGCCGTAGGCTCTTCATAGATCCAATGACTAGGCAGGCACTGTTCAGTATACCACTTAGCTGTGACTGTCTTCTGTGTGTCCAAAACGACGCGTTCCACAATTCCACTCGATTTGAAAAATACGGCTATCATTTTCTTCTTTACAGATCGGGATTTTCTGACAACTACGGATGTGTCCTCATCATCAAAGACCCAAACTTTGTTTTGAGCTTTGGTCGGCACATCGCAATAGTACAGCCAAGTCTCGTCACCTGTCACGATGTTGTTCACATACCGAGATTGTCCCTTATTAAACTTTTTTAGCATCTCCCGGCACCAAGAGTCACACGTCGTGTCATCTACTCTTCAGTCAGTCGATGCGGCACCCAGAGAGAACAAAGTTTGTTCACGTGCAAATGATCATGCAGAATCGAACGAATTGCTGGTGCATTTAGGCCTGAAGTACCTTCAATCTGTTGGTAAGTCACTCGCCTGTCCTCACCAAGTATTTTCCTCACTGTAGTAACGTTTTCCTCCGTAACTGACGTTCGTGGCCTTCCCGGTCTCTTAGCATCCTTCACAGTTAAATTTCCAATTTGGGATTCTCTATACCACTTGAATGTCGTTGTTGCGATGTCGACAAATATCACCTAATGCAAGAGTCATTTCATCGAAGCACTGGTCTAGGTTTAAACCACTCACGAAATTATAACGCAAAACTGTCCTTATCTTATTTCGTGAGCACGATGCCGTCGCAAGCACTTTACACTCTCACTGCTAATGAATAACTGAGCCCATTGACATGGCGCGGCGGCTACTATGCACGTATGAATATGTCTCAACATGCAGCAACAAGCAGCTTTCTACGATTCATTGTTGCGTCATATTGCAAAACTTTCCTAGTACCCTTTGTAGTTTGGTCGAGTAAAAGACAAATACGATATTTAAGTCGAGGTTCTAAGTATTTTTATTACTATTCAATAACCACGTATATAAAACACATTTAAGTGTCTAAATCTGTTCATGTGGAATTAAGTTAGATCGTAGGAGAATATTTTCTTGAAAATTTATATATCATAAATAACAAGAAAACCAAATCCTGGTATCTGAATTTGCTTAAAATTCTTAAGTATTTTCAGTAACAATTTCCTGTCTTATAAAAGAATCTTCACATCTCATCGTTGAGCGTCGATTCAATTTATTAGTATTCTAAATAGTGGCGATAATGGTAATATATGCGCCGCACATATAGCTTTCAATGGGACATAAATCAATATTAATCACGTACAAGCCTGCCGATTTTTGCGAAATAGTAAATAACAGGTAATAAATTATACCAATATAATTAAATTTATAATTATCAATTACAAGCAAAATATTTACACACCTAATGGCGTATGTAATGTGAGCTGAATACATTATCAAAATTTTATAATTACTGGTCCCATGCACGGCCGGTTAATAAATAATTGGTCGATAAAACAACAACTGCAACACTAGCACAATGTCAACAGTAACAAACATCAACAATAACAGCGATTTGTATTCAAAATGTCCCAGGTTGCTTATTATGTGTTGATTTTTGTCAATAAAGCGACAATAGAAATGTAAGTAAAGAATTTCTTTTTATTATCCCATTTCAAACATCTTAAAACTTTCTTCACTTGCCATTCAGGTCTTTTTTAGTTCTTGTAAAATATCCCAATGTAAATATCTAATATTAGCAAAAGCAATTGTTTTGTCTGGAGTGTAGGACTTCGCTAAGAATAATGCTAATATATTACCAGGGTAGTTTGACAAGTAGTGAGAATGGAAAAGAAAAACGAATTTTTTAAATATAAAATAATTTTTATTTTTCAATATATTCTCCTAAAAGAGCAATACATTCATTCCAACGGTGCTCCAATGCCCTTATGCCATCTCTAAAATGCGATTCCGGAAGGCTTGCAAAATACTAATTTACGAAGATGATAAGCTCGTCGTTAGACGAAAATCTCTTTCCACCTAGTGCCGTTTTCAATTTTGGAAAAAATGGAAGTCAGAAGAGGCTAGATCCGGCGAATAAGGCGCATGCGGTACTAATTGGAAATGCAACGCGTGGATTTTGGACATCGCAACTGTGCTGGTATGCGAGGGAGCGTTGTCTTGGTGAAACCGAATCTTTTTCTTTGCTATTCCTGGTCGATTAGCACGAATCTCAACATTTAATTTTTGTAGAAGTTCTGCATAATATTGTTCGTTTATTGTGGCACCTTTCTGAAGATAATCAATGAGCAAAATGCCCTTTGAATCCCAAAAAACTGATGCCATCACCTTGTTTGCCGATAAAGTGGTTTTTACTTTCTTTGGAGGTGCAGAACTACGTTCTAACCATTGTTTCGACTGTTGTTTAGTTTCGGGTGTACTGTAGTGTTATTTATTTAAACAGCTTGCTATATTTTTCATACAGCATTTATTAATACCAAAAATATCAATTAATTATATATTACCCAATTTCTTCGATAGTCTTTTACCATCTTTCGTAGAGCTTTCTAATTTCTAGTTCATAGAAGGACATACGAGGGTAGTCTGACAAGTAGTGAGAATGGAAAAGAAAAACGAATTTTTTAAATACAAAATAATCTTTATTTTTCAATATATTCTCCTAAAAGAGCAATACATTTATTCCAACGGTGCTCCAATGCCCATATGCCATCTCTAAAATGCGATTCCGGAAGGCTTGCAAAATACTCATTTTCGAAGATGATAAGCACATCGTTAGACGAACATTTCTTTCCACCTAGTGCCTAGTAGTTGTAAAAGTTCTGCATAATATTGTCCATTTATTGTGGCGCTTTTCTGAAAGTAATCAATGATCAAAATGCCCTTTGAATTCCAAAAAATTGATGCCATTACCTTGTTTGCTGATAAAGTGGTTTTCGCTTTCTTTGGAGGTGCAGAACCACGTTCTAACCATTGTTTCGACTGTTGTTTGGTTTCGGGTGTACTGTAGTGTATCCAAGTTTCATCGCAAGTAACAAATCGCCTACCAAAATCAACCGGATTCCGCTTTTAAAGATCCAAACTCTCACTGGAAATGTGCAAACGAGTGAACTTTTGATCAGTCGTAAGCAATCACGGTACCCATCTTGCCGGAAGCTTGGAAAGGTTCAATTCTTTCGCTAAAATGTGGTGTACGCGTTCTATTGAAATGTTTACCATGTCTGCTATCGCTTTCACTTTGTGTCGTCGATCTTGCGTAATAATATTATGGATTTTTATAATCATTTCCTTAGAAGTCACGATTTTGGGTGCTCCAGAGCGTGCTTCATCCACACAGCTTGTTCTACCACGTTTAAATTCATTTATCCATCTACTTATTGTGGCGGATGATGGAGCAGATTCACCTAATGTTTCCCGTAACTCATCTTTTATTTCGGTAGCTTTCATACCCTTAATTACGAAGTATTTAATCACCGTACGATACTCTGCTTTTTCCATTTTAACAAAACGACGTGTTGCTTCTTTATCAATCAGTTGTCAAAAATAAACTAGTCAACCGATTTATCTAAATATCGGAATGTAAACATGTAAATAGCCAACCTAAATTACAGTGCATTTGTTTTACCAGTTAGAGCGTCACCTATGTGTCATTTTCACTACTTGTCAAACTATCCTCGTAATTGATTGTTCTGAAGATCCTTCTTGGAAAATTTTATCTAATAAATATAAATAGAACTCTTTGTATAGTTTCATAAAATATATAATACTTGACTACGCTTCTCTACGTATGTACAATAGGTTTCAAATTAAATGTCACTGGAAATGAATGTAACAAGCTAACCGTTGTATTGTGGGTTGCTGGAGTCCACTTGCCAAGCGTAACAAAACTGAGACTATTATACTAATTAATTGGGCTGTAGCATTCGAACCCTTACACCGCGAAAACCTATGTCGACGCTGTGTTGTAGGGGTCTGATATATGACAAAATTTTGAAGAATATCCCTACGAATAGTACAAAGTTCATACTCTAGTGTGAAATCTAGTTCAGAAGTATTGTTTTACGTATTACGAAGTCTAAATTAAGAACTTATTTTGACAAAAATCTTAACTTTTTCAAAAATTTGAATTTGTGTAATTTTTACCGATTGTTTTAATTAATAATATAATTAAAACACATTAATTATTTAAAACAGTAAATTGCAAGTTTAGAGTTGAGTATATAACTATTTAAAAGTCCTCTATGCAAATCGTAGTTTATAGATTATTTCAGCTAGGTAAGTTTAAGTTAGTATCAGAATTGTTGAACATTTTACAGCTTTATATTTACATTTTTATTTTCATTACAGCGAATTCTAAATGAGAGTTTTCCATTAATTTTTCCGCGCCTTGACATCCGCCGAATTCCGGTCAATCAAACGTTCTCTCTACAAGAGTGCATGGTTCATCATTTCCGCTAATATCTGTTTGTTTCCTATTCGATACGGACCGGACGATACGCCCAGAGCGTATTTTCTACCCACATGTTCGCAGAGAGCCAAAAAAAAAACCCTGACAGTCTACATTATATGCCTTTTTAGTCGTCTGCCTCTTCCATATTTATGACATTAAAAGTTGTGTCGGCAGAATGTACGATAATTCGAATGCCACCTTTACATCCTGGCGGCGGTCCGGGTTACTCCGGGGGACGAGCCGGAATATAAGTGCTCAATGGACACATTATACTTAGTTATTATTTTTTATTGACGATAATTTGACGTTCGGGAATTTTTATTACCCCGAAAAGCCTTTTCCGTATTGATATGTAGCAGTGAGTTATGGACGAAACTGTATTGGAGAGAGCCGTGGCCGCCAATGTCCTATCGCTTCTAATTTATAAGCGAAATTTATTGCACATGAGTGCTTTTTTTAACGCTCGCACTCGCGCACTTGCAAATACCAATTCCCTCCACTTATAGGTAAATAAATGCAGATAGTAGGCGTATGATGTACAATTTTATATAAAAATACGGGCAGCGAGTTTCAAATAATTCGAAATGAAAAGTTTGAGCTACAATTTGCAAATGGCAACAGCTATGGCGATATTATTTATGTAACAACCTAGAATAAACTTTAGATATTTCTTTTGATATCTCTTTTTTGCAAAGCGAAAAATTGCAAGGCAAATGAAGCAAATTTTGTAGGAATAACTGAAACATGTATTTTATCTCATTGATTAAATAATAGTCAGCTTTTTACAATCTGATTCTTTAAAATAACTTGGCTTGCATCTCATCAAACGTTCAACTTAGAGAAAAATATACGAGGATAGATTGGAATGCTTCTAAACCGAGCGAGAAGATGGCGCTATGCGCGCATGATAATTACTTGTTTCGAAAGTGTATCTTCACTGTGAAATTTCAATCAAATTTTCAAAGAAATTATACATAAATACACTCCATTATTGTCGATTCAAGTAAACAACTCGTATAATTTCTTAATCATGTTCCGTGCAGTGATAAAGCGTTTCGTTTTGAACGCTTTAAATGCTAAAGAAATAAAACCGGAATTGGACGCAGTTTATGTTCAAACTGCGTTCCTGATTTAAACGCAGTAGAACAAACATAGAAGATGCACCACGTTTTGGTAGCCCAAAAACAGCTATCGTTGAAGAAACAATTGAAAAAATTCATGAAATCGTGATAAATGCTAGTCTATTAAAGTTGATAGAAATATCAGGAAAAGTAGGTATTTCATGCGAGCTAATACAATGCACAGCATCTGGTAATTAATAAGTTATGATGAATATCATACATATTACATATAATTCGGAAAGACAAATGTACATATTCCTTAAACATAGACTGTTAACCTACTATTTATTTCAGTTAAACTATTAAGTGTCGGGGTTACTAATCTTTACCGAATTCATAATTTTTAGGTGACATAATGCGTTTACACAAGTGGAATTTATACAGGATTGCTAGAACCTTCGAAGTGTGTGTTTGTGACAATATATTTACAATTTTTAGTTTAGTGTCTCATAGTTAGATTAGTAGTGGGCTAATTTTATACTTTATATTTTTATAAAGAACTTATACGCCATGGATAAGACGAAAGACATTACAAACAGTGAAAAACAGCGTTGGATTAAATTAGTTTCTTCTTCTCTGTACCATTCTAAAAATATTCCTATCAGCTCTCGTATTTTATAAAAGAAAATAAGAAAAGATTGTATAGTGTTTTGGTTTACCTTACTGTTAAACTATCGTATGGTTTCTAATAAAAAAAATTGGGAAAAACATGTCAAATTAATCTATACTTTCTATACTTGTAAAAGTGAAGGTTTGAAGATTGATTGCACGATAAATTTCGCCGGGTAATCGTTGAAATTGTCGAAGCATCGTTAATCATTCTGTTATTTAAGTTGGAAAATTAGTAGTATGAACAGCAAAAGGTCGACTCTTACAACAAACACACAGCAGTCTGGATGTAAATTAACACTGATCGCTAAAGTCTATGGACTTTCATCTGTATAGGCACGCAAATGCCAGAATCCGAATTGAGATTTGGATTTACGGAAATACAACTTCAGTAAAATACAGGTGAAATTTTGACAAAATTTTGCATAATAACCGAGATTTTCAAAAGTCAATCTTTGTAGTATACCAAGTAAGTCATTAATTTTCGAAGAGCCTTCAAATGTCTAAGACTAGGCATGAGCTTAATCACTGAAGGTTGATATATAACCCCCTTTCCACATTAATTTACGTATTCTGTATACGTATTTCGACAACTAAGTCGTCATCATCATCAGATAATTAAACAGTGTCTCACCTGGAAAAGTATGGCAAAATACCCGTACGAAACAAATTCAACACACGACCTGTACCCTTAAAAGCCAAAACGCACACACACGATTTACCGACTTTAAAACAGAAGATATTTGCTCTTTGTTCAAAATTAATTTTTAGACCAATGCCAAATACACACTGTTACTTTATGCGCAATTTCTCTGCTACTAATGATGCAAATGTCATGATATTTTGACATAACATTGATGAAAGATGTATCTTACCGACGCATATTTTTCTTTAATAGATGGCGCCACTAAGAATTGCTATTTTAAAAGAGTTCGGTTTTGTCTGCGACAGACTGTGTATTATACCTCCAAACAGTTATTTGTAATAGAATGAATTATGCGTCATTTCTTAACACCACTATTTTTTTGCACACAACTGTATATAAATAAAACGAACTAGCAGGACTTAAAAACTGTTGGTTAAACAAGGGTGCGGTAACCATTGTTAAATGTACCTATGAATGTAGGCACTGCAATCGCACTTCAAGTATGGGTCTTCTGACTGCGCCAGGTGCCTTGTTTACCCAACAATTGGACACATAAAAATATGTGACGGTGTGGGACAGAAATTACGACTTATTACGTGGTCATTATTGTGAAGTGTCAAACATAAACAGAATCTATTGATTTTCCTCATTAGTGATAGCTTATTCCTTCTGCTCGTTTCTCTTTTGGTCTTCCCGAAGGGTTGTTCGCGTTCGTGGGGCATTGTTTCTTTTTTATTAGAAGTGGGTGTTAATTTTCAAGTAAAAGTGTCAAGTTGATGGTGTTTGGATATTTGGTAAAAACTAAGGAAAGTGAAAAATATAATGTTTAGTTTTTTCCCCGTTCTTCTGCCGTGTTTAACTTACTAAATAAATTTGTAGTGAGATTATTATGTTTTTCCTTCGGTTAGAAATAGGCGAACACAAACATTACATAAAACAAAGTAGATCCTTTTGTTTTGAATAATATGATTCAATAATTTAATCATGAATACAACAGTTCTTAAAATTCATATATCAAAGAGACAAGTCTAGGTTAGAATTGAAAGCTTTTTAATGTATATTACCAACAAAGTATTGAGAAAGCAAATACGCACATGAGGAAGAGGAATATAAAATTATTGTACGAGAGATGTTTCCAAAGTTCTGGGAATTACATATAATTTTTATAATTTTGTTAGTTTTCGTCAATATTACAATGCCGTTTTTCAATATACTCTCCATTTAACTTAATACATTCATCCCTACGATAAACTAATTTTTTTAAGCCGTTCTCAAAGAAGTTTTTCGGTGTCTTGCCGATCCACCTATTTATGGTACGTTTTACGTCAGCTAAACTTTCAAATCGAACACCCCGTAAGTGTTTTTTCAAATCTGGGACCAGATGGTAATCACTGGGTGCAAGATTCGGGGAATAAGGTGGGTGCGGAAGCAATTCCCATCGTAAATCGTTCAAAATATCCTTCTGTTTTTTTGCGGTGTGTGGTCTTGCATTATCCTGTTGCAATAACTTACGCTTATGCAACTTTCCAGGCCGTTTCCGGATAATAAATTTGAATAATATTCTGCATTAATTGTAGTACCTCTCGGCAGATAATCCATGAAAATAATCCCTTCACAATCGTAGAATACAGTAAGCATTACCTTTCCAACAGACGGAACTGCACGCGCCTTAAGTGCAGATCCTTCTTCAGGTTTGCGCAATTCTTTGGATTGACTTTTCGCCTCAGGATTGAAATAAGGAATCCACGTTTCGTCAGTGGTTATTATTCGCCAAAATTCGTCACCGTAACGGGCTAACAGCTCTTGAAGTTGACGACAAGTATCGGACCTATTGAGTTTCTGTTCTGGTCCCAACAGCCTTGGCACCCAACGCACCGAAACCTTGCTAACGCTCAAACAATCATGCAAGATGTCATGAACTTGTCGTGTACCTATCTCTAGGTGTACACTAATTTGACGAATAGTCATTCGCCTGTCCTCTTTCAGTAGGTTTTCGACGGCAGTAATGTTTCTTTCATTTACCGACGTGCTTGGCCGCCCACTGCATGGATCGTTTTCTAGTGATGTTCTACCAGCTTTAAACGATCGATCCACCGATAAACAGTACTTTTGGATTCTGCAGATTCACCAAATACTCTTTGCAGACGACTAATAATTTCTGACGTTTTCACATCTTTCCACAAAAAGAAAATTATCGCTCCTTGAGATTTTGCCGCGCGTTCCATGGTTACAAAAACAGCGCTACAAAAACAGCGCTACTAAAACGCGTCTACATCAATCGAATACCTGAATCAGACTGAACAATGTTGCACTAGATAGTTGTATAAACATGTCAAGACTTGTCTGGCATCAATAACATTGCTTATAAGTTCTGCGTTATTTAATTATAGCACCAATTTCCAGAATATTGGAAACACCCCTCGTATATTTTCAACTATTGTATTATTTGCTAAATTTTTCTATGAAATTCTCACGAAATATTTATAATAAACGCACTGGACATGTTTAGAGTAACTTTAGTTACACTTCAAGTGAAAGCTATTTTAATTTGTCTTCATCCTAGGCATTAAACACACTTTATATTTTATTATCGAATCTATGTCTACAATTTTAACACTTTAACACACATCTAAAATATTATTTGAACGTGCTGAAATTGTAATATTATGATTAATTTAATCAACCACAGTTTCCGTTCAAATTTACACTCAAACGCATTCTTACATTATTATATCATGTACCTGCATGTAAAAAATTGTTATGTTCTGTTATGATTTGTGAAATTTCGTACTTACTTTTTGTTTTATTACTTTTTAGACACATTTGTGTTATGTAGCAAGTGTACCGGAAAGTCATTACCGGTTTTTTTCGTAAAAAGACTACATAATTTACAAGAAAATGAAAAAAATTATTTATTCAAAGTATTGGCCATTTGATTCTATATGTCTTGCCCATCTTTCAGGCATTTTGTGGTTATCGTCTCAAAAAAACTGTTTGTCCTTTGAGCAAAACTATTCACCGAACCATTTTCTAACTTCTTCGAAATTGGCGAAGTGCTGCTCTGCAAGCGCATGTTCCATTGATGCCAATAGGTAATAGACGGTGCAAGGTCTGGAGAGCACAGCGGGTGCGACATTATGTCCCACCCAAGTGCTTTTGACGCTTCCTTGACCGGTTTTGCTGTATGAGACGGTGCGCTATCGTGCTATAAAATTACTTTATCGTGTCTTCTGGCCCATTCTGGACGTCTTTCTGTCAATGCATGGTTCAAATTGATAATTTGTTTTCGGTAGCGATCATCATTAACTGTTTTACCAGGTTTCAACAGTTCGTTCGGTCCCACCAAACATATAGCATTACCTTGCGACCAAAGCGATTTGGTCTTGGAGTCAGAAGACCGGCTTCGCCAGGTGATAACCATGATTTTTTGCGCTACCGGCGTTCGAAGCAAATCCATTTTTCTTCACTCTCGTCACTATTCGATGCAGAAATGACTTCCGATCATACCTTTGAAGCAGCATTTCACACACGATTTTTCGATTTTCTATTTGCCTGTCATTCAATTGATGTGGCATTCATTTTCTCATCTTTTTCCCCATTGCTAATAATCGGTCGCTAATCGTTTCTTGGGCCACATTTGGGTTGGGTCTTCATCCAATAACTCCTGCAGTTTCGCATCTTCAAACTTTTTCGGTCTACCAGAACGTTCTTTGTCTTGCACATCAAAATCACCACTTTCGAATTATCGAAACCACGCCTCACATGTTTTTATGGTTGCAGCATGCTCACCGTAAGTTTCTACCAGCAACCGCTGACTTTCAGCGGCTTTTTTCTTTTGATTAAATAAGAAAAGTAATACGTGCCGCAAATGCACTTTTTCAGACGCGAAACTCGACATTTTCAAAGAGTTATAAATCTATAACAGTGTTACTTTCGCAAAATATAATATGCATGGCTTTGAAGCTTGAGATCAGTAGAATAAAATGGCCTTAATTTACATATGTTAATTATAACAATTTTATCCATTATTTGGGTTGCATATTTTACCTATATAAATTAATTATAAATCTTTAATTTCTTAAATTTTCCTGATAAATGAACTAGTATTAACCTCTAGATATTCTTTTTTATTAAATTAATAAGTTTTACATATTCTAACTGTGATGATTTCGAAGTTTATTGTAGACGTATTTCCTAAACTCTGATATTCTCTCCCGATCCCTATTTCTATTCAACGGCAATTTAACTTATTTTAACTGAAATTATTATTTCAGGTGTAATGTCTACTAATGAGAACAATTTAACAAGAATTAATGCTCATCCTATATATGCAATGGTGACCAATACCATCTAATAATATAAGGTTTTACTTTATATCGGCACAAAGAAACATGTTTTTAACATTTCTTTAAAAGTCTGTGTATCACTTATTATATTGTATTTCCACAAGTAAATGTTTAGAATTCAATACTTGACGTATTTATTCGACATATAGAAAACTCATGATTGCTCGGAAATTCATTATATATACAGAGTGTTCTTAAATTTCTGGACTTATAATTTTCTTTGCTTTATTTGCTTGTTACTAAATTAATGTTTCTCATAATATCTCTCGATATTATTAAAATCATAATATATAGATAGTTAGTTCGTTGGTTCTTACGTTAGATGTTACTGTAGTGGTGTTCACTGTGCTTTCGTCAAACAACTGCTTTAAAAAAAAGATCCTTGACAATTTCCAATTTAAATCCAGCGCGAAATTGAAGCCTGCCTTTATTTATTTCTCAAGAACTAGGTACAAAAAGAGGTATCAATTTCCGAAAAAAAAACAAAAACTGTCTAGTTAATACAACTGCATATAAGAGCAACTTTTCGTCGATAATGTCCAAGTCATTGCAATTCAAAAATATTTCCAATTCCAACTGATCCAACCTGTATATTTACAAAAACTAAAAGAAACGAATAGCGAGAAAATATATCGTTCCTGATATAAATAAATCAAGAGCGATCTCTAAGCGCAACATAGAATTACGTATCTGTATTTGCGTTTTGTATCCATCAAAACGATGCAATCTCAAGTAAAGCCTATAGTTTCTCATTCAAAATCGTGCATTTACGATTCAGTTTTGGATCGTGTATATGTAATTGAAGATGCCCATTTACATCGCTCTTTTTTCAAACTAAATTATAATTTGCAAAACCTAAATAACACGTCCTTTTCGAATACGCTGAATGCGTGATTGTTTCTACGAAAGTACAAGTTGAAATTCGATGCCACCGTTCTTGTGTCCGTCTCGAACGTCGTCTATCATTATGAGTTCGCGCGCTTGTAATTTATAAAATTAAAAAAAGAAATCTTTTTAATTCGAAAATATCAATTACTCGTGAATACTGCAAAGTCTCGGCTTCGATCCGTTTTTTATAGCAAAAATACGTCAATGGTTTACACGAAACGTGCTAAAAATGTATTCACGTGCAATTATCTCAACATTCTGTTTATGAGACGTGAATATTCGTCAGAAGGATGCAAAAAGACCTAAAGTGAAACCCTAGACTTTATAAATAAATATCCTAGTCTGTTACTAGGATATTTGATTCTCTGATTTATTGTTAAACACTACATCGCTTCAGCTTTTATGCTTTAATAAGTTTCTGTAGAAATGTCGTACTTTACCTTAACTTCAGGTATACTACAGGGGTCAAACCTTGGCCCCTCGCTGTTTGATATATTTAAATACGAGTGACTTAAATGTTCATGGAATTAAACGCTTTCTAATAATAATATAATATATAATGGATTATCATTATTGGCGAAATCTTAAAATGTTAACAAGTGTGTCACCATTAGTTCCAATAAATTAGTAAACCCGCACTACCGTCCATAAGTTTAATCGCACGACAGAT
The DNA here is from genome assembly GCA_031893035.1 of Dermolepida albohirtum. Lineage (NCBI taxonomy): Eukaryota > Metazoa > Arthropoda > Insecta > Coleoptera > Scarabaeidae > Dermolepida > Dermolepida albohirtum. Next base: position 95,936 of record JAVIWB010002668.1, read on the forward strand.
AATTTTAATTGCAGAAGGAAATAAAATATTTAAGTTAAGATATTGAAATTTTATCCAAACTCAAATCATTTTACATATTTGCACGTTATTTAACCGAAGTATTTTGTATAAACGAATGAATGCCTTATTTTCTGTTGTCTGTCATGGAGATTATCCCTTACTCGGAATTGTTTATTGTATGGTTTATTACGTGGACGTAATAGCCAGTTTTTGCCTGATATTTGTGCACTTGTAAGAGTATATTTGATGTCTCTTACACAGTGAATACTTAGTATTCACGTTGTTAACGAAGTGTCAGCAAGTGCTATCGAGTCAGCGAATTTTTTTCAATTGCATTTAAAACATGGCAAGGAGAAAGCAACTAACTCTTAAACAAAGGCCAAGAATTATTGCTTTACACGAAACAAAGCTTTCTAATAGAGCAATCGCCCGAAAATTAAAAGTTTCCGAGTATTGCGTTCGTCAAACTATAAAGAGAATGGCAGAAACTGACCAACTCAGGGACCGAAAACGCAGTGGATGGCCGAGGATAACTACTAAAAGAGAAGATGAATATCTGAAATTAATATGCTTGCGCAATCGTCGCCTTACAGCCCCGGAAATAGCACTACAATATAACAACCACGAAGCAACCATTAGCGTAACAACTAAACGCCGTTTAGCTGAAGCTGGACTTAGAGGTCGAGTAGCAGCAAAAAAACACGTCTGTCTGCACAACATAAACAAAAAAGATTGGCCTAGGCGAAAACACACAGGTACTGGGCTGTCGAAGAATGGAAACAAGTTTTCGGTAAAAGGCCATGTTTCTCTAGGATCACCTGATGTGCACAGGATACTTCGCTTGTGTGGCAGTGTGCATTCTTGCGAAACAAAGGGATCTGTCGACATTCATGTTTCAGAGCATTAGTGCTGTGTCAGGCTGCTGCGCGAAGCTGATTCAGCACTTGCTAAGCATAGCCTTGAAACCAAGCACCATATCCAGTTCGATTTGACCAAAATTCTGCCCCGCACTAGTCATGACTGACCGAAAATTTCGTGAATTAATAGAGATAATTAAACACCTCAACAACTTAAATCGTAATTATACAAATTTCATCTAAAATAGGATATTATTCGAAATGCTTTTACATATTTCATTATCTGTGTTCAGACCTTAATAGCAAGTACCCGACACAAAACCAATACTAAGGGGATTTTCTTCATAATATAGCGCGTTGGTTCTTCTTCTTGTTTGCAATCGAAATTGAATTAGAATAAAACAAGAAAATGGATTGAAGACATTTTAAAGAACGGAAAACGGACTTTAATGAAACGATGACGTGATTGATGGAAGCTTGACACGACTAATTATTTTGGCGTTTTTTGCGTGACGATTTTCCCATCTATCATTTTGTCGAGAATATAAAAGAAGGGGAAAAAGAAGATCTGGAAAAAATGCATATTAAAACACCTTAATATACTTCCTAAAACGAGCACGTATTTTATCTAAAATTGAATATTATTTGTAGTGCTTTTACATATTTGTAAAACTGATAATAAAGGGATTTTGCTAATAATGTAATGAGTTGTTATTTCTTGTTGTTTATAATCGAATATTTAAATTCAAATGGTGTGCATTACAAATTTTTTGATACGCAAGACTGGCTCCATTTCAATTGCCAAGTACTGTACATAGAGCCAACATTAATATCTTTGTAAACCTCTAATAGTGGTGTATTTATACGATACACATTACAATTTTTCTATTTATTTTGTCCACTTTATTGTACGTACCCTAAAGTTTCGTTCGTTCTGTAATTCATCACCTTCATGGTTAGGTAGGATACTTAAAAATTCTCCTCTTATTTTATAATCTGTCTCAATCGAAATGGAACATTCTTTAGGCGCTACTTCTTCATCAAAAAAAAACATATTCGTACTTGAGATCACGCTCATCTTGAATAACCCGTTAGTAGTAGAAGTAATAATCAATTCCTCTTTGATATAATGATCACCACCACCGATACTAATTTAATAAAGAGTATTCTCGTTTCTCGTAATGGCAGATATCCTTCTGCGAATGACGGCGTCCCACACGGAACGGCTTTTATCATTCGTTCGTGTACGATTATTTTGTTGCTACTAAACATTATCTGAGCGGGTGTGGGCCCGGGGTTTCGCATTTATGAACGATAATGATGCAGATTTCACAGCGATCCGAATGATCGATAATCGGCACGAAAACTACTAAATCGGGTACCCGCTCTATGTACAGGCAACAACACCGCATCAAACCGGTCCCGATGGGTTTATGAACATGGGAAAATCATGTTCATGTCTTCATATTGCGCGTTATTTATGCAACGGGTACTGGAGCGATACTCGGAGAAGAATAAAATTTGCGGTACTCTAAACATACCATTGATACATTCGATCAGAGGAACAAAATTAAATACGTAGTATAAATGCATAATAGGATGTGGCCAACAAAAGAATGCTATGGGGTAGAATTACAATGCGAACAAAGTAATTGCAACATTTCCTTAAGGAACTTAAAGGATACGTTGTTGATGATTTAGTAGTAATTTCAGTGATGTGTGAGTCTTCTTCTAAATCGCAAAATTCCATGTTTTCCGAAGAGAGTTCTCGAATTATTGTCTCTAACATAGTAACCTATGATCGACAATTGAAAGAAATTGTTTCTGCGGATCTGCCATTTATTCACATTACTGCATTCAAAGCTTCTGCCTTCAAAATTTAACAATATATAAGGATTACTTCAAATATGGATAGAATTTTACTTTTTATTAAACGTACTGTATATACAATCTCTCCGTTTTATATATATTAAAAAGAACAAGGCACATTATAAGGAGAATTAATTCAATGACCAGCAATTAATGAATACCAAAATTTTTAGTCATTTAATTTAAGAACAGGCTGTAGATAATTTAAATTTTGAACATAACGGAATGTTATATACAGTCTGTCTCAGAGAAAACGGATCTTTCTTAAAATAAAAACAAAAGCTTTCTATTTTGGTAAAATTCATTTATTTTATTCAATTCGGCTTCAATACAACGTTTTGCACGGTCAATTAATACAATATGTCGAATGAGTGTTTAAGTTCATCTTTAGTGGTGTCCATCAATATCGCTGTCGACGCCGTTTTGATGCCTTCGATGTCGGCATAATGCTGCCTTTTCATTGGCAAATGTAATTTGGAGAATAGATAAAAATCACAGGGGGCCAAATCCGGTGAATGCCATTTGTAGTTAGAAAATCAGTGATAAGCGTCGAGCGATGAGATGGTGCATGATCATGTAACAAACTCCAGCTACCATTTCCATGAAATTGAGAGCGCACACGTCGAATACGTACCAAAAGACTCTTCATAACATAAGATAATATACAGCATTGACTGTTTCACTAGTTGTTTGATCATGTAAATAGGGTTTTATTCTCTTTAAAATTGTAATATATTGTTTATTAGAAAGGCTTTAAATCCTTTATTACATCAAAATTTAAAAAATTAAAGAATCAAACAGGCAAATATAAAAACAATATACACAAAAACTCAGTTGTGTGGTTTTCACACAATATTGTGTAAAAATCACAGTTTCTAATTTGGTTATGGATTTTCATCACGAGAGCCAACCTTCGACGAGGCAGACAATATTGATATCAGAATCACATATATTTGTTTTAAAAATCATGAATCTTTGTCAGTAAATCGCCTACATTCTAGTAGTAAGTGTGTAGACATCTGTCGGTCGAATCTGGTTTAAGTACAAAATAGTTTGAGTTCACTTTCCACATTTAATCCTGAGATTTGTCTTACCATTAGCTATTGTAGAATCTAGTTGTGCGTTAATTTTCTTATAATAGTTTATTTGGCGAACAGTTTGGTCGAGGGAAAATACCGACGTCTTTATAGTCTGCAAAATTTTTCAGATTTTATGCCATCTTGGTAACGTAGACGTCTTTATTGCTATCCAATTTGGCATAAGCTATATAGTGGACAAGTATACTTAACTTGTACCAAGGTTAAATGTGTTCTGTGTATATATGCGCCGCGACAACTTATTTGCACACATGTCGGGATCAACATGAACTTATAATGTATTTATTTCTTTCGGACAATTGCTTGTTTGTACTACTGAGGAGAGTACATCGCATCTGCACTTTTTTCAACTAAATTTAGGAAGATCCAAATGCTGTATATACATATGTATATGCTTCATTATTCAGGTCTTTTGCCTTTGCACGCACCAATCGAAATAATAACTTTATATCAACCACAATCGCATCCCTGTTACAAAGATGGCCATCCTGAAAAATAGGCAAAATCAGGATACGTTTTTTGAGATAACAATTTTTAAATATAATTTATTTAGACATCTTTAATTGTTGTTAAATTTGTGGATACTTCTTAACGTTCATTTCTATTTCTCAATCTGAAGTTAGGAACAGAAATTTTGTCACTTGCATCCATAAACAACTGTAGCCGTTTTAACGTTGATGTCATAGGCGATAATCAATTTTTCTCCAGATTAATCTTTATTGGAATGCACATACGAAAGAATTTTACATTTAAAAACTATAAAATCGCACATTAAATTGTGAATTTAAAAGAGCGTTTTAAGAATTTGTGATGCGACAACAAATCCACGGAATAAAATATTCTAATTTCCACCCATTCGCATGCATAAAATATTCTCCTTACTTTCCACTATCTAAAAAATGTTACGCAATAATTAAAATTTCAAAATACACCGGTTAATATCACATATTTACATCGGCGAGTAATTGTACGTCTTATACATGGATAAGTAGCTTTAATAGCACACCAATCTCAACCAATACAGATTACGTACAAACACAGTTTAGATAATATTATATTACCATTACTTGGCCCCTTGAACCTGGAGAAACAAGCCGTCGATCGCTGGAATAAACGAACGGTGAATTTTCATTATTCAATTGGTTATGATATAATGATCTCTTTTACACATGACCGTCTGATCTATTATTAGATTTCCTTTTTTAAGTACTTATTGTGTAATTAATACTAATTGTTAGTAGTTATAAATAATTTAAAAACGGGGGGCTGTTAGACTGGACGGTATTTAAAATTGTATTGTTTTAACTTAATTAGGTATAGGACAGTGTTTTCTCGAATATTTTTTTAAAAATTTAATTAATCGTGGTGGAGGTATGGAGATTTTATCACTAATTATTAATCCATCTTTGTTCAATAGCTGGATACCATTTCAAACAGTTTATAATAATGATTTTTTTATTAAATTTTGAATGAGGAAAGACGCATTTAGCGAAGAGATCGAGTTTTCCGTTGTGTGGGGCGTGCCCCCATTAAAAATCTCACTTCGTCAAGGTAAAAACTCCATCTCGGAACCAATGTTCGCATTACTTCAGGATTGCACCTTATAATTAGCCTTAATTGATTACCGCCGTTGCTCCGATCTTAAAGCCTACTGCCTCTTGTAGTGCGTCTCTGTACACTGTCCACTTCTTGTATTCGAAGAAGGCGTGTTGACCATCGTCCTCTGCAGAATTCTGATATTGGCAAGCTGTGTCTTCCACTTTACCCATTCTAGCCGAGTATGTATTGAAGAACCCATGTCCGCTGAGTAACTGCGTAAGATAGTAGTTTACCTCATCGTGGTGACGGTCTATTCAGTCTGTGATTTTGCGGATCAATCTCCTCGTCAACCGTCGTCATCTGGTTTCATGTCGCCTATTCAACCGAGTGAGAGCTTTAATTTCCGCTTTCGCTTGTTTTTCCCCAAACTAAGTAGGTAGGTAGACACTCTTCTTTTCCTGGGCCAGTAAATCGATCAGAGTTACTACCACAATCACCAGCTACGCAAGTTCAGAAACCGTACAATATGAGCTTGCGATTCTGAGAGTCTGCTTCCTGTACTTCGCCTGCCGCAAGGCATCATCCCAAATCTCGGTACCTGGTGTTTACTCTCTGTTGGTCCTCCTACACTAGTCATGAATCGGTCCAGTGTCGTTGTTACTCCAGCGGCTTTAACGATGATGTGGTGGTTGAATCTGTTCGCAGATAGTCATCTTGCTATCCAGACCCAATTCAAGGTGCTTTACGGAGTCTTTTCATTGTGTTACTCCCCATAGTCACATCTACATCTCTGGGGATTCCCTTCCTGGTCATTAAGACGACTTCCGTCTTTTCTCTTGCCAGGATCAATCTGTGTTTGTCCATCCATGAAGTCACACTTCTCATGACCTGGCTGAATCGTCTCTGCACATTCGTCTTGCCACGCGCAATGATGACCGCCGCAGTGTCGTCCGCATATCCTACGAAATAGGTATTTTGCTGCAGTTTCATTCAGAAAATCCCATCATAGATCATATTCCACAACTCAGGACCTAAAATGGAGCCTCGCGCTAGTTCAGCTGTTACCTTTTCGTACACAGACCGTCGTCGGTTTCGTAGATGAGCTTCCTGTCACTTAGATAACTGCGTAAGGTCTTAAGTAGATAATATATATAATATAATAATTAAAAAATTGACGATATAATAATAATAATAATCCATGCCTTCACATTCAACTACAGGGAGTTGTGGCAGACTATGAGTTATTTATTATTACACCCGTGCTCGTGGTGCGACTGAAGACCTTAGTCTGCCAGCATTCGCTTAAATGGGAAAGGGAAACTACGAAAAACTTCCCCGGACAATCAAACTACAAGCAGACACCCCCAGCGTAGTAAGCCACTGACCTACTGCTGAGTTATCAATCCGGATATGTAATATTAAAAAACAAGGATTATTAAATCACAAAATAGGAAATTGTATGAAATAAATGTACATTGGGAGTATAATATTTATTCAATGGCTCGTACCGTATCCAAATTTAAATCTAGATTTTTTCGTTTGAAGTCAATTAAAATCTGTGGATACGAGACTACCACATAATCTAGACGGGATAGAGCAGAAAATAATTGAGGAAATGCAATTAATTCTAAAGGAGACCTTGGCAAGTATCATTCAAGAATTTATTTTCAGACTTAGGCAGTGTCTGAAAGCGAACGGTTATAATTTTGAAAACTCGTCAACTGTTTTTGTTTTTGTTTATATTTATTGCTATTTTGTTTTCAATGAAACTTGCTTTAGTAGATTTAATTAAATATCTCCTGCTGTTGATGAACAAAAGGGTAAACTTTACTGAACTCCCAAAGTAGGGCTTTATTAAAATTTTAGAAATATAGAGGCTGTTTCATTTAAAGTAACACAAAAATGTATTTTCTAGTGTAAAAACTTACTAAAATTCAAACATTCCATAATATGATCGCAGATTTGTTTATATTAAGAAATATATGTCTCTTTACATTCTAAAAATCAAGAACCAACAATAACCTAATTTCTATTTATTTCGAATCAATTTTAAAGTGTAGTATGACTAAAATCTAAAACGAACATGTAAAGGAGGTGACAGAAATTAAATTTGCTGAAAATATTTTCAAATCTATATTACCTTCGGTAACCTTTAAGTGTTGAGAGCAAAAATAATATTTTTGGTTTTCACAGCGGGAAGTCGAGCTGCTAAGTAACTAACATAGAGACCACTTTAAGTACAAAATTTATGAAAACAAAAGGTCCAGAAAAAGTTTAAAATTTGGACATATACATATGACAAAGCAATTACCTAAAAACAAATGATTTTCGGCAATTCACAGGCAAAATAATTAATTTAAAAAAATTACATGGAGGAGTATCAGAAAAAACTTTCAACTGTTTTAGGTACACGACAAAATTTATATTTAATATCTCGAGTATTATCTTACATTTCTTCTATCCTTTAATCATACAACCTGCAGCTATTTATATTCAGTATTCATACACACACTTACACTAACATGTACTATACGAAAGCGCTCTCAGTTTTAATCCTGCAACTAAATAATTCACCTTGGCGTATTGTTTTTGATCGTCAGCCCTTCGCGATTGAAGTTTTTTTTAAGCTGTACCGCCTTCCATTCGTTTCACCTCGCCACCGCCACCACCACCACCTCTCATCCACTAGGAACACGCGTCCTGCGTGTACGTGTATATATTTTGATCCGGGAGGCGAGGATGGGCATGAGATGGAAAGGAAGTGCAGTGAACGAAACATAGAAGTGGTGGAAGGGGTGAGCGGTAAAACAAAAAAGAAACGGCGAAAGAGGAAAGACAATTTTAATCTACCCTTGTCGATCGTACAATAAGAATATATAATAAAAGTGAGTCTCGCCCTTGGTGAAGAGAAAGATTAACAATCGCATGTCTGAATAAAAGAGAAGGGCAAATAAGACAAGTGGATAATTTCTTTGGCAAATGCAGCGCGTCCATTTAATAAAATATCGAGGGGTGGAAGAAGGAAGGTTTCTGCTATGGTTTGGATTCGATATATGTTGTGAATATATATTTTAATAGAAAAAATAAGAATAAGAAAATCGAAATAATTACGTGATTACGAAATAATAATAATAATTTATTACCCACCAGAATTAAATTCCAATTAGGGGATAAATACTTAATATTAATATAATATGTTAAAATATATTTTAAAAAAATGTATATACTACTTCACTCTGCAAAATAGCGAAGAATTGTGGAACGTGAGGAACGAACTTTTACACTGCATTTTGTGTACTGTTTTCTATAGAATATTTAATGTTACTAACGTAATTTTAATCCCAAAATTTAATATTTTAAGTAAGAGGTTAAGTAAAAGTTTCGGTGACATACCTTTTAATTATTTTTAAGTTAATGCCAATTTAGAATGCTTGATGAAGATGATGAATTTATTAATTTTATATTAGTTATAGCCAAAACTGTTTTACTGCTTTAAAAGCCTAAGGTAATGTGATGATTTGGTACAAAACTTTTTAAATCAATTATATGATTAGATCGAATGCAATATTAATAAAATACAGTAAATGAAATGCGTATATATACACAACCTGTCGCAGAGAAAACCGAACTTTTTTAAAATAAAAGCAAAAGTTTGCTATTTTGGTAAAATTCATTTATTTTATTCAAAAATAATTAAAATTGTCGCCCTCAGCTTCACTACAACGCTTTGCACGGTCAATCAACATGTCGAATGAAGGTAATTTTGATGGAGCCTGTGGTTGATTAACTTAATCACTGGAGGTTGATTTATAACCCCTTTCCACATTAATTTTCGTATTTTGTATACGTATATCTACAACTGAGTTGCCGTTGTTGTCCACTACTTAGTTGACGAAATACGTATACAGAATACGAAAATTAATGTGGAAAGGGGTTATAAATTAACCTTCAGTGATTATGACGAATGAATTTTTAAGTTCATCTTTAATGTCCTTCAGGATCGCCGTCGAGACCTTTTTAATGACTTCGATGTCGGCATAACGCTGTCTTTTCATCGGAATAGACAGAAATCACAGGGGGGCAAATCCGGTAAATGAAGGATGAAGGTTAAAATGCCATTTGTAATAAGAAAATCAGTGATAAGCGTCGAGTGATGAGATGGTACATTCTCATGTAACAAACGCCTGCTACTGCTTTCACGATATTGAAGGCACACACTACGAATATGCGCCAAAAGACGCTTCATAACACCATAGTTGGTATAGACTCCTTGGGTATTATGCCTTTCGAATCATAAAAACAAATCAACATTGTCTTCACTTCTGACTTCTCCAAACGGCCTTTTTTCGGTCTCTCTTCGCTTGGATGCTTCCATTCAGAGCTTTGTCGTTATTTATGTCCGTACAACCGCGTTTACATCTTTTATACCACTCATACACTCGTACGTGATAAACACACATTACCATACACCTGTTTCATCAAATTAAACGTTTCAGTAAACGATTTACCGAGTTTAAAACACAACTTAATATTTGCTCTTCGTTCAAAATTCATTTCTCGGCTAATGATGACATAACATTGATGACAAATCTACCTTATAGACGCATTTTTTTAAATTGATGGCGCCACTAAGAATTACTATTTTAAAAAGTGCCGTTTTCTCTGCGACAGACTGTGTATTTGTTTCAATATTTGACTAAACCTCGCTTAGCTTGAATGATCGCCTGACTTTTACGGTGTCTTCCAACTTCCTGTTTTCTTTTCATGCTTCTTCGATATTTTAGAATATATATAGGAATAAATAAAATCAAAGAAAAGAATTATTCGTGTATTATGTCCATTACTATATCTAAATATAAATTTTTTTACCTACAAATAATGTGTTTTTATACTACTTACGTTATGAATCAGATATGCTTCTAGTACAAAAGTTTTGCTTACATAACAAGTTATAAAGAAGTAAACCTTTTCAAAGAACAGATTATAAATAATAAAATTAAACATAAAAATGAAACAAAATAAAGGATTTACACAGGACGATGAATTATCAACTGCAGATTTAAATTTTCCAAATTTCTTCGTTTGAGGTAAAAATGTTACGTTCATCTCCAAAAATAGTTTCTAGATCAATTATGTTGTTTCCCGGCGTCGAATTGGGATAAAAAAACTGATTTTTTATTTAAAAAAATCAATGAGCGAACAACAATGAAAGTATGTAATTGTACAGCAATCGTCAACTGTCTAATTTTGGATATTTGCGGTGATTTTTTTAAAATTTCTTGCTCTTAGCGACTGCCAATCAATAATACCTGGTTGATTTAGATATTTGCTATGGCATTAAAGTGTGTTCACGTTTCTACTGCATCAAATATATTCCTCAAATATGTGTTGACACTCTTCTTAATGAGTAAAAGAATATAAAATTGAAATAACAAGTAGATCGGATCGTCGTTTAATAAAACTGCACTGGGAATTCGAAAACTGATTAACAATGTAATTGTAAATTAAAGCGACCGTATTTGCAGAAGATACTTCCTAATTTATAGAATTCTGAAACAAGCTACGTTTGCGACAAGCCCTCTTTTTATTGACGTTACACTGACAATTTCTGTCATTCCCAGAACGCGTTCTCCCAATCGCAAAACAATTTCAATACAAACACGACGGAAAAATTTAAATTAATCGCAGAGTAGCTCAAACGACTTAAAATATTAATGACGCCTGTTGCGAAAGAAGTGTTAGTGTATTGTTCAGTATTGGCTTAAAAAATTCTGTATTGGTGAAAGTAACCTTGAAAATATGGAAGGTTGCGGATGCCTTTCTGCTGTTAATGACGAAGAATTGAAGATTATTATCGAAACTGATTCGCTGAAAATACATGAGAGATTGCAGACGAATTGACACGTAATTTAAAGCATCTTAGAAATGCGAAAAGTTAGATAAATGTGCACCACATGAATTAAACAACATCCAGACAGAGATGTTTTAGGGCTTGCTCTGCGATTTTTTTGAGAAATAAAAACGATGCACTCCTGCATCGCTTTTTGACTTGCATTGAGGAAAGTGAAAATTCTACAATAGTTGCCGACGTTTTGTGCAGTGGTTTAATCAAGGAACACTTTTCCAAAAGAAGGTGATGCTGACTGTTATGTCTACAGTCGGACTGACCCACTATAACTTCTTAAGCTCTGGAGAAATTATAACTTCAGAAAAGTACTGCCAGGATGTTGATAAAACGCATCAAGAACTGTGTACGTATTCTCTCAGAATTGATGAGCAGAAAAGATCTAATCCTTTTGCACGATAATGTTTGACTTATGTTTCATGAATGGCGCTGTAAAAGCTAAATGATTTGGGCTTAATCTACCGTACTCAACGGATTTCTCGACTACTTGCTTCAAGAATTTCGACAACTTCTTGTAGGAACGACTAAACAATCAAGCATTAATTATGTTGGTTCCCGACGTCTAATTGGGTCAAAAAAACTGATTTTTCATTTAAAAAAATCAATGTAATTGTGCAGCAATCGTCAACTGTTTAATTTTGGATATTTGCGGTGATTTTTTAAAAATTTCTTGCTCTTAGCGACTGCTAATCAATAATACCTGGTTGATTTAGATATTTGCTATGGCATTAAAGAGTGTTCACGTTTCTTCTGCATCAAATATATTCCTCAAATCTATGTCGACACTCTCCTTAATGAGTAAAAGAATATAAAATTGAAATAACAAGTAGATCGGATCGGATCGTCGTTTAATAAAACTGCACTGGGAATTCGAAAACTGATTAACATTGTAATTGTAAATTAAAGCGACCGTATTTGCGGAAGATACTTCCTAATTTATAGAATTCTGAAACAAGCTACGTTTGCGACAAGCCCTCTTTTTATTGACGTTACACTGACAATTTCTGTTATTCCCAGAACGCGTTCTCCCAATCGCAAAACAATTTCAGTACAAACACGACGGAAAAATATTGGCGGAAACGGGAAATAACAAAAAGAGAGTAAAATGTATATTGGAAAAAAATAAAAAATTTCTATTTGCTCGTTTAAATTTTTTTCCACTTTTTAATTTTGTCTGTGCCGGATATTATTGACATGTCCAGTTTCGTTCTTGTTATAAGCGTGTGGATGTCGGATTTTTTTTTTAAAACGAACGTACACGTTTGTGCGAATGTGTGTGTGAGTGTGCCAAATGTGTACTCGCTTCTCCGATCAACGGCCCCCTCTCGATACCTGCCAAAAAAAAAATCCCCGGTATATGCAAATTGGTCAGTATGTTGTATTGATCTGTGAAATTCATATTCATCAAAAATACTTTACAATTTCCGTTCTTCCTAAAGCGGTGGCTTGTCTGTTTCGATATGTGAGTCGCTTTTAAAAATCATGCGTGTAGTAGATACAAGGGTTGATCGGAAATAATTCCAGAATACGAAAGAAAAGATAGTTTGATTAATCGGAACCGCGGTTTATTTTCAACGCTGCCTTTATTCTTCTCTCAAATAAGTTATTGTTGCATATAATTATGCTCTTTTAAGATGCTAATCTGAAAAATTATAATTTTAACCGCATATACGATGCAAAAAAACAGTTAAAATTATTTAAAAAGTTTAGCATCTTAAAAACGCATTATTACAAGCAATTAATTAATAACCTACTGTGGGTTTTCATTTAATAACTGTTTCCATAATGGAATTTATGGCACAAGAAAGACTCAAATTCGATATCTCCGTGTGGTCTAATGGTGATAGCACATTCCCGGAGAGAATGAGATCGCGGGTTCGACTCCTGCGCAAAGAACAGAAATTTTTTTAAAAACTCCCACATTAGATATACGATATAAAAAAGCGCTTAAAATTAGAATGTTTTAAGTTTAATTTCAAATGCTTGTAACTCAGTTACGTGAGAGTTTTCGGCATATGTTCATTACACATTTTTAGCTTAAAATTGTTTCAGTGACACATCCTTAAGCTGTGGTAATCATGTGATGGGACATCCGATATGTATATTAAATCAAAATAATTTAAAATGAAACTGACAAAGTTGAATCAAGAAGTCAATTTCAAAATATTTTAAAACGTCATTAGCACTATAAAATGAAGCTTCAGGACCTCTAACATTTCACCTAAAATGTACTTAAATTAATTGTATTAATTTATCTAGAAGTGATTATTTATAAACGTGTTAAGATTTCGAGTTCTCCTCGGATCGACTATTTCTCATTTTTTATGCTCATACAGAAAGATCGACGGGTAAGTTTGGATGCAAAGCAGCGCCATTATGCCTCATGTGGTCTGTCTATTGACACGTTATCGCTTCATTACTTTTCTAATCCTTTTCAAAATATCTTGATTTTATCTGCTTCTGGACTGGAACCGCGTCACTGGTATAAGTGCCGGCGTTTCGTGCACACTCGTATGGGACATCTTCAGGGCTCAACTACTGCTATTGTCTGTCGCACTGAAACTTAGTTTCAGTGCGGCAGGCAGTATGGACCATGACCGCGGAAGTCTACGTACCAGATTATCTCTGCGCTTTTCTTGAGTACTAAAAATGATACACTCCTGCATCGTTTTTTGACTTGCAATGAGGAATGTGAAAATTCTACGATAGATGCCGACGTTTAGTGCAGTAGTTTAATCAAGAAACACTTTTCCAAAAGAACGTGATAGCTTCTTAAGCTCTGGAGAAATTATAACTTCAGAGAAGTACTGCCAAGATGTTGATAACAAGAACCGTGTACGTATTCTTCCAGAATTGATGAGCTGAAAAGATCTAATTCTTTTGCACGATAATGTTTGACTTATATCTCATGAAGGGCGATGTAAAAGCTAAATGATTTGGACTTAATCTACCGTACTCAACGGATTTCTCGACTACTTGCTACAGGTTCTTCAAGAATTTCGACAACTTCTTGTAGGAACGACTAAACAATCAAGCATCTGCTCATAACGTCTTCCAAGAATTTATAAACTCCAGAACTTTAATGCTGCTGGATTAAATAAATTTGTTTCTCATTGGCAAAAGTGTGATTTTGGAAGTTTTTATTTTGATTAAATAAGTTCAGATTAAGTCAAGCTACAGTGTTTCGAAGTAGCTATTCAAACTCGTGCAGAAGGCTTGCTTGAAGATTGTATTAAAATTGAAAATTGAACAGTGAGTATAAAAGCGATAATTCGTGCATACCATAACTGCATTTAAGTAATATTGTCTTTAATTTTAACCTTTGAGGCACCCTTCGAGTGCTTGTTACAATTGCAATATAAGTATAATACATTTGAAATAATCTTTTTCAAGTCCTTCATAATTCTCTACGAAATATTTCATAGCAGTAATACTTAAGTCCTTCCAAATGCTAAGCAATCCATCCCTGTACGTACTATATTCGGTTACCAATATCAAACAACTTCCGCGAATATTTTTTAACGACAAACTTGCGATGGCGTTGGTGCTACTCGATGAAGCCCTCGGGGTATGCGATATTATCCGAATATCGAAAAAAAAAATTAAAAAAAATAAATCGGTACGCAATCAGCCGACTCTGTTGCTGCTCAGTGCTGTCGAGGTAGTCGGGGCCTTAGTAAAAATACATAAATATAATGGATACAAATTGTCAATTCACCTCCCCGGGGGCTTTGATTGGTTAGGGACGTGAAACGAATGAATTGGAACGGTTTCGCCGCAGCCGGCCTGACCCCTTGTGAAGATTTCTGCGGATACACATCCACGTATATACACGTACATTTATGTATGTGTATCACACGTACATTTATGTATGTTCCCCGTGTATCTGTAATGTGCCACTTGATCAAAAACGCTCTTTCATGTTTTTTTTTTTTTGATATTTGATATTGTGAAAGCGCCGATCCGAAAGATTATCAAAAATTTATGGAGATTTTAATGTGTTCTGAACATTTAGATTGATGTGGATGTGTGTAACGTTAATTTTAAAAAAAGGGCTTAAAAGAATATATATTTTTTTAAATTCGTTCACGGGTGAATCGTGTTTGAATTGAAGTACTGTTTGGCGAAAAGAGCAAGTGAATAAAAGCCTAGTTAATAATGTAAAATGTAATTAGTAATTACTTAGTTTCAATGCTTTCTTATCCTAGGGAAAGAAGTAACTTAAAATATGTAATGTA
This sequence comes from Dermolepida albohirtum, assembly GCA_031893035.1. NCBI lineage: Eukaryota > Metazoa > Arthropoda > Insecta > Coleoptera > Scarabaeidae > Dermolepida > Dermolepida albohirtum. The sequence goes on from JAVIWB010002668.1 coordinate 111,441, forward strand.
TCTCCAATATGTAGCCAGTGTAGCCGATTACCTTGTTATTTATAAATACAATGTTGAAAATTGGACAAGTAAAATAGACGTAATCATTTCGACTAGTGGAGTACTGCAAGAGTCTCTTGAGACCTACACTATTCGATTTTTATGTTATTGATTTTCTACTATCAAGTTATCACGGACTGCTTACCATCCGCTGCTGTGTAACTGTGATATAAAGGCTGTTTCAAATTGCGCGGCTTTTTTTAAGAATAAATAAAATATAGATGGCGCACTGAATTTGTCTGGGTATGTGGGCATTTAAAAAGTGTGATGTATGGACATTTATAAAAATGGCTTCGTACACGGCACAAGAACGCGTTCAAATTGTTCAATTGTTTTATGAAAATCTGCGTTCTGTGAAAACAGTTTTTAGAAAATCACGTGAATTTTATGGTTTACATAATCATCCATCTCAAAGCATTATTGGTCGAATTATTAGAAAATTTCAAGAGACCGGTTATGTGGAAGCTTAAAAATGTGAAAAATACAGTCGTAGTGGTCGTTCTCAAGAAAATATTGGTTTGGTTCGTGAAAGTGTTGCTGAAAATCCTGAAATGTCCATTAGACGACGTTCACAACAACTTGGACTTAGTAGATTAACAACGTGGCATATTTTACACAAGGATTTAGCTCTGAAGGCATATAAGGTTCAATAACATAGTAACTGAAGCCATTAGATCATTGAAAACGTCGTTCGTTTGTCAATTTCATCAATGAACAACCAGCTGATTTTTCTCAAAAAATAATGTTTTCCGATGAGGCACATTTTGAACTTGGTAGTTATGTTAGTAAACAAAATTGCCGTATCTGGGGGTGAGGAAAATTCACAAATTATTCATGAGAAACTTATGCATCCTAAACGAGTTACTGTTTGGTGTGCATTATGGCCAGGTGGTGTAATTGGACTTTACTTCTTTGAAAATGCTGCTGGTGAAGCTGTACCTATCAATGGTGGTCGATATCGTCGTATGATAACCGAATGTTCGTGGCCTGAATTAATGAAAATTGATATAGAGGATATGTGGTTTCGACATGATGGCGTTGCACCTCACTTTGCACAGGAATCAATTGATTTATTGAGAGAAAAATTTCTTGGACGTGTAATCTCAAGAAACGGTGATGTTAATTGGCCACAAAGATCAAGACTGTTTTCTTTGGGGTTATGTGAAAAGTCAGATTTATAAAAACAATCCACAATCAATTCCTGCCTTGAAATTATTCGTGTCATTGGTCAGATAGAGCCTTGATTATGTCAAAATGTCATTGAAAATTTTAACAGAAGAATGGACGTCTGTGGAGCTGCAAGAGGAGGCCATTTGGCAAATATTATTTTTCACATATAAATGTCATAACTGATACTTCAATTACCAATAAAAAGTTTTTGAAAGTGAATGCAAATTATGTGTTTTATTTATTCTTTAAAAAAAACGCGAAATTTGAAACATCCTTTAGTTATAAAACATCAACCATTACGTCATAAGCAAAAACAGTATGTGTAGGACATTGTAAAAGAATGTATATATGAAAATTGAATTTGTATAATCCAGATAGCGTACCATGTCCTTTTTTGAGATTAAATATTAATATCGAAAATTCTACTGTATTGTGAATGATGATGTCTATGAAAGAGTGAGTGAAGGAGTTACACACTTGGGTGTCATATTTGTTTAAAGACTTTTATTTAGACACCATTTAGGCTTGTTTGTTTATTCTTCGTTAAGAAACCCTAAGCTATCTAACCCAATCACCGCTTTAATAAGATTGTGTAATTCATACTCTAGAGGTGCTATATAAGAACATAATATGATGCCGTTGTTATACTCGTAATAATGTTATTTGTGACATTGAATAACTAATTATCAGCGGTTATGTTATCACCTTTTGTTAACTGAATAGACTCATTTTTAATGATTGACGACAGTTCCAATTTCTCGCTTTACAAAATTTTTGTTAAGTTGGTTTCAGAGGTAAATATTACTGTAAATTTTAAACGTCTTACATGGTGAATTAATATACATATATAAATACATAGCGTGTGATATCAATTTCTCACCACATTTTCTGTACATTTTAATGTTGTCGCATATTACATGATTATTTCTAAAAACAAAACCTGCTCTAAAATACATAGCAATGTATATGCAGACACTAATGTCATTGTTTGTTGTTGCAGTGCGCGGTTTGGCAGATATTTAGATATTCCATTGTTCATAGTTGGTAAGTAATATTATAATTATATTAACTGACATTGTTTTATTCTTATTACGTAATTATAATACATTTGTGTATGAAATTTTGAATTATGTATGCTATCATATAACAGAATATTGGTATAACAGACCAAGAAGAAGATTTTAAGCACATACTAACTTCTTCTGGGCTTCCGGGCTGGAACCGCGTCACTGGTATAACTGCCGACCTTTCGTACCCACTCGTATGGGACATCTTCAGGGCTCAACTACTGCTACTATTTGTTGCTCTGAAATTGAGCGCTCCAGCCCAGAAGCCCAGAAGAAGATAGTATGGACCACAACCGCGGAAGTCTACGTACCAGTTTAAGCATATTTTATTTTCGTCAATTTATTTAGACTGAATAATTGAAGAAAAACGGTCAAAAATAAATTAATCAAACCATAGTTCAATACAGACCCAAAGAGAGCTGAAAGAAATTAAATCGTGATATTCTTATTCATTTTCTATATTGCTCGAGCCTAGCACCGTGTTTTTTTCATTATAAAACTTCTCTAGAAGCTGTCAAAATCAATTAAAGTTCTTTACAACAGTTAATAAACAGGTAAATTTTTATGTTATCATATCGTTGAAAAAAAACTCTTGAGAATGGTTTACATTATATGTTATATTCGATTAAATAAATGATTTTGTCTATGAATGAAGCTTTGCATAAAATTGAATCAAGACTTCTACAATAACCTAGAACAAAGCACACGCATTTATCAGTTTATTACTGCATTATTACTAAGTTTGAATAATCTTCCGGGCATCCGCGTGCAGTCATTGCTGATAGCTAGCATCATATCAGCGACGCGAAGCTGTGTTGCAAAGGTGGAGTGTTAACTGTGAAGGGTGTAAATGAATTTCTGACTCGTAAATTAAAGCATTTGTCACCAGTATTGCAAAACACCACGTTGGATCAAATCCTAAATCTCTAACTGAGCGAGGTCTTTCTAATTTAGTGTCAACGATAACATAGAGATAAGATAATAAGATGGAGCCTTTTTAATATAGTTTATAACTACATTTGCTACATTTGAAAACGTTGAGTGATAATTTGGAACTTCTACACCAAACAGATACACTTTATTTGTATTTATAGTACTATTTGACAATACTTGTCCCAGCTCCGGTGCTCCGCCTGAGGCACTACACCGGATGTCCTAACCTTACTATTTCATCTCAACTCTAACTTCTAAATCTAGACTAGTCCTTAAATATCTCATTCTCACCTAATTATATATACATTACATACATTCTGCGGAAGTAATCCGCCCTTAAATATCTTATTTTAACAAAATAAATTAATATTTCTCCTGAGTGGTTCCTCCAGGTCGAGAGGCCGATGGATCGTTCGTCACCTTGGTCATCGGTCCGCACGTCTTTACCATTTGCTCGCTCCGGTGGAATCTCTCCAAACAGATACAGCAAGTTTTATTATATGCGAAGTTTCTTTCAGGCAAATATTAAAAACAAAGTTCAGTTCAATTTATATTCAAGTTGTAAGGTGTAGTTACTCATGGTGTATCTATTGTATATTAATGAAACAAATTAATTGTTATTTTGTTTAATATACAAGAGAAATACGATCTTCCTTCAACTACAAGAGAAAAACAAAAATCTATCAAACCAGGTGGATATACAACCACTATGTCATCTACACTAGAAAAACAGCACGCGATAACTTTATTAGAAAACGGTTGGTCCACTAGAGGAGTTGCTAGTGAAATGGGGGTGAGTCCGACATGTATTTGTAAACTGTGGCAAAAGTGGGCTATGTGGCACACTGTAGAAACGCAAGATTGTACTGGTAAAAGAAGAATTTCTACGCGAAATGAAAATAATAATTATCCATTTTGTTAGACAAAATCGATTTACAACATGCAACCAAGCAATACAGGCGATATGATTTAGAGGAAATATAACACTGCTCATCGTAGATTAATAGAGGCTAGCATAAAAAACTATAGAGTCCCTGTAAAACTAAAACTAATAGACAGTCAACGCAGGAAAGGATTACTCTTTCCGCAAATGTATATTCACAAAGATGCGGAGTTTTGTGGTAAACTAATATTTTCTGATGGGTTTTTCTTACGGTCCTATTCTGAAAAAAATATGTAAATAATATCGAAGAAGTGTGGAAGATTTTCAATACGTATTTGGGGATGGATGTTGTGCGATGGAGCAGCAGTTACATGGAGAATTGAAAATCATTTAAATACTTACCAGCATAGAGCTACACTGTCACAGTCAAACTGCTCCCTCTGTTAATTTAATGCAGGAATAATTATTTATTTCAAGACAATTGTCGATAAAAAAATGGATACGTTCAAATAATATTGAAGTGTTACCTTGGTCATCAAACAGTCTGGACTTCACTCCCACTGAAAACGTTTGGGCAATGTTACAAAAAAAAAAATGTATATATTGACTTCACTCCGCAAAATAGCGGCGTAACTGTTATGTACATTTGGTAAAAATCTAATCTGCAGGCATGTGTTATTTCTTTCTTTCCCTTCTTATCCCGCATCTATGTCCGAGTGTCAAGTGTACGTGAGTATATGCATGTGGGTGTAAATTCACGTTGATATATTTTTTATGTTAATATACAATATACAAGGAGATGCAGACAATTTATTTCCTTGGAAAATAAATTAATATAAAAATCCGTCAGTTTTCACTCCTTTCTTCATCTGCTTTCAGTCTCTTCATAACTTAATATTTTTTATAATTTTTTCGTTTTGGATGTCTTTAAAGTTGCCTTAATTTAATTACGTAATTATTTTTGATTGTCTATTTTGATAGATTAAATTATCTTTATTGTATTTATTAATTTCTTTCAGCTTGTTTATTTATTCTTTTTCCTATATCACTTGCCCCCTTCGTGAAATTTATGTTGTTATATATGTAGTGATTATCAAGTAAAATGCTATTGTTTTGTAGAACAACGTCCAAAATTAAAGTGCTAAAACAACCAAAACATTTGGTCAATTTCAAATTGTGTTAAACGCGTATATTTTCTTTACACAGCGCCAATACTATAACCAGGTCCTGTAGCAAAACTAATTTAAACAACGCCCCCTCAAAAATACAAAAAAAACCGCGTATGCGAAAAAAAAAAGATAACACCTCCATTGCCATAAATTCCCGCGTGATCCCAGGGCTCGAGTAAATATTTCGAAATTTCAACTAATATTGATCTATAATGTTATTAATCATACATGACAATTGAAGTTGTTTTATACGTTTTGTTCTGTTCGACCGTCGTTTTGTGTTTCGGTGGCGTTGGAGGTGCCCCTCGGTCGTCGTTCAATTTTTTTTTTGTACCGGCTTTATGTAGCATAAATATTTCTGTTTATCTGTGGAACCGGTATACATACGTGTATAGGCCTAACCAATGATACAAGATATATATCAGTCCGGTGTGTGACGTTTATAATAATCCAAAAATATATATTCTCTGGCGTTTGTGCCGCCAAACGACCGACGTTGTATAATATCCCTCAAACATTTCGGACCTCTCCCCCCTCTGCCACCAGCACCGTGTGCCTCTTCGGTATTTCGCATCAAGCCAGGGCTGACAGTGGGCACTCGTCAAGTGCCGTATGTATGTATATGACCCTCCCTTTGTTATTTGGCAAAAAATACATTCATTATTCATCAAAAAGTGGGGGACACCAGTGTAATCAGAACAAATCGAGTTCACTCGCTTTGGACCCACTGCCCCAGCTAGCTAGGCACGTATATATATTTATACATATACAGAATGTATATGGTATAATAACTACCCTTACTGCTTGTGCCCCCCGCTCCTGAAATGTCGCACGGTGATCCCCCCTTCTCTCAAACCATGGCCTTCCTCCACACGGATCGTACTGATGCGGACAATTTCGGTATATCTGTGTATGTGCTCGGGTTCGGTGTTGGTGTATTGACGTTTGCGCGCGGGGGATACCCTCAAAAACCGAAGGACAAATTAAACGGAGACCGCAGATAGAAATTCTGTAGGAAGGCGTGGTTGTTTTTAAATCAACGCCAGTTTCCGATCATCAATTCGATCCTTTATTTTTTTACCAAGTAGTAGGGTTCCTCTTGCATAAGCGGAAATTCGCGAAAGTGTTAGCACTGGCCCTGCCAAAGTTGGCAGAAAATACGGGTTACAGAAATTGTCAATTTTGTATTAGAAATTCGGTAGTTGGTTATGCAGAATAGTCTCATTAATTGATACACATGATTGACGATAGTAATTTGGCTACCATTATTTAGGTCAAATTTCTTAGTTCCTTATTTGTATGGGTGACTCAATTGCATTCTTGTAAAATTGTGTTTTATTTTATTACTAATCTAATTCCATTTGTGAATATTTTTCTTTTCTTTTATCATCTATAGCTAGCAGAAAATTCTTTTAATAGAAATAAGGCTCTTCTTTCTAAACAAACATTGAAATCTTCATTTACAATAATATGAAATGATCTTTGTGGAAATATGTAATATAAACTTTTGGAGACCAATTTCATTTTTCGGAGGAAAAACTGCGAAAGCAGCTTCATACTGAGCTGTGGCCCAAGTTTGCAATGGATCTACTGAGTAGCTGCTGGGAATATTTCTGTAAATGAAAACACATTCATAAATCTGGCTTGTAGACTTCCACGGCCTGTCTTCTTACTTTCGCCATCTTGACTTACGGATTGAAACCGCGTCTTTGATATTTCTTGCATCGACGCCTCGTCGCAACTTGTAAGGAATATTTTCAGGGCTTAATCGCTGCTACCGCTTTCGTTTTTGCACTGAGACTGGTGTAAAGTCTGTGTTGAATGGATTTATATAGGGATATTGGTCGCGGATCAACGGAGCGTTACAGTTACTGTTGAGTAGTTTTGAGAAACAGGATCGCCAGGCGTTGTGTAGGGGTGGTAGCCATCATCACGATTTAGGTTATTAGAGTATTAAGAGATCTCTATAGATTCACGGATTTTTCGACCATAGTAATAACAAGTGCAAGTAGCATTTTAGTAGTATCGAACTGAATATAGTGTCCGGCTTCAAACCTATGCTCGGCAAGTGCAGAACTACAGTCGCAAAAGTCTGATACAATGCTCATGTTCTGAAGTGTCGAGTGTCGACAGATCGTGTTGTTTCACCACAGGTTTTTTTAAAATATTTTTGAGGGGGCGTTGTGACGAAACGAACACGGTCGCACAAGCAAGGTATCCTGTACACGATCTTTTGCTGAATTAATAAATAATTAATTAAATGTGAGCTATTAAAATTTAATAAAGAATTGCCTTTTAACATCAAAATACACTTTAGCATACCTTTGAACCAATTTACGAAGCACCTTTTTCGTTCAGAAGATGATAATTCGGAAACTACTATTTGGAATCGTTCAACTGCTGCTTCAGGTGACGAAAAATTCTTCTTGTTATTTGGAAACAAATAAAAATCACAGGATGATAAACTAGGTGAACATGGGCTATGGGTCATTAATTCGATATTCTTACCGTCTAAAAATTCAAAGGCTTGACGTGTGAAGTGAAAGCTGTCGTTGTCATAAGGAAGAATAAGTCGCCAATTTCGATTATTTCTTATTTCATCCATGACTTCAGGCAAACAAATTGTAGTATAGTAGTTAACATTCACACACCTGTATCCGCTTAAAGTTTTTGATGCGTCAGTAAACAAAATAATGTTGTTTTGGAGGAATCTTTAACGCATAAAAAATTTGCTCGTTATGTCTTCCGTATATGGAGAAAATTCACAAAAAATTGCTAAAAATATGTAAATCTTGAATTTTGAAAAACATTTCTGGGGGTTAGCTGACGAGTTTTTTTTATTCAGTAAGGTCTAGGATGGATAGATTGTGATTTTTCTTCAGTATTTGGACACACAATTTCAAATGGAGGTTTCTATGCTTCGACTCAAAGAGTTGACTGTAAATATCATGCCATCAACACAAATTCTTAAACCTTTAAAAAAAGAGTTAGTTTTGCCTGTCCATACTTGCAAACATTCTTCTCTTAGAATTAGTGTAAATGACATCATATATATTTTCGCCTTCACTGACAATTTATAATATATCAAATGCCCAACATTGGGCTTTCAGGCATCTGTTCCAAACGTTCTTGTATTTTGTCAGGACAATTACTTCTCATCAGTCCTTTTTCCGTTTCGTTTAGTTCTTTTTCATCTCCAGATGTTTAAAGGACATCTTTTGTTTTGTTTACCAATTGAGGTCCAGACTAGAGCATATGATTTGTTATATCCGAATCATTTTTTCTCAATGTGTGTCTCACCACACCCACCTCAATTTTCTCTTTCTTATCTCCACTTCCATTGGATTCTTATTTCTTCGTTCCCAAAGATCAATATTGGAGACTACGTTGAGCTAGAAAATATTGAAGACGCTCCTGAAACGTCTGTTAAAAAAGACCTGGATTCCCTTTATATTCTTTTCAGTCGGTGACTAGTTTTTACATCTATATAACACGGCTGATAGCATTGGCGTTAATTGACGTATTTTTGTGTGCTTGGTTTTTGTGAATGACCATGTACATATTTCGAAGGGCACTAAAGGCTTGACTAATTCCTTTTATTTTATTCAGAATACCCACTTCAGTTCCTCATCTCTTGCCAAGTATGTTTCTTGGAACTTGTCGGTTTGTTTACCTCTTGGATTACGTATACAAATAATTTATCGCTTATGTATACGATCCTGCTCGCATTTTTAAAATTCTATTTGCGTTAATTACTAGCTCCGATTCTTTCATTTTTTTTATCATTGATTTCATATAAGTGCACTTACGCAACATTAGGCACACGTCATCCGCGTATTACAAATCAAATAACAATGTACAGCGTTGCGTAAAACCGTATTAGAACTTCCATAATTAACATATTAAAAAAGGAAAAGGGCTGCGTTTTATAAAATAGAAAGTACAATATGTCTTGTGTTTGCTTTGACTTCTAAGTGTCTTCGTTGCGAGTGTCGGACATCCGAATTTAGTACTTCTTATACAGGCAGGAAAGAGAATATGAAACATCTCAATTTGAACGTTTTCTAAACACCAACCCCACCAAGGGCGACCCGCCGTGTAAAGAATGGAATGGAGTGCGCGGTTGGTCAAGTTGCTTGTTAATGTTAGTTGGTATGGAAAATGGAAGCTATATAAATATGTATACAGGTGTTATATGGGAGCCTATGAATAATAACCTTATACAAACGTCACGTAAAAATGTATATTATTAATTAATTGTTACCATCGTCAAACGCCCGCCCCGAACGTTGTTATATTTGCTCTCCGCCGTTACGCTAACATTACATTATATTTAATAAAACAGCAGGTTTCGACGAAAATTTACTTTACATCTCGTAAACCTATACGCATCTACGCACCAAAGACCGTGTATATACATACATATATAAGTATGGCCATGCATAATGTATGTATATATGCGTTCATTTACGCGCTCATGCTGTACACACTTCAAAATATACGTGTACATACACAGATCGTATAATAGGGAGCATGTTTCTTTTCTATTATTTATTTCTTGCCTTTTATTACTTACATGTCGGACATCCTTTTTTTGTTTTTTCGTTTTTTTTTTCGAAACAGTAAAAACGTAAAATATTGAAGTGCACCTGTAAACCTTAAACTTTATACGAAGTATTTTTAAATATACAATATATTCCTTATTAGTTTATGTGTGCAGCGCTTTTGTAAATTCGTTATTCCAATGGTCGCCTATTTTAACGGACGCACATGGTCGTTTTTCCCTAGCTAAATAACGTAAATAACATTTATTATAAAGCGTGTTTCAAATTTCGCGGTTTTTTTAAAGAGTAATAAAACACATAATTTGCATCCGCTTTCAAAAACTTTTTATTGGTCATTGAAGTATAAGTTATGACATTTATATGCGAAAAATATCTGCCAAATGGCCTCCTCTTGCAGCCCCACAGACGTCCACTCTTTTGTTCAAATTTTCAATGACATTTTGACATAATTGAGGCTCTATCTCACCAATGACACGAATAATTTCATCTTTCAAAGCAGGAATTGATTGCGGATTGTTTTTATAAACCTGACTTTTCATATAACCCCAAAGAAAATAGTCTAACGGTGTCAAATCACGTGATCTTGGTGGCCAATTAACATCATCATTGAGATTACACGTCCAGGAAATTTTTCTCTCAATAAATCAATTGATTCGTGTGCAAAGCGAGGTGTAGCGCCATCATGTTGAAACTACATATCCCCTAGATCAATATTCATTAATTCAGGCTACAAAAATTCGATCATCCGACGATATCGACCACCATTACAGTTACAGCTTCACTAGCAGCATTTTCAAAGAAGTAAGGTCCAGTTACACCACCTGACCATAATGCACACCAAACAGTAAGTTGTTTAGGATGCAAAGGTTTCTCATGAATAATTCGTGGATTTTCCTCACCCCAGATACGACAATTTTATTTCTTAACATGGCCACCAAGTTCAAAATGTACCTCATCGAAAAACATTATTTTTTGTGAAAAATCAGCTGGTTGTTCATTGATGAAATTGACAAATGAACGACGTTTTAAATGATCTAATGGCTTCAGTTCCTGTGTTATTTGAACCTTGTATGCCTTCAGTGCTAAATCCTTATGTAAAATATGCCATGTTGTTGATCCACTAAGTCCAGGTTGTTATGAACGTTGTCGAATGGACATTTCAGGATCTTTAGCAACACTTTTACGAACCAAACCAATATTTTCTTGTGAACGACCACTACGACTGTAGTTTTCACTTTTTTTATCTTCAACGGAACCGGTCTCTTGAAATTTTTTAATAATTCGACCAATAGTGCTTTCAGATGGACGATTATATAAACCATAAAATTCACGTAATTTTCTAAAAACTCTTTTCACAGAACGCTGATTTTCATAAAATAATTCAACAATTTGAACGCGTCGTTGTACCGTGTACGAAGCCATTTTTATAAATGTCACATCACACTTTTTAAATGCCCACAAACCCAGACAAATTCAGTGCGCCATCTATATTTTATTTATTCTAAGAAAAAGACGGGCAATTTGAAACATCCTTTACAATTTAAATTTTAGATTGTTACAATCTTTGTTAATTGAAACCCTATGTTTTGAGTCAAAAAAAAATTACAAGGACTTGGAGTGATGCAACAATTTATTATAATTCAAAACAAGCTGCATCAGCTAGCAAACTGAAATAAACGTGTGAATTTACAAATAAAACGTCTAGACTCTCTTCATAAATCACGAAGCCAAGGCGATTCGGATTACGAAGGACACCTATTTTATTTCTGAATGTCAGAAAAATATCATAAAATACTAAGTTCAATGATAATCACAATCACTTTAGGAGGATATTTCTTACAGTATAAAACATAAAATTAATAACGATTAATGACAATAAATATCCCAATGTCATTTAAGTATTTGCAAGAATAAAGAAGTAATAAAGGAAACACAACAAACTTAACAGTACAATTCACAAATATAATTTTTCACCATATGTTTTCTTTCTATTTTATGTTTATATGCACTTATCTCGTTTTAATAAAGATGGTCTCTGTTTAGGATGTTCTTTCGCATGCATCGATTCACTCGCTAAGTATTCGCTCTTGAATGATGCAAAATGAACTAAACCCTGCGCAGAAACGTCCACTTAGAGGGATCAACATTTGCAATTTTTCCAAAACTTGCAACCAACTCTTTTGCTTACTGCTACGCATAGTGTCGGACACATTAACTGATTATTTGACAGAATGACCTAGTACGGTCAATATCCTAGACTGCACGTAACTTTCTCTTGATTGATTAGAATTCCCCAGCTATTTATAAAAACGCAGATTCTATTACACTCCCAATACACAAAGGGATTAACCTATTCTTCGCATAACTTCATCTCAACAGACGGATAATTGTTTTATTATATGCATATGGTTCACAATTGCACACAGCTGGTTTATTAAATTCGATTGCAGATCATAAACGGAGGAAATAGAGGCAATAACTATACATTAAAAAGATATACTAAAATATAATTAAGGAATTGTATAAAATGAAATAAACGATCATTACACTGTTTTATAATTAAGCAGACTACAATATAAAAATTGGAAATACTTATAAAGAAAATGAATATAAATGCATTCCGTCGTTACAATGCATTTATATTCTTCGTGTAATTAAACCCTTTCTGGGAATTTAATAGTACATTAAGGAAAATACAAATTAATCAGCACTTTTATAGCACCTTTCCAGTACAATGTATTTGTATTAATTAAGACCTCTTTTCTGAGAATTAATATCTACATTTACATTTGGGAAATACAAATTACGCAGTATCTTTTCTTAAACGAAATTGGAATACAAATATATACAGAAAATATTAACATTCTTTTCAAAATATTACCCTGCTAAAGTGTGTCCCCAAATTAACGCAAGATTTGAATTAAATAGAAAACATAGTTTTTAGTCTTCTGATTATTTTTTTATTGAATCATAAAGTACATAGGATAGGGTTATTTATGGAATAACACATCGGACAAATGGCCTCCATGGCTATGGACACACATACGCACTCATTTGTCGAAATTTTCCATGACCATTATGCATAAATGTGGTTGAATTTCGTTGATGCAGCGTTGAATCTCCTCCTTTAATGCACGGGTGGTCGTGGGCTTGTTGACATAGACCTGTGATTTCAAATAACCGTATAAAAGGAAATCTAATGGTGTTAAATTATACGATCTAAGGGACCAATTCAGATCACCGGAACGAGAGAGTACACGATCTGGAAATGTCTTATGCAGTAATTGAATTGTTTTATGGGTTGTATGGCATGTGGCACCGTCTTGTTGCAACCACATATTGGCCACATCAATATCATCCAATTTCGGCCGAAAGAACTGTGTTATCATGCCGCGATATCGAGCACCAGTAACAGTCACTGCTTGATCAGCCTCATTTTCAAAAAAGTATGGTCCAATTAAACTTCCAGCCCAAAATCCACACCAAACAGTGATACGTTGTGGATGCATTTGTTTTTCGAAAATCACATGTGCGTTCTTAGAACTCCAAAAGCGGCAATTTTGGCGATTAACAAAGCTATCAAGGTGAAAATGTGCTTCATCGCTTAGGATGATTTTGCTCGGAAAATCAGCTTCCATTTGTTGATGTTCAATAATCCATTCAACGAACTCTCTTCGCTGTGCATGGTCATTAATCTTCAGTTGTGGTGTTAATTGAATTTTGTAAGCATGTAGACACGGATCTTTAGTGAGTATACTCTGTAGAGAGCTTCTTGAAATTTGCAATTCTTGTCCACCACGCCGAATTGAGGTTCCTGGATTGTCACCGACACTCTCACGCACTTCTCCGATATTGACATTTGAACGGTTTGTTTTTGGTTGACCAGTGTGCTTGGCGTCTCCAACGGATCCAGTCTCCCTGAATTTTTCAATTAATCTCTTCACAGTTGACGAAGTCAAAACAGTATTCCGACCATATTTTGTATGAAACTTTCGAACTGCGACCGCCAAGCTTTCACTATTTTTAAAGTATTGTTCAACAATGAAGGCACGTTGTTCTATCGTGTAGCGCTCCATTTTTACTAACCCTAAACTGTCAACTGTCGAATTGTTTTTTTTAAGGGTTGCCAACACTTTGCTGCACAAATGGCGACCAATTCAAATCTTGCGTTAATTTTGGGACACCCATTATTACAATTAGAAAATTCATTAGTTTGGAAGAAAATTGCAAGCAACAGGGTTTAGTTACATCGTTTGTATTTTATACGAAAATTGATTTTAGTAAGTAATTTAGATTTTGCGATATTTAATTGAAATTGTAAAATCTATTTTGTATTCATTTGTTTTGCTATTGGTATTGCGCGACTCTCTTGAATCGTTAAGTGACTGCGATCAAATTAATAAAAACGGAACTATGGCGTAATAACAACAAGTCACATCGGAATGTAGAGAAGTATAAGGTTATTGGTTTTAATAGAAAATTACATCCTATCCACTACTCCTACACTTACACTAACACTGAATTGTGTACATTTTGATCATATTAAAATAATTATTGCTTCAGCCATGAAAATGCTGGGCTTCGTAATACGTAATTTCCAATCATTCAATCACATTAATCACACTCAAAACATCATACTATTCATATGTTAGAACGAGATTGGAATATGCATCTTTAATTTGGTATCCATATTATGATGTTACGTTGCGTTCGCTTTTCAGATAAATTATATATTAACATAATGTTAGTGAAAAGATTTAAGATCACTAATCGATTCAGTTCTTAATATAATAATATTACATTTCCATACCTTTGTTTTTTACATTCTTTTGTGCAGCGGTGTATTCGCTTAGTTGTCGTCTTTGTTTATTTTCTTTCTTTATGTGTAGATGTGCACATGTCTGTCTTTTTTTGCCCAATCATAGATATCACTTTGATATCAAAACGTCGAATTTAGAGCACGTACTTCAATTTGTATCGTTAGCAGAGTATTTCTGGATATGGCTTTAGAAGATTCCGGTAGTTAAAAGTACGATTAAGTATTAAGGATTGTTTATTGATTTTGGGGCTTGACACATGAATTACAATAAAACTGGATATAAGGTATTTAAAGAAGTATTTTCTGGGTCCGTCGCTTAGGAGGTATGTTGTTTAATCTATCAATCACTTTGTGGAATTTTTCTAATTTCTTCTTTTGCTATTAAATTGTAACTACGGATCGAATACGATTGATTATTTAGGTACGAAGTCCAAACACATGTTTGAGTATAAGATTTTCATCGTTGGTATTTATGGTTGTAAAACGTCGTCTATAAGCATGGAGGTAATTTTGTTGGAACCTGTGGTTGATTAACTTAATCACTGAAGGATGATATATAACCTCTTTCCACGTTAATTTTCGTATTCTGTATACGTATACGAAAATTAATGTGAAAAGGGGTTATATATCGACCTTCAGTAATTAAGTCTATAACCATGTTCCCCAACGTAAGGAATCGGCTGTGGTGGTTCAGGAATATATGGACATAGTCTGTGAAACTCTCGAGTACATTAGAGGAACTTGTGACTGACTTTGTACTTACAATTAATAAGTCTGGATAACATCCACGAATAGCTTCTGTCACAAGATGTAATGCATGGATTTTACACATAATATCTAAGCAGTTACCATAGTCTTCTTTAAGTCGGCCTACAGAACACATAGTTGCACCGACGTCCATAAATATTAAGAGTTGATTTCTTCAAGGTTTAAATTTTTCCAATATGTTTAACAACACCTTTGATATTACTTCAGCAGTACATTGTTGTGCTCTTATGGAAGCTAGTCAGATTAAAGGTTGATATGGTTTCGTTGCACGTACTATAACGATAACAACAGAATCTTCTTTTACAATCTATTGCTTCGTCCACACATAACCACAGTTTCTTATTTTTCAATTCTGATTTAATTCTATTTTCAATGCGTTCAAGAGAAAATGGTATATTTTATAACGATTTCCGAATAAGAAGAATTCCACAGTTCATGTGTTTAATCTAGAATAAGACAAATAATTTGTTGTTTAATAAAGTAAACTGTAGATTACCACGTTAGAGGTATATCGCAAACAACATATTGTATTTTTAAATCATTGTAAATTAAAGTCGGTAAATTTTTAATAAACTTATTCACTGCATTTGACAATGGTCATTTTCTCCACATACGTAACTTCAACATTATTAAATACAACATACGACAGTAGATATAGAAGTCTACATATCCTCGCTCGATACGTTCATTTCAGTCGGCGAGCAAATCCAAACTGAGAACCGACAACATTTGCTGAGCTTTCCATATCTAGATCCATGGTGTGCAGCGCAATATTCGTATATTAAGTAATAAACAACACTTTCTTCTTAGATAAATGCGGCCGTTTTTGCTTGATTTCTTCGCTCAAACGTTGCAATAAGTTCGCATAATCTCGCCGTTGATAGTTTTTCCTTTTTCAAGATAGTCAATGAAAATTATTCCATGCCCATCCCAAAAACCGATGCCATAACCTTGCCTGCAGATGAAACGGTCTTCGCCTGCTTTGGAGGCGGTTCTCTCTTTTGAGTCCATTGTTTTGATTGTTTTCTTGTCTCGGGTGTGAAGTGATGGAAGAACACTGTAGATTATACATAAATCTAATAGAAACTGCTCATTCGATCGCACAAGAGTTTTCACTATTCACGCATGGTTTACAATCACTTTTCTCTCACCACATTAGAGATATGTCACAAACTACACATTTTATTTTTAAACCATTGTAAATTAAAGTCGGTAAATTTTTAATAAACTTATTCACTGCGTTTGACAATGGTCATTTTCTCCACATACGTAACTTCAACATTATTACATACAACATACGACAGTAGATATAGAAGTCTACATAGCCTCGCTCGACACGTTCATTCCAGTCGGCGAGCAAATCCTAACTGAGAATTGACAACGTTAGCTGAGCCTTCCATTTCTACGTCCATGATGTGCAGCGCAATATTCGTATCTTTAGTAATAAATATTATTATTATAACTACCCATTCCAGTCACCGCCATAGATCTCTGCACCATTATGGATCCGCCTTTAAGTTACTAATATCGTTACTGATTTTTTGTTTCGTACTCAAATGATGATTTTCATTGTTGACGGGTTGTACAAAAATTATTGTGCTTCAGTGTATGCACTATTTAATTTTATTTTACCGTGGCATATTTAAACTGTCCCTAAAGTCTAAAAAACGCATGAATATTTCTACACTATTCTAACGTAGTAGTTGCTGCATACAACATCGGATATGAACATTACATTATGAGAAAATTTCAGTAGATGCTCCTTCCACCTACGTTATTCCTACGTACTTATTGCCATGCAAATCAGATAAAATATTTGAATTAATAAGCTCGTAATTCGACGCAAAGTGCTCGAAGAAATAAATATGTTGAGATGTTAGATCGGCGTATAATGACTAACGTTTACTTAATAACGCCCAATTTTTAACATTCACTCTGCCCATACTTATTAGCATTAGTTCGTACATATTTTGCTTTTGTTAATTATAAATTTTAAACGGCACTCTGTAAATTGCAACTTAGATGAAACCATTACGATTAGACGTCCATTCATATCCAAGTTGAAATGCAAATTATATAATGAGAATGCTAATGAGCATGTTATCTTGTTTTTGTAATAAGTAATTGTAATTACGCTTTTATAGTGTCCTTTTTGCATGTATTATGGATATTAATGATTGGTTTTTTTATTGTATTTTGTTCTTCCTGTTTGTTCTTATCGGACCCATTAAGTTTGCAATCTCGATAAGTCAATATTAATTCATGTTTTTGACGTCTCGTACACGTGCAAGTGTGTCGAAGTGAATTTGAGATCAACAGAGAAGATTGAATTGTAGGCGATTTTCTGTAAAGATTACTAGTGGACATACACAGCTCAAAACAATTAGATATACTTACAATACCTGGTAATTAATTTAGCCCACCCTACAGTTTTAGACTTCTAACGAATTAAAATCTAAACACACGAAGTTTAAAACGTATACTTCTACTAGTACAGATGTGAACACATACGGTCTGTCTCAGAGGAAGCAGAACGTCTTTAAAACAAAACAAAAGCTTATTATTTTGGTAAAAATTCATTTATTTCTTTCAAAGTAGTAGCCTTCGGCTTCAATACAATGTTTCAAGTTCATCTTTAAAAATGTCCTTCTCGATCGCTGTCGACGTACTTTTAATGTTCCGACGTCGGAATAAAGCTGTCCCTTCATCAGCAAATGTAGTTTGGAGAATAGATAGAAATTACACCGGGCCAATTTCGACGAATACGGTGATTCCTTGGTTAAAATGCCATGCGTCGTTAGAAAATTAGTGATAAGCGTTGAGCGATGAGATGGTGCATTATCATGTAACGGACGAATATGCTCCGAAAAATGCCTAATAATACTAAGGTAATATACAGCATTGACTATTCGATTGCTTGGTACAAACACTTCGTGCACTATATCTTTCGAATCATAAAAACAAATCAACATTGCCTCCACTTTTGACTTCTCCGAATGACTTTTTTTCGGCCTTTCTTTGCTTGGATCATACTGAAAACACCAGGTCTCATCGCCAGTTATAATAAAAAAGTTTTCGTTTGAGTATTTAATCAAGTTTATACAATGTTCAATTCGGAGTCATTTTTGATCATGAACTTGTGTGGTACAAACCTTGCACAAATCTTTCTCAGTCCCAAATGCTGTGTCAAAATTCGATGAATTGAATCTTTGGAAAAATATAATTCCATTTTCACGTAACACAATGAGGATTTCGGCTCATTTCTGATAAATTCACACACAAGTTCGATGTTACTTTTCATAACCTCAGATTTTTTTGCACCGGGATGTTTGTCGTCATTTATGTCCGTACGACCGTCTTTAAATCTTTTATTCTACTCACGCACACTCGTACGTGATAACCACGCATCACTATATACTTGTTTCATCAAATTAAACGTTTCAGTAAACGATTTACCGAGATTAAAACAGAATTGGATTTTGCTCTTTGTTCAAAATTCATTTTTCGACCAATGCCAAATATACACTGTCACTTTATGCGCAATTTCGCTGCTTCTAATGATGCGAATGTCACGATATTTCGACATAACATTGGTGAAAGATCTACCTTACCGACGCATATTTTTTTAATAGATAGCGCCACTAAGAATTACTATTTTAAAAAAGTCCGGTTTTCTCTGCGATAGACTGTGTATTTGTTTCAATATTCGACTAAACCTCCCTTAGCTTAAATGACCGCCTAGATTTTACGGTGTCTTCCAACTTCTGTTTTCTTTCCAGACTTTTTCAATATGTTTTTTAAAGCGCTTGAACTGGAATTTGGGGACAACGTTGTTGAGGATCGTAATTGAAACTCTAAACTATCGGAAACTTGTCTTCACGATGGGTGCCGAAAATGCTTACAGATGCTCACAAAGATCTTAGAATAGCATCTGCAGATGGTTTTCTCGACTGTTTTAACCACGAAAGAGACAAATTTCTTTCCCATATCGTTCTGGACAGATTTCACCGTACGGCATCGAGCTCCCATTCTACATAAATATGGAAGGCTTTTCTTCTGCATTTAATGAAGTAATAAGGTGCACCAGAATAATTTCTATTCCTTTTTTGTATTGATATTGGTTCATTGTCCATTCGACAATGTCCTGCTCCAGCTCTTTACGCTACTAATTCCTTTCTATAACGTTCCGAAGGTGTTTGTAAGGTCCGTTCTGATACCTTTGTATTACAGGATTGCGAAAGATGTAATAACACTTTGACGGAAGCTCCTCTATTTAGCAAAGCAATGTTTATAATTATTCTGTCCTCTCTTTCGGTGGTTTTGCATGGACGATGACAATATTGTCGCCCGCTTGATGTTGAGGGCAAAGTTTTGCAATTCTTGCCTCTGTTCGGCTTAAGACTTTTATTTATGTGGCAATTTCGCTTTGAAAATACAAACCCGTCCTTAATAAAGCTTCTATTATAATTTCTGCACTGTTTGTAATATACTTCGTCCTATCCGTACCACTTAAGTTCATTATAAAGATATGAAGTATAAAGTTAGCACACCATCTATAAAATATAAGACACTTAACTAAAAACGGTAAATACGTTATCACAAACGTTGTCTTTGAGAGTTCTAACAATTCTGAGTGAATTTTACGTGTACAAACGCATTATACCATTCCCTCACCTCACCTTCCTAGAATTAAGCGAGCACAGGCAAAGGTTAGAATTCGACAAGAGATTATCGACCCGAAACTTGATATTATGAATGAACTACATAAATATAAGCATATTGTAGGCTAACAGAGAGACCTGTGCTAATTTAATTACCAGATGCTCTATACCAGTGTTTAAATATTAAACATACTTTATACAGTGCAATAGTTTGTATACATACATACATATATGAATCATTAGCTGTAAACTGAAAAATGTGTGTGAATAAATTGAGATACATCATGTACACATTTAATTCTTCCAACGAATTACGATTGAACTTTTAATTACAAGAAACATATCGCTGTTATTATCATTTACTTTTGTTAATAAAAAAAGAACCTTAATAACGCGGACTTTCCATATTTGCAAATTCACTAACAGGAAAAAATACAAACAAGAGATCAATTTGTGTTTCTGTTGTAATGAAAAACACAAAAAAAGTCAAAAACTGCGCAGTCTGAACAACAAAAAAAATAACATCGTCAAATATATTTTTTATCCGGAGTTAAATGTGTTATATTCGGTCTCTGCCAGTATAATTATTTGTGTTTTAATAATTGAGGATCGGTACACTTGCGGACCGAACCCTCTAAATTTCAGTGGCGTAGAAGTGGTTTGGGTGAGAAAGGGACGAAACAGGGAGTTATATGTATGTATTTATGTGCGTTTGGATATGAGTAGTGAAAAAGGGGACAGGGGGCACAATAGGGAGGATGGCGCTGTATAAGCTGGAAGGGTGGTAACTGGCGGTGATGTGACGTAGAGGTGGTCGAGTTAAATGGTGGTGTATCTGTGGCAGTAATACCAAACCATTCATATTCGTGTGTAGGTACTTCTGCAGGTTAGGTTTATCCACGTAATCGCGTGCGTATATGTAAACTCAATGTGTGTGTGTGTGTGTGTGAGTGTATGCGTGAAGCCTGGATCGTTTTGTTTGAATTATTTATGTATTTTTAAGTTCCACGGGCGATAACGTTGCCCAGAAACTTCACAATTGGCCGTGTATTTTAATATGAATTGATTTATGGCAGTACGTGTGAATGCATAAAATGTTTGAGAAATAGATTACATTACTGTCGAACGTATCGAACACATGCATTTACGCACATGTATTTTGTAGATTAATATATTCATGTAAACATCTCTGACGTAAGAAACAAATAGATGTAGATATTCATCCTACATTCGAACCATTAAATAAAGTAAACAGCAGAGAGAAAGTTGCTTATGAAAGTTAGAATATTGCAATATTAAGCAGCAATGTAACTTCTGTAGTACAAACTCTTAAAGCGCTCTAGTTCCTTTGGCTTTTTTGTACACTCACGAACGAATCTGGTTTACAGCATTACAAGCTCTGTTCCATTTCTTGATCATACCGTTGACATTTAAAATTCTATAATGAAACGAACTAATATGAAGAGCTTATATATCAAATTAATCATAAACTTAATTCGATTGTACTTCGACAATTCCAAGTGTAAGTTTAAAACACAAAACTGGAGGTTTTCGATTCCCTCCGTCGCTTTATATAAGGTGTTCCAATAAGACATTTCATTTTCAATAGTCCGCCATTTTAACAGTTGTCATGACTCAACCTGTAACTACTTGTCAGATGATAAGTAAAAACTACGCCATTAATAAAAATAACAACGCATTGAAATTATTAAAATTCACTATAAAAATGGTGAAAATTTCGCGGTCACAGTTTGCAAAACTAAAGCATTTTTGGACCGTCGTGAAACACCTTCTCGGTCTTCTCGGTCATCTTGGTGATGTGAAGAATCGAAGACGTGTACGTCGCTCAATAAAAACTGAGAATATTGCTGTTGTAGCCCATAGTGTTGGCAAAAACCCTGGTTTGTTCATTTCTCGTCGATCTTTGGAATTGGGCATTCCACAAACGACATTACACCGTATTTTACATAAAGACTTAGGTCTTAAGGCTTTTAAAGTTCAGTTAACATAAGAACTCACGTCTACGAACCATCAACAACGTCGTGTCTTTGCTGATTAGGTCCTTGAAATGCATCAAATTGATCCGGAATTTCATCGAAAAATTATCTTGAGTGGTATGGCCCATTTTCACCTCGGAGGCTACGTTAACAAGCAGAATTGTCGCATCTGGGGCCCGGAAAACCCAAAATTTATTATTGAAAAGCCTCTCCGTTCACAACGTGTGACTGTTTGGTGTGGTTTCATTGGACCTTTGCACTTTTTCGAAAATGAGGCCGGAGCAACTGTTACGGTGAATGGATTGCGCTATGGAACTATGATTAATGATTTTGTATGGCCAGAAGTGGAAGATATTGATGTGGGCGACGTTTATTTTCAACAAGACGGCGCTACATGCCACACAGGTAACAATACCATCGCTCTTTTGTGTGAAAAGTTTCCAGACTGTGTGATTTCTCAAAAAGGCGGTCACAGCTGGCCACCGAGATCTTGTGATTTAACACCTTTAGACTTTTTTTATCAAAAACCCGTAGAATATCTTCAATGTTTCATAGCCTCACATTGCGCAAAACTATACGCATCCAAGTATACGTGAAGAGGTGATTTCCCATTGAAATATCGCCAAAAAAACTTTGACTCTTCAATAATTGACCCTTCCACACAAAATAATTTTTATAAGTTGCATTTATCTAATTTTTTGGGTTTGTATGCGTTCAAAATCGTTGTCAGAGTAATGCTAGTTTGTATTTTTCCATTTCAAATAATATTGTTTCAATTTTAAATATTGTGTGATCTTATTGTTAAACCATGGAGGAAAATTTACGATTTTATATTGCATTTTGGTTACGCTCTGTCCAAAGATTCTGTAGAACGTAGATTAGAACACGTCAATAGCATCCATATCAGCATTAATAGCAGTACATGTCATAAGGAAAGGCCAATGCACTTACGAGAACACAATGCGTTTTTAAATTTATATTTAGGACAGGAAAATGTCGCCCAGTATCCATCATATATCACGGAAAGAGTAGAATGTAATTTTGCTTTAATTTTTTTTAGTGAATGTAAAAATAAAATCGCCATCCATTACAATGATTAGAGAGAAATTTGCCCACATGTGATTGAGGTTGACTGAATTACTAATGGCCTCTGAGTAGAGGGAAATTTTTAACATAAAAACCCTCGTCTTTTTTTTTAATTTTATATCTCCCCGTTACGTGCGCATCTACAGCATATACATACATGTATGCATACATACATGGATGTGTATGTCGGCGTTTAGACGAATTTCCAAACGTGTTCACGCGAACAAATTTTTGTTTCTTTTTTGTGTCCTAGCCTAGTATACTTGTTTTTAATGTGATTAAGTAAGACATAAGTACACTGATGCATGTACGTATCTGACAGTGTTTTGTATTCTACACAGGGTATATGCATATTCATCGTTTTCATATTTTTTTAAGTTCCACTACAATTTTATTTTTTAATATTTAATAATGTAATAATTTTTTTAAATTCAGAGTTTATTTGCAACCTGTAAATACATCCATTACGGTCAGGAATTTGCAAAATTAGTATGAAAAATAATAACAGCCTATAACGCCTCTGGCAACTGCAGTTGATAGTTATATCAAAAGCATATATTTCTTACTTGTTAATTATCCTAACTTACTTCTGGGGTTTTAAGTAGACAGTATTTCGGAGAGTTAGGGAAGGATCTCTGAATTAAAAGATCTTAAAGAGGCGCCACAGTATTGGATGTCGTAGAAGTCACTTGATAATACTTAAACACGTGAATCTTAAAAAATACGTGTCATTTAGACAACTAGCAAGCAATGGTGAGATGAAATAGGGGAAAAAAATTCAACAGACTACAAATGCAATAGTCAAAATGCCAAAATAAGAACATCAATAGCATCGTCTTGACTTTATTTATAATCGGTGTGATTCCAACAAAATAATGCACAATGTTAGCAAATGCAGGGTGGTAACTTACTCCAAGTGCAATAACCGTATTATGTTGGATTATTCAGTTGACCAAAAATTTTTTGACTAGACAAGTTGAGGTAAAAGATTTAGGTGTTATTTTCGACTCAAACTTAAGTTTTGCGAAACATATCCACTTCATATGTAATTCTGTTTCTCGTTCTTTGAGTTTCATCATTCGTTCCTGCCGACGATTCGTTGACCCCTTTACCCTCCGACTATTATTTAACACGTTTGTTCGCTCCAAACTTGAATATGCTGCCATTGTTTGGTATCCACACTATGTATATTTAAATCTGCAGCTTGAGAGACTCGAAAAGAGGTTTTTAAAATATCTTCCATTCAAAGTGAGTGGCATGTATCCTTCTCGTGGTGTTGAATACATCAGCTTGCTTCGTGATTTTCAGTTTCAGTCACTTGCAGAGAGGCGTGAGGTTCTTAGTGCCAAGTTCTTAATAAAACTTGTTACTAATACTATTGACGCCTCATCCATTTTGTCGCAGGTAAATTTTCGTGTGCCTCGGAGATCGAGTGGATCTAATGACACATTTTCGGTCCTTAGAGCTAAAACAAATGGGTTGTACAAAGCTCCTCTGGCGCATATGAGTAGGAATGCCAATGCTTTGTTTGATAATCCTTTCCGATAGTCTCAGTGATGGTGATTGATTCTTGTGCGGTCCTGATGATAGATTTTGATTTCTTTCTTTTCCTTTAAGTTTCGGATATTTGTAGAATCAGTCCGAGAACAT
Source organism: Dermolepida albohirtum (assembly GCA_031893035.1). Classification (NCBI taxonomy): domain Eukaryota; kingdom Metazoa; phylum Arthropoda; class Insecta; order Coleoptera; family Scarabaeidae; genus Dermolepida; species Dermolepida albohirtum. Next base: position 136,248 of record JAVIWB010002668.1, read on the forward strand.
CTGAATCACGCCTCGTATATAATGCTTCTAGTTTCTGGTTATCCATTAGACGAGGTTTAAATAAAACTATTTTACTAAATTATTCTTAATTAATAATTTTAATTGTTTCAATAATTCGCTTTCTATTTATTTACACCTTCTGAAATTAGAAGGCACACTTGTGAATTTATCTATGGTTATTAATTATCCTAGATGATATTAATAAGCTGCAGTTTAATTGTAGTACCAGCATTATTAAAATTCCCGTATCATTAACGGCGTTCTAGTGTTGGTATAACGCGGTAATTTATTATAATAATAAATAGAAAATTCTTTGACACGACTTGATATTCTACCGCTTTGGTGGTCCATTTTGATTCGGACGCATTAGGTGGTCCTAATTGTGTTAAAATCGGCGTAAGTTCAACATAATATAATCAATTTAGAAAGTTTTTATATACATATGTGGAAGTTAATAAACCAATGTAATATAAACACACAATAAATATCGAAAATTTAAGATACAGAATGTGTATATATGTTACAGTGTCTCGAAACTGTATATGCTATTATTTCATTATGGTTCTTTTATTATATGTAGTACGAGGGTAGTTTAACAAGTAGTGAGAATGGAAAAGAAAAACGAATTTTTTAAATACAAAATAATTTTTATTTTTCAATATATTCTCCTAAAAGAGCAATAAATTTATTCCAACGGTGCTCCAATGCACTTATTCCATCTCTAAAATGCAATTCAGGAAGGCTTGAAAAATATTCATTTACGAAGATGATAAACTCGTCGTTAGACGAAAATTTCTTTCCACCTAGTGCCGTTTTCAATTTTGGAAAAAGGTGGAAGTCGGAAGGGGCTAGATCCGGCGAATAAGGTGCATGCGGTACTAATTGAAAATACAACTCGTGGATTTTGGACATCGCAACTGTGCTGATATGCGAGGGAGCGTTGTCTTGGTGAAACAGAATCTTTTTCTTTGCCATTCCTGTCCGTTTAGCACGAATCTCAACATTTAATTTTTGTAGAAGTGCTGCATAATATTGTCCGTTTATTGTGGCACCTTTCTGAAGGTAAATAATGAACAAAATGCCCTTTGAATCCCAAAAAATTGATGCCATCACCTTGTTTGCCGATATAGTGGTTTTCGCTTCCTTTGGAGGTACAGAACCACGTTCTAACCATTGTTTCGACAGTTGTTTAGTTTCGGGTGTACTGTAGTGTATCCAAGTTTCATCGCAAGTAACAAATCGCCTACAAAAATCAACCGGATTCCGCTTATAAAGGTCCAAGCACTCATTGGAAATGCGCAAACGAGTGAACTTTTGATCAGTCGTAAGCAATCGCGGCACCCATCTTGCCGAAAGCTTGGAAAGGCGCAATTCTTTCGTTAAAATGTAGTGTATGCGTTCTGTTGAAATGTTTATCATGCCTGCTATCTCTTTCACTTTGAGTCGTCGCTCTTACGTAATAATATTATGGATTTTTATAATCATTTCCTTAGAAGTCGCGATTTTGGGCGCTCCAGAGCGCGCTTCATCAACACAGCTTGTTCTACCACGTTTAAATTCATTTATTCATCTACTTATTGTGGCGGATGATGGAGCAGATTCACCTAATGTTTCCCGTAACTCATCTTTTATTTCAGTAGCTTTCATACACTTAATTACGAAGTATTTAATCACCGCACGATACTCTGCTTTTTCCATTTTAACAGAACGACGTGTTGCTTCTTTTTCAATCAGCTGTTAAAAATAAACTAATCAACCGATTTATCTAAATATCGGAATGTAAACATATAAATAGCCAACCTAAATTACAGTGCATTTGTTTTGCCACCTATGTGTCATTCTCACTACTTGTCAAACTATCCTCGTACAACACTGAAAAAGGTTTACAATTAATTATAAACCGTATTGTTAATAACAATAAGAATCCGTGTCTAAAAGTCTCTCACCCCTTTGGGTTAAATATTATTACGCCACCGCTTGTGGTGCCACTTATGATCTGTGTTACTCAGCATTCACCTTAAACGAAAAGAGAAACCACGAAAACGTTTCCGAACAGCGGTTTATTAATTATAGTGGGAGGTAGTTTGCGTGGTCTTTAATGATATTATATCGTGAGGATACCATCTAGAACACAATATGAAATTACGATTCATCCATAGAAGGCAGGGAAATTCTCCATTTTGAGAAACTCGATCTCTCCGAATATCATCACAAACCTTTCTGACTCATTAACAATGTAAATGTATGTGTAGGGATATGTAGTAGAGTCTACGTAACAGAGTCCTTGTAGCTTGTATAATTGCATATTCCATTGGTTAGACGAATCTACTAAGGACCTGGTTGTAGAAAGGATCGAATCGGACACTAGATTGTGAGCACTAATTTTGCTACCGCATTACAGTCATCTCGAGGCTTGTATAAGGTAATCCTTATTTTTTTATTGTGAACGAGGATAGTCTACCTACAAGAGATGAAACTAAAGCTACACTTCGTAAAATAGTTTGTAAGTAGTAATTTTTCTACACAGACTTTAACATAAATATCCCATTTATAACCTAGTATAGTATTAAGAACATTGACTCGAAACAATTTATGTCAGTATTGAAGAGAAATTAACACACCGAGTCTATTATTTAATGAATCTATGTACAAATATATAGATGTGCTTTCATGTTTTTTATCTTTAATGAAAACGGTTTGATATATGAATCTATTATTTATATAACTATTGTGCACCAACTACACGTACACGTGGGGAGCATATTATCCAGTTTTTGCTGTAATGTATTTAATTATCGATGTCAGTTGATATTGTGTGTCAGTTCTCATATTATCAGGATTTATTTTAGTTTATATTGTATTCATCTATTTCAGTTGATATTTTGCGTGACCTTTCACATTATGAAGACTTATAATTATTGTTTTTTTGTGTATTATATATATTTTTATATGGATACGTATCAGTGATACTGTGTGTTCATTTATCGCATTATACAGTGTGATAAAAGTCACATTTCAACAATTACTGAGGTGTGTTGTTACTATTTTTTGTTGTTCAATAAAGGACTTAATTATTATTGTAAATTTGGGATTTATTTCTTTTACTCTTGTGAAGACTTAATGATCTTAATTAACAAAGATCAGATCTTGTCGAAACTTATAATGGCGCGTATTTTCTTAAAATCAACAAGCTTCATTATTGGCACGCACTTCTAGGGACTAAAATGCCATGGCGCCCTTTTGTAAGATCGTTTATTGAGAAAACCCTTCCCAACTCTCCGAATTACTGACCAGTTTCAGCACCAGAAGAAATCAAGGACATCGTTCATGTAGGAATTACCAGCATTGTAATGTCAATATCTACATTAGTATTTAAAGGAGCATGTTGCAAGAACTTTTTTGAAAAAATATGGTCGAAAATATTGAATACCTACTACACTCAACTCGTTTTGAAATATAAGAGTTTTGGCTATTTTTTAGTGTTAAGAAAATTAAAATTGTATAATGCAGATGGCGCTCCTTTTCTGAGATAAAATATTAATATCGAAAGAATACGTATTAACGCAAATATATAAATAAGAAGAAAGACTCATAGTCGAATAAAAAATAACGTCAAAGAAATGCACATCCATGGATCGTGAAAAATAGCGAAAAATGAGTAAGAATTGGAAATTATTCATTTATAATATACACGCTACATTTTTACATAACCATATACAGCGATGGCCAATAAAATATGAACGAAATGTAAAATAAATCCGTAACAATACTCATGCAATTGTACAAGTCTTCCTGTAAGTAGAATTGGTATGTTTCAAATGCTATACAGTAAATAAATCATGTACAGTGAAACCCGCTTATTGGAATATTCATATTGTCCGCAAAAATTATTCCTATATGTGGATTATTCCATTATCCTTTTAACTTATTTTTTCTTATTACTAGTAAGTTAAGTATGTATATACATACATACTTCGTATTCTTTATATCTGCGATTTTATAACTATGGTATTGACTTCAGTATGATACTGTACATTTATGTTGCGATTTTCATCAAATGTATTTAAGAATACATACAAAAGAAGTAAAACACATTTCAGCGTAATACATATTTTTTAATTAATACTATTTTTTTAATTTCAATCTCTACACATCCTTAACAAAATAATCTGTAATTTTATTTTGTTTTCTTTCATTACACAAAATATCAGTGATTTGGTTATCTAATGCATAGTAATGTGCAAAATTACAATCAGTTTTTTATTCTAAAAAACGACGTATAGTGTCACATGCTAATTTCACTTCTTGAGATGATGGCGCGGTTGATGGAGTATCCTTTGAATATGTATTTTCTTCTTTTTCTTCTTCCTCCTTCTGTTCCATCACCTTGTTTGCACAATTTTCGTCTGATTCTTCAAAAACAGGTAAATTGTCATCAAAACAAACGAAAATGGAAAAATTTTCTTCTCTCATGGCATCCAGAAGTGGTTCTTCGATGTTGACAATTTCTTGTTCCTCTCCTTTAATAAACTGATATTTTACGAAACAATGACCGAATTTTATCCCACGCTTTATTAATCATGTGAACAGCAGATAAAATTGTTAGTTTTCGAGATAGGCCAATTGCAACTTCAGTAGATGACGGCTCATAAAAATCAATTCTAGAAAAAATTTTCCTTATTATATCTTTTCTATAATTTCTCTTAAAAGAGAGAGATCCAAGGGTTGAATTGTAATGTTGTGTTTGCCGGCAAATATGTTGTTGCACATTAGTCAAACGCACATCTGACTTGTGAGCAGAGCAGTTGTCCATGAACAGCAAAACTTTCTTATTTGATTGTTTCATTACCTTATCGAAGTTTAAAAGCCAATCTTTAAACAGTGCTGCTGTCATCCAAGCATTTTTGTTTGAAATATATTTCACAGGCAAAGATTTTACCCCCTTTAAAACTCCTTGGGCTTTTTAACTTGCCAATGACAAAGAGCGGCAACTTATGACTTCCGTCAGAATTGGTGCACATCAAAAGGGTAATTCGGTCTTTTGCAGCTTTACCTCCTACAGCCTTTTCTCCGCGAAAACAGAAGGATCCGTCAGGAATAACGCGATAATATAAAGCGGTTTCATCGCAGTTATAAATGCAGTCTGACTTATAATCTTTTAATAAAGACGGTAAAACCTCACTTATCCACGTATTTGCAGCAACTACATCTGCGTCACTTGCTTCACCTACAATTTTTTTGAAAGAAATTTGAGAACGACTTTTCCATCTGGTAAACCATCAATTTGTTGCTTGAAAATTTACACTACCCAGATTATGTGCAATCTGTTCGACTTTTTCCTTCAAAATGGGTTCGCTAAGTGGAACTTTACGCGCTCTTTTTTCCATAAACCAATGATTTAAAGCATTTTCTACGTCAGCATTTTTCCCGTTGCGTCTTCGTTTTTGAGTAGATTTAAAATTATCACGCCAATTACTTAAAATACTGTCTTTTCTTTTTAACAATTTACTCACTTGTACTTGAGACACACCAAATTTTTTGACAACATCCGACTGACTGCAAGTTGTTTCTTCTAAAAACTCAAGCAATTTTACTTTTTCCTTCAGAGCAAGGTCTTTTCTTTTCAAGTTTGTCGAAGAAGCCATTTTTCACTCACTTTCGATTGCAATGTCAAATAACAAACTGACCAGAAATATAGAAATTTCCTGCTCTTAAAACCTCCGAAAAATTTTTTATTGTATGTATGTAATTCCCACAGAATTAACCATTATCTAAATGCTGTTTAAAATCACTTAGGTGCAAGATTTAATGCAATACGTAATTATCCGAAGATTATCTGTAATTATGTACATAATAGCTTTCTAAAAGTAAAGTAAATATTCATAGTAATTTTTGGTTTACATCCACCTTTAGTTAAGCAGGTAGAGAAATTTATTCTTTTATGAAGACAAAATCGCATTAATATTCTTAGAAAAGCCATTCCTTTACCCAATATATTCTATTAAAAGATATTCTTATAACCGAATAATTTTATTAATACTTAAAGGGAAATGGTTTTGTTCTTGAGATTTTAATTCCTTTAACCGATATATTCTATTACGAGGTTTCCAATAAACGGGTTTCACTGTATTGTATAATTACAATTATGTGTATCCAATTTATTAAACTGTCTCTACAAAGTTTACTCTGGTGCATAATTCCCATATGTAACAGGCCAAAAGATAATCAAAGCCGTAACGATAGACGCTTCTATAAACGAACAAATTATCTTCAAAATAATCTGTGTGTTGATATTTCTCATTAAATTCAAATTTAAACAAAATATACATGTATTGTAGTATATCCTCTGATGCACATGCAATATGCAGCAGCTGATATCGGATCCGAATTCGCCCCTCACTACCCACACTCGCACGGTACACATCTAACACAAATATCAAGTACAATGCGCAAATGTATTTTAAGCAAATTTCGATGTTATTTGTTCTGCGGCAACGTGTTATTGTAATACTGTTTCCGTTTGTACAAGAGGGACAAAATCCTGCAGTTTGCGTAATCAATAATGGCACTAAATTCTGTGTTTACTGTGTTTGATTTTGTGGCGTTTCGGGTACACAGAGACGCCTATTAAATTGAGGTACACTATTACAAAGACGTGTTCGGATACATAATTTCGCCGTTGTATGTGGAGGTTACTTTGAAATTCATGTTTAAGATTGTGGAAAATTTATCAAAATTTTTTACGAAGAATGAAAATTGGAAAATTTATAGAGGACGCTTCAAAAAGGGCTGAATATACGAGGTGTGGCTATTAAATAACGAGACTGATTCTATAACATATTTTATTTTGATTTCATACATATTTACTTATTATCACCTTCAATATACACCCCTCCTCTATCCGTACAACGCTCCATGCGAATCTTCCATTGTTCGAAACAGTGTTGGAAGTCTTCTTCTGTCAGCTCCTTCAGGACGTGTGCCGCTTTCGCTTACACAGCTTCAACGTTCCATTTAATTCAAATTTCACCTTAGGAAACAGATAGAAGTCGCACGGCGCAAGATCCGGCGAATAAGCCGGATGGTCTAACACAGGGACGATGTACTTGGCTAGAAACCTCTTGACTGACAATGCGGAATGAACCGGTGCATTGAACCCGTGACTTGTCCTTCCACAATTCGGGTCGTTTTTTCCTTATTCTTTCACGGAGTTGAGCAAGAACGTGAAGGCGGTAATGTTGATTAATAGTTTGACCTTCAGGAACCCAGTGAAGGTACACAATCTCATGAATATCGAAAAAACAATCATCATTGCTATGAATTCGAAAACGCTTAAACTACTCAAAAACACGTGCACGCGATAAACATTTATTGCCATACACTTCTTTCAATAATTATATGTTTTACTAGCGGTTTTTCCAAGTTTCATGTGAATTTTCACAACAATTCGTTGGTCTATTGTTACACTTAGCATTTTTCCGGCGAAACAAAAAACAACTCTAATGCGAACGAAGGCTACGGCTATACTGATTTGTTTACAGAGGCGACAGTCACTGCATTCGAAAGAGAAGGCTTCACGATAAATAACTGTCAGTCGTTGGCGTTTGGCGCATGCGCACTTCTTCTGTACCAGCATCAGTCTCGTTATTTAATAGCCACACCTCGTAGATAGCCATGTTTTCTTCAACAATGCATTTCAGTTTGATAATTCTTCTGGTGATGATTTGAACCAGCTTTCTGATAAAAATGGCCAAAATATTCTTGCAGCTCCTTTGCTGAAAATTATTAACACTTTCATTTCTACATCTGTCTCTCTGAATTTATGGAAACGTACTAGAATTATCATTGCTTTCAAGAGAGGTAGTAAATCAAAAACAACTATCGTCCTATTGCCATTATTTCCAATTTTACTAAAGTATACGAGCAATTTCATGTCAAAATATCAAATTTCAGAAAAGTCAATTTTATAGATCATTATAACACTCCCTCTAACATTGATTGGATTTTAATTCAGTGACATCAGGATGTTAATGAAGCTTGTCATACTTTCTACTAAACAATCGACGGATGTCTGGAATCCTATGTACCATTAAAAATAGTCTTTAGGTCTAATTACCCGGTTTGCCTTATACACGATCATACACACGATATATAGGATAAAAATAAACATCGTATTAGATACAAGAAGACTGGAAATGCTCACCGCCTGAATAAATATAGCGAGTTACGAAAGAAAATAAAAAAAAAACTCTAAATAGCTGTATTGAGGTTATATGATTCATGTTCAAGATTATATGAGAAGTAATCCTGTAGGGCTTTAGTCTTAACACTCGTTCACAGAAAAATAATATATCTATTCCAAATGTTCTGTCAAACAATCATATTAGCACATTTGACAATCTTATAGCAACAGTCGATGGCTTCAAAGAGTTTTTCTAGTCGATCTACTTGCAAGACAGTAATACATCATCCAATCCCCCAATGGAGACATTATATGGGACTAAATAGTTCTGCCATTGTGGTTACTTTTATTTTTGAAGATGAGGTCCTCCGAAGTCTCGAGGATTTCGCCATCACTATGGATCACGATCATATTCCATTTTTGTTGGAAAAAGATTGTGTCTTTGTCAAGCATTTATGTTTTCTATTTAACCTCTCGTTGTATACTTCAGTTTCCACCGAAAGTTGGAGCCAGCTGCTATAATTAGCATATTTTCCTGTCTTTGAAATGTGTCTATACCATTGCATATATTCGAAACTTAAGCCTCTTATTTCAGTTGATCAGTATGGGTTCGTCAGCAAGTGTTCAACTTTAACAAACCTAACCGTTCTTACTCAGTACCTTTGTGAACAATTGGATGACGGAGCTCAGGTGAACGTTATTTGTACCGATTTTACTTTGATAATACTGCTCATCGAATACTTCTCGATAAACTGGAGCCCGCGGAATTTGCCCCATCATTAATATCACTTATTTCTACTTATTTGTCAGGTAAGAAGCATTACGTTTCTTACTTGGTTATCATTCGGATCACAAGATTCATCACCACTGACAATGTTGCACACGTTTTTAGATTTTCCGGCATTGAAGCGATCTAGAGTTTTTTGACACCAATTCACCCTAGCTGCTTTGTACTCGTCGGTCAACAGATGCGGTATCCAACAAGAAATTAATTTTTTTACACGCAATTCTTTATGCAAAATTTTTTGAATTGAAGTCTTCGAAAACCCCAATAATGCTTCAATCTGGCGATATGTCACATGTCCATCTTCGTTGATGATCTTGCGCACAGCATCGACATTTTGTTGAGTGACCTGCTCCTGGATCGTCGTTAAGACCAATAAGTCTACTATTAAATTCCCCATACCAACGAGAAATTGTTGACTGATGTGATGCTTCATTGCCGAAAACAGAAACCAACTCGGCGAGGCATTCTTGTTCGAAAATTATAAAGAATTATTCCACGAAAATGTTCTTGATTTACTTCCATATTTTCAACTAACTTATCAACTTTGATAGTTCGTTGTAGCTACAACACCACACGTGTCGCACTGAAACTTTACATTTAGGTTAATTAAAGATGGAGGTTAATTTTTAGTGCTGACATTTGATTAGTGGTGCCCTCTATGACCCACTATGCAAAACTTAAGAAACATCTCACGTATTCTATGAGAACTCTAAAAATAAAACGATATTCGGAATTAAACGTATTCAATTCCTTGCTTGTTTACTCCAAGAATTGTGGAGGCCATCGTTATATTTTAAAAGGAGTCAAGAAATAAAGTCAGACTTGGAATTTTTTAATAAAATTATGAAACGTACATAATAATTTATTTGTTGAAAAGAGCCTCTGCGACATTGTTGAATTTAAATATAGAATGTTTTAATATAATATTAATATTAATCAGTAACTTTTTCAATAATGCATGCGTTTTGCAATGCAAAATCTATTACTAAATATTTATGGACGTTTCTTAAATAGACATTCGAGTTTGTATAACATTGTAAATTTTTTGTAATCTCACCGTTTCGTATGCATGTAAACTATAACTTTGTATAAACATAAGCATATTTTTGCAAGTATGATTCTTTTTTGTCTTACACCAATTCTATTTAAATAACATTTCGTGTTTTGTCAGTCCAGTTTAGATTACCTTTATATGCTTGTACTTAACGCAAGCAGTTACGAAAGAGCAATTGTCTATTGATGCAATTAAACAGAGCAGAGTTCTATTTGTTCAGAGAATTCTATTCAAATTAATTCTAATGTGAACTCTTAAGCCGGAGAACTAATTAATTAATAATAATAATAACCTTTATTGTCCAACAGACTATGTCCACTGACAGGACAATGCATACAAAGTGAATAGATAAATATACTATAAAACAAAAAGTAATTCTAAATGTGAAACAAATTAAAAGGAAATACTTACTATTGCATCTAAAACTATAATATTCAAAATTAAACATCACTAAAATGTTCGTTGAAGCTTTTGACCGTATGGTACAGCGGGCTCTTGACCATAATGTTGGTTCTAGTTCTTGGGACGTGAAGTACATCCCCAGATCTGGTTCCGCAGGAGGGCACAAGGAAGGGAATTTGAGATAATAATGATGGAGAGTCAATAGTATTATTTATTAAATTGAAGGTAAACCTGGCACTCGAAATGTCATGTCGCAAAGATAATGCTTGAAAACCGTGTCTCTCAAGCAAGGTATTATAACAACAACACGATGTTCTCCGTCCTGTCTGAAAGATAAAAATTTTAAAAATCTTTTTTGTACTCGCTCAATAAGAAGCCCCTGGTAAACATAATACGGCGTCCAGACAACGGACGCTTATTCCAGCTTGGTTCGAACCAACGTGTGGTATAAGGTTACTAATGCTTTCATATTATTAAAATCCCTTGAGGATCGTATGATTAATCCAAGTACCCTTGAAGCGGAAGTGCATAAAGAGAGTATGTGACTAGTAAATGTAAGTTTGGAATCAAAAAGTACTCCCAAATCAAATATTTGTGATACTCTAGAGATTAGCTGAGTTTCCACATAATAGTCGAACGAATAGTTGCAGTACTTTAGCCTGAAAGTTTATTACACTAATTCAAAATATTTCCTATTATTACATTCAATACACTTTTTCTTTGTCACTAGCTTTCACAATACTTTTTCCATGCTTTTGAAGGCATTTACGCCCTATCTTCTGAAGGCATTTTATCTTGGATATGTGGGTATGAAACAGCATTCATCGATTATTAGATTGGGTTGTATGGAGCACGACTCGTCAATGTAGTATTTACTTTCCAAACAACACACGATAATTGCCACTACTGGAATAAGAACACCGATAGCGAAAAGTCGCGACGAAATCTGCAAAGCAAAGCAACAGTGAGATATATTATAAGGAACATAAAAGAACATCAGTCTTTTAAAAAACCTTCTGAAACCTTGAACGCGTATAGAAGACCACGATAAGAGAAGAGAGAAATCCAGGTTCAACGTTGCGATTAATTATCTGTTCATAATTACAATTTAGTCGTCAAAATAAGTATGCAGAATACGAACATTTATTTGGAAATCGGTTATATTTACCTTTTTTTTGATTCATTCAATCACAATCTACAATAAAATTACCTCCATGAGTTCAGTGGATTTTTAATAAAGGAGAGGCATGAAAAATTATAAGATTTTAATTTAGTTCTTTATAAAAACATACCTCCCTCGTTTGCACGCAGGTAATTCAAATAATTTCTGTATTGTGTGTGGCTAATTTGCTCTCTTAAATAAGAGTGAATTAAGTTCGAATATTCGTCGCTATAACTTTACTTCATTGTGACCGTCAAAAATTCAGACAAACTGTGAGTTTCACATCATGTAACATGCATGCCACTACTACTAGAACTTTATTCCAAGAAAAAATAATGTACATCAGTCTTTAGTGGAAAAAGTAAGAATCATAACACTACTTTTGCAAGTTAAACTAGGGCTCATGGAAAACTTTATTAAAACATTGGATCAAGAAGGTGACAGTTTGGAATATCTTCGAGAGAAGATCCCAGAAATAACAGAGCGAAGACTAGAAGAAGGTATTTCTGAATTTCAGATACGAGAAATAATAAGTTATAGGAAATTCGAAACGGCATTGACGGCGCTGAGAATACTTTTAATATAATCGCGGTGCAAGGCAGGGTGACAGATTGTCTACATCGCTATTCAATATATCGATGAATGCAATAATTGGGGATGTCATATGGGATATATTACCACCAGGACAGAGCAAATAGTAGCTTATGCAGATGATATAGCAATAATGGCGAGAAGTATAAAAAGATCGGAGGAAGTCGTTGATTGAAAAAGAAGTGAGCAAACGAGGTCTCTATATAAATCGAAACAAGACCAAATATGGAAACATAGAGACGAAGAAAGAATTGGACAATAAGAAATTCGGATAGGGCACCACGTACTTGAGACGGTGGACGATTTTAAACATATGGGAGTGTCGACAGACATAGATAATAATATTATAAGTGTAAATGCATCATGAAGAGCAAGGTGATCAGTAAAAGCACTAAATTGAGAGCATACAGAGCAGCGATACGACTCGCGGTAATGTACGCAGCAGAAACAATGAGCTTCACAGTAAAGGAAGAGGAGAAGCTAAGGAGATTTGAGAGGAAAATAGTGAGAAGAATATATAGCCCGAAGGAAATAGGAGAAGGTGTACATATATAGAAGACTATAGAATATAAAGGCCGAGACTGCGATGGTACGGTCATATAGGAAGAATGGAGAAGGAGAGGGAATTGGAGAGAATAACGAAGTGAAAGCCAATCTTCAAAGCAACGAGGACAACCAGATGGGAAGACTAAGTAATGTCAGACATAAGTAAGCTGAACATTTAGAATTGGAGGGTGAAGATCCAGGGACAAGACAGAGTGGAGAAAGGCGGCAGAAGAGAAAAACAAGCAAAGCACCCGACTAGATAGGAGGATGGAATATGGAGTAACTCACTACAATCTTAGAGTTGACGAACACGATGGTGTAGCTTCTATCTCAGAATGGAGAAAGGTGGTAGAAGAGGCAAGGCAAGCAAAGCATGGGGCTAGATTTAAGAATGGAACGTGGAGTCTCACTACAATCTTAGAATTGACGAGCACAATGGTGCAGCTTCTATCGTAGAGTGGAGAAAGGTGGTAGAAGAGACAAAAGCAAGCAAAGCACTGAACTAGATCGAAGTATGGAACGTGGAGTACCTCACTACAATCTTAGAGTTGACGAGCACAATGGTGTGGCTTCTATTCCACAAGAGATGTATAACCTTGTATATATATTGATAGCACGGAAAGAACTGCGTGGGTGTCCATGATACAAGTTTTTACCAGTTTTCTTTGGAAAGTTACAAAAACTTCCCGTTCTACATTCTCGCTTGTACTTCTGTCCGGTAAATATGAGCGACGTTAGTAATGAGTACGACGAGCGTTTCCACTGAGACAATTTGGAAGCACTAGGCTTAACCTGTTATGTTAAAAACAACAGTTGGAATTGGTTCCCAATGTAATTTTATATCTTTATTATTCAGTTTGCTTTTGCTTCATCAAAATCTATTTGCTGTGGTTTTAGTACATAGTAACCTTTTAGAATTGATAATAATATTTATTACCATTACAATTCGAATAAGACATTTATGTATGAACTAACATGAATATGTTTTTGAAGGTTCCATTATGTTTAGAATTTAATTTTAATCCCAAATTAAATAAAACGTTTAATTTAGAAACTGCAATACCCACAAACAAAATAATGGGAAATATGTATGTATGTATGTATGTCCTAACCTATCATCAAAATTAACGTTACATATAACAATTTCCTCAATTACCAATTTAACATTGTTTATTTGTCCGAACATAATAAATAATTACGTGTGTTATGTTCTTTATTTATTATCTTTTTTATATACATATGCTTAAAACCTCTTTTTTATTAGCCGTGTTTACGTTGCGTAACTGCCGGTGTACAATAGACACAGATATATGCACGTAGCGACTAACTTCCCATTCTTTTGTGAGTGTTCGTTAAAACCGGGGATTATATAAATATTAGCGAACGAATGTCAGTCAGAACGCAACTAATTAAAATTAATAACGCTTATTATGAGCACGGCGCGGCGTCGCGCGGGCACGAGGAGGGAATAGGTAGAGAAGGACCTCTTTTTGAACAAGTAATAAATACATTGTTCGCATTTGACATCCATAATGTATGTATTACGTTACATAGTTATACATTGTTGTACGTGAACAAAATTTAATGAAGAGATCGTTTGACGACAAAAAAAAACTCGTATCGCCATGAAATAATAGCAAAAAACGAATTAAATGACAAACAATGACGCTATTCTGTTTTCTAAAACAGGCATATGTGCTGATGTGGTAGTGTCTGGTGTATTCTAAGAAACTTAATTATTCTTGAATAGAAAATATTGGATACGTAAACTTTGCTAAAGCCTTTAAGTAATATACAGGGCTTAGACATATATTTACATCTATATCCACACAAAAGGTTTATTTCAGTTTGTCCGTGAGTAGAGGGGGGGGGGGAGTTTAGTTTCTGCATGTTATCCTCAATGGTCTATTTTGGAACCCTTCCTTATTCATAATCTATATTCAATGATTCATCCTGTAGTGTCCGAGCCAGGATTCTGTTTACGGATAATACAACTTTTCTAGTCTAAAATAATGACGTAGCTAGCGTCAGTCTAGTACCTAGTTCGCTGCAGATATATTGACGTTGAATGTTAGCAAGATACCAGTTCTATATGATTTAAAAGTAGATGTGCTGATGGCTTGGTGAATTTAATTTCTTGGAAAGTCTTTTGAAAACTGAATTAGATTGGAAGTGTCTCATCGACAAGCTATGTTCAAAATTACCACGTGGTATTTCAACAAACTTACATATGCACCCGGTGATGGGTCATCTACCATATATATATATATATATATATATATATATACACTCCGCGCAACATGAATAGGACCAACTGCATATATGACATTTGTAGTTGATATAAACATGGTAGCGCGCTGGAATTGTTATTTTCGAAAATAAGAGGGTTGATAAAAAGATGTATATAGGTACCAAATATAATTTTTGTAAAAGTCAGTGCAAATGTACGTTACTAATGACAATAAGTAGAGTAATTAAACGCCATTTGAATACGACCAATCTACAAAATAAAAGATTCGTTTGCAATAACAAAATACTTTATTGTTCAATAATGAGTACTTTTGCCATTATTTCTTATAACCTCAAATAGTCGGGATGGAATGGAATTATACAGGGTTCTCAAGTAGTCAACGGGAAGTTCCGCCCAACTTCGTTTCAGCGCCTGCTCTAGTTCGTCAGCGCAACTGAATTGGGTAGCATATACAATATCCCCAAACATTTTCTATGATGTTAGGTCGGGGGAGAGCGATGGCCAATCGTGAACCTCCATGCCTTGTTCTTGAAACCAGCGTCGAACAATGCGCGCGGTGTGAATACTGGCATTATCCTGTTGGAAAATAAATACCTGCCATAACGTTGGAAAATTTGTCTTTCACCTGTTGCAGCAGCTGGACGTACTTTTCCGAATTCTGTCTGCCCTTCACTATTACTAAATCAACAGGTCCGTTATAGGAAACAGCTCCCCATACCATGACTGAACCAACATCGGCTCGCCTTCGTGACTGAATCACTTCATCTTTACGTAAATCGTGGAAATTAAGAAAACCCATCCGGGCCATCTAAATTAAACTTCTTCTCGTCACTGAAAATAACAGTTTGCCATTCTCTTGTCCACCCCATTTTTGCTCGAGCAAACTGAAGACGTGCAGTGCGCTGAAATTCCCTTAAAGGAGGCCGTCGTTTAATTTTCAAACGTTTTAAATGCGGACAGGTCTTCAGTAACTTCTGTACAGTTCTTACCGATGCATTCGTTCCAACGTTATTCGCGATTTGTCTTGCCGTTAATGCCGAATTCATGGCAACATGGCTCGACGTTCTCTCTTAGTTGTAACGGATGTTGTTCGCCCTTTAAAACGTTTTCCATAATTCTCGGGATCCCTAATAAAATTGTTCACAACCTGGTGTGATCGACTTATTTTCTTTGCAGTAGCCCTTGAGGAATACCCTTCTTGATGGAACGCTTTAATTTTTCCAATTTCTTCCATACTTAAGCACTTCTGTCGTCCCATCGTTGCACAATACCCTTAATTACAGATGTTTGTTTATCCGGATACACGTTGTAACTCGACACTCAATTCGGTAGCTTACTATTAAATACTGGTCGTATCCAACCGGCGCGGTGCATTTTATATGTATGTGGTACTTACGTCACCCAATTCATAACGTTAGGCACTATTGCGCAATAATGCGTATTATTTGCCATATCATACCATTACAAACTTGCATTGTATTTTTAGTAAATGAATTGTTTTTCAAACCACCGAAAGCTTGCAACAAGTCGGGTGGTCCTATTCATGTTGCGCGGAGTGTATATATATATATACCATTCGCTTTTCCACTTTCATATATGTAATAGTCGCTTAGAGAATTCCGGAGGAAGCTAATAAGGCTTCAAAATTTTATAAGTAACAGAATTTTGTCATCCTATCCAACATTTATTTACCATACTTTGGTTTATTTACACATACATATAGGGGATTTTAAAACTTGTGATTATGGCTGTAGAAACAGAAATTGGGACCGCTCTTATTCAAGCAGACGAACAGTATATCACACTAAATAAACTGCTTTACCACCATAATCTTTTAGATCTGGAAATTATCCGATAAATGTATTTATATTGTTCGCGAACAACAACAATCACCATCATCATTAAGTAGTTTAATTTTTGTGATTCAAATCCCTGGACAAATAATTACTAAATTACTCTCAACCCTTTGTCGTTTTCCTCCAAATTTCTCACATCACTACCCTCTATTTTCCAGCACTTTATTCCAGTACCCATTGCTCTTGTTCCCTTTACTCGCATTCCTCAGTCTTCCATTACCTTTTGGCGATAATAAAATCTATCGTGCTTTTGTTCAAACCTGTTTTAATCCTTCGACTTTAATACATATATCTTGCAATAGTTCGTCCTTCTAGTTCTTTCAGTATTTCTCTTTTGATTTTTGTTCCGGTTTCTTTTCCATTTGATCTTTTTGGTTCCAGTATTCTTCTTACTATTCTCCTTCACATTCTTTTCAAGTCTTTTTTATCCTTTTTGTTTATTGCGACCATTTCCATATCTTGTCAAAACCTTATGTATATTCCTTAGTATTACTCTACTTCCCTCGTATATTAGACATTCCTTTGTTGTCCTTTCCATTGCTCTTTCTCGCCGTGGTTGCTTTATTATTTTTCCCAAGTTGTAGAAAAACTTAATTGACTATACGTATTCTTGTTTCCATTTTCTTTTCAACACACTTTCACATACATCATTTTAATTTCATTGACTTCTAAACCATATGGTTTTGCTGTCATTAATTCTCTTTTTGAATTCGTTATTATTGTAATACCGTCAAGCATAGTCTCTTACTTGATTCTGATTGATAATGGTTAAAGTGGATGAATTCGTGCGAAAGTCAGTGACGCATGCTGCGAATCCAAAAGTACTATCACAGACAATGCATCACGACTTAAAATGCTCATAAAGACCACATCAAAGATCGGCTAGTATACTCCAAAATAGAAGTTTACGTATAAATTTATTAATACTTGTTCCAAAAGGAATTATTATTTGTTATATACGACCACAACAAAACAAGCTGCTTTCCAAGCGAAATAATCACAGGATATAGATAATCACCCACTTTAGTTATATTTTCTTACTACCTTGCCCTTCTCATAAGGCATTATAAAATTAAAATTAACTAGAGTTGGCGATACATGGTGTTCCCGTTTTACTCCTCTCTTTATTTGAAATTCATCCCTCAAATTGCACTTCCACCTCTCTATTTTTTAAAATAATTTTTAGTAACTCTCCATTCTTATTGTATATTCGTAATGATACCTGCACATACGTAAAATTCATAATGCAGCCGCTAGTGCATGTCGTGTTGCAAACCAAAAAGTTGCTTGTCAAAATTTATTTAAGGCAGTGTCTGTTTGTATAAATTTGAAAAGGAGCACAACGAATCGATTGCGTTGGAAAATTCGTTTGGATTCGAAGCCTGTTTGTGAAGTTAAAAAAATGAGTTCAGTTTCGATTATACAAACGCTTTAACTAAATTACCTCTTTATTGCTTATCCTATTCGATAATAAAACTTAGTAGAACGTTATACCTTAAATTTTATGGTATAAATGTAGACAAAATTAAACTGCTTCGTCTTCTTTCATATTACTTTTCTCCTGATATATTCGCTTACTTCAAAATTGTCTGTTCAAACTACCGCAAGTATGAATATATGTAATTACTTCTAATTATCATTTATTACGTCGACGATCAGACTAAAGAACAATGCACCTAAACATCGTCAGCTTACCAATTACATGAAACCCAAATAAAAGTAATATAACCGCTTTAACAGCTCCGAAAAACGATTTCCATTACGTTTTGTGTAGGGCTAATCTGTTTTACCGCGTTGACTATCCGTTTCACTTAGGAAATATTTTGTTTTGACGCTATAAAGCGCGCTGATTCTCCGGTAATTACAGGTAAAAGAGAGAAGGAGATATCCGACGGGAATAACAAACAGGGAAAGAACGAGACCATAAAGAGGTAATTAGTGGTATTTAACAAATATCCACGATGTTCTCTTCTGGATAAACATATAGTTGTGTATAAATATATCGACCTGCGGTTATATATACGTACAGTAAAGGAGAAAATTATGACGCAAATAAATATTTTTGTCAAATACTTTAAAGCACGTTGTATTAATAACAGGAGATGATAAAAATACGCGCTTATCAAATTAAAAAACTTGAAAAGTAACGTTGACTTTAAGGAAAAGACGGGAAAGAAAAGCAGGTGAAAGTAACTCTATATAATTGTGTTTAATCCCGAAAAGGATGTTTAGTGGTGGTTGGATACTGAAAATTTTATAATTGTTGTAAGGAATTATCGCCAATACTATAAAAGAAAATATTTTATCAATAGTTATACGCATCCTTAGAACGCCATCATCAAGGGTCACTTTTGGTGCGTAACTAGGGACCTGGCCTTCAAATATGATTGTTCTTTGGGTGCGTTCTTATAGATCATGACGTGATAATTACAATGCTCTAAACCAGAACATCGTATCTCTTCTTGTTCCGAAGTTATACGCATTCTTAGAACGCCATCATCAAGGGTCACCTTTGGTGCGTAATTCGGGACCTGGCCTTCAAATATAATTGTTCTTTGGGGGCGTTCTTATAGATGATGACATGATAATTACAATGCTCTAATCCAGAACATCGTATCTCTTCTCGTTCCGAAGTTATACACGTCCTTAGAACGCCATCATCAAGGGTCACTTTTGGTGCGTAACTCGGAAGCTGGCCTTCAAATATGATTGTTCTTTGGGTGCGTTCTTGTAGATCATGACATGATAATTACAATGCTCCAAACCAGAACATCGTATCTCTTCTCGTTCCGAAGTTATACGCATCCTTAGAACGCCATTATCAGGGGATATTCTCTCTATTTACTAAATAGTTCTAAATATAAATAAATTGATAATAAAATGAATGAATTGAAGTACGAGTGGCCCTAATTTAATTGCTTGGTACTGTATATTGTACCAGCCAATATGTGTTAGACCAATTGAACTAAGCAAAAGCTTTGTGTACAAAATTAGATACACATTGTCTTGAAAGCATGTTTTCGTGTAACGAAAGTATTTTCAAAATATACTTAAACATTTCAAGACGAGATTTTTTAAGTAGTTTTTAATCTCTTATGAGTGTAAAACATAAATTATACATTGTACGTTGGTTTTCTTAAAAGTTTTGCATATAAAATTGGAATAAAGCAGTAAATAGCTTTTAAAGACTTCATTGTTTTTCAAAGATTAATGCACTCAATGCACTCAAACCAACTTCGGAAGCAGTTGTTCAACTCGTTTGTTGGTACAGTCAAAAGTGTGTTTTCGAAGCTATCAACTGCCCCTTCTGACGAGTGGAACCTTTTACTATGCAGTTCGTTCTTGATTTTCGCAAAGGTAAAGAAATCGTTGGGACTTAGGTCTGCACTGTACGGAGGATGGTCCAATAATTCGACGTTTTGCTGTGTTAAAAATTCGATTGTCTTGCGTGTGCTGTGTGTGAACTTGCATTATCTTGGTGGAGGATGATTCGTTGTTCGGGGTTGGTTTTTCGAAGCTCAGGGATGACTTGCGACAAACAAATGGTTGTATACCAATCGGCAGTAACGGTCCTTTGATCTTGTAGGGAAATTGTCAAATGTCGCAACCATTTTTGGAGACACTTTGAGAGCAGATGATTTTTGTCGGCATTTCTTCACCTTGTACACTAATTATTGCAAAAAATTGACGTTTATGAAGAACTTCTAGCCAAAAAATTGGCAATTGTTTACAAAGATTTAAGAATGATAAAAAATCATCAAGTTAAAAGCATGAGATAACATTTTCTGAAGTAAAGTAAAACGTAGACATGAGTTTTCTGCGCATAAAATTAAGACATATTATGAAATTAATAGGATATATATATACATATGTATTAGCACCATAATTTTGACAAATCAAATTTTGAAATATTAAGGAGTATTTTAACTGATTTTATAATATAAAATTTGAATAATACTAATATAATAAAGTAGATTCTAAATAA
Source organism: Dermolepida albohirtum (assembly GCA_031893035.1). Taxonomy (NCBI): domain Eukaryota; kingdom Metazoa; phylum Arthropoda; class Insecta; order Coleoptera; family Scarabaeidae; genus Dermolepida; species Dermolepida albohirtum. The sequence goes on from JAVIWB010002668.1 coordinate 157,064, forward strand.
GCATTTCATTTCCATAATTAAAGTAAAATTCAATTTGAATCCATTAAATTCCTTAAAGTTTTATTATTATGCATTTGTTTCTTTTAAAGTCGTATTATTTCATTGGTTGTTTTAAATTTAGTATTTAAGGAATTTCAAAAACAAAATAGCGTTAGCCAGTAATTTGTGGTTGTGGGAAGAACACGTTCAATGTTAATAAGAAAATACATAAACACAGCTATATAAGGAAAATACATTCAAGTACGACGATCAAATTAATGTAAACAAAAAACTTGAAGGTTGTATAATTGAAATCAAGTTAATACATACCATAAAAATATTATATCAATATATACATACACTCCGCGCAACATGAATAGGACCAACTGCATATATGACATTTGTAGTTGATATAAACATGGTAGCGCGCTGGAATTGTTATTTTCGAAAATAAGAGGGTTGATAAAAAGATGTATGTAGGTACCAAATATAATTTTTGTAAAAGTCAGTGCAAATGTACGTTACTAATGACAATAAGTAGAGTAATTAAACGCCATTTGAATACGACCAATCTACAAAATAAAAGATTCGTTTGCAATAACAAAATACTTTATTGTTCAATAATGAGTACTTTTGCCATTATTTCTTATAACCTCAAATAGTCGGGATGGAATGGAATTATACAGGGTTCTCAAGTAGTCAACGGGAAGTTCCGCCCAACTTCGTTTCAGCGCCTGCTCTAGTTCGTCAGCGCAACTGAATTGGGTAGCATTGGAGTACAATTTACGCGACAACCATCCCCAAACATTTTCTATGATGTTCAGGTCGGGGGAGAGCGATGGCCAATCGAGAACCTCCATGCCTTGTTCTTGAAACCAGCGTCGAACAATGCGCGCGGTGTGAATACTGGCATTATCCTGTTGGAAAATAAATGGCCCACCTGCCATAACGTTGGAAAATTTGTCTTTCACCTGTTGCACCAGCTGGACGTACTTTTCCGAATTCTGTCTGCCCATCACTATTACTAAATCAACAGGTCCGTTATAGGAAACAGCTCCCCATACCATGACTGAACCAACATCGGCTCGCCTTCGTGACTGAATCACTTCATCTTTACGTAAATCGTGGAAATAATAAGAAAACCCATCCGGGCCATCTAAATTAAACTTCTTCTCGTCACTGAAAATAACAGTTTGCCATTCTCTTGTCCACCCCATTTTTGCTTGAGCAAACTGAAGACGTGCAGTGCGCTGAAATTCCCTTAAAGGAGCCCGTCGTTTAATTTTCAAACGTTTTAAATGCGGACAGGTCTTCAGTAACTTCTGTACAGTTCTTACCGATGCAATCGTTCCAACGTTATTCGCGATTTGTCTTGCCGTTAATGCCGAATTCGATGCTTCGCGTAATATGGCTCGACGTTCTCTCTTAGTTGTAACGGATGTTGTTCGCCCTTTAAAATGTTTTCCATAATTCTCGGAATCCCTAATAAAATTGTTCACAACCTGGTGTGATCGACTTATTTTCTTTGCAGTAGCCCTTGAGGAATACCCTTCTTGATGGAACGCTTTAATTTTTCCAATTTCTTCCATACTTAAGCACTTCTGTCGCCCCATCGTTGCACAATACCCTTAATTACAGATGTTTGTTTATCCGGATACACGTTGTAACTCGACACTCATCCGGTAGCTTACTATTAAATACTGGTCGTATCCAACCGGCGCGGTGCATTTTATATGTATGTGGTACTTACGTCACCCAATGCATAACGTTAGGCACTATTGCGCAATAATGCGTATTATTTGCCATATCATACCATTACAAACTTGCATTGTATTTTTAGTAAATGAATTGTTTTTCAAACCACCGAAAGCTTGCAACAATTCGGGTGGTCCTATTCATGTTGCGCGGAGTGTATATATATATATATAGAAGTAATATAGATAACAGATGTTCCAGTTAAATTTACATAAATTATACATATGTATATTTCAAAGTGATATAGTTAAAGTTATGCTGTCATTAAATAATAATAATTATATAAATATCAATGGACATACATATGTGGATAAAATTGGATCTAACGAAGCATATACGATAGTAGATGTATGTAGTGTTGAAAAGTTGTAATTTAAAATTAGAAGACAGACATTTACATGTGATAGTAAATAAAAACATTTATAAATGGAAATTTCCATATAAAGAACCTCCACCTGTACGTGAATGCAGTAGAGGAGGAAATAAGGGAAATACATATTTCAATCAGAAATTAATGCACGGACTAATGAATATATAAAGGGAGATATACGAATAGGCGCTTAAGTTGTAGTAAATATTTAAAAAATAAGGTATTTTAATGTTAATTGAGGTAAAAAATAGTATAATTTGTGTTATTTGAAATTATAATTAATTATCAAAGTATTTAAAAGTTGAGCATTTATGTGTGTTGTTTAATACGAGGGAGCGTTTTTATATTCGCGGAATGGGGGACAAGGAGTGGAAATAAAAAAACCAAATTATTTTTCTTTTTCAATATATTCACCTGCAAGACGGATACATTTTTCACATCTTTCAATTAATTTATTTATACCCTCATAAAAAAATGATTTCTCTTTATCTGCAAAATACGCCGAAACTGCCTCCTTGACTTCATCATCGGCAGTAAATTTTTTACCTCGCAGCTCTTTTTTCATTTTCGGAAACAGGTAATAATCACTCGGGGCCAGGTCTGGGCTGTAGGGTGGGTGATTCACAATTTCGAAGCCCACCTTATGCAGGGCAGCTAACGCAACGCGGCTCTTGTGGACGGGCGCGTTGTCGTGCAAAAGCAGAACACCTTTTGTCAATTTTCCCCGTCTTTTCTCTTTAGTGGCTTCTTTTAGTCGCTCTAATATTGAAGCGTTATTTTCTCCGGTTATAGAAATACCTTTATCTTTATAATCAATCAACAATATTCCTTCCGAGTCCCAAAATACCGTTGCCATGAGTTTCCCAGCTGATTGTGACACTTTAAATTACATGGGAGGTGCTGTGCCCTTTTTATGCCACTGCATGGAGTCTTGTTTGGACTCAGGTTCATAATGATGAACCCAAGTTTCGTCTCCAGTAACAATTCCACTCAATACACCATCCTTGTCTTCATTACAGAGGTCCAAAAATGCACGCGAACACTCTACGCGCTGTTGTTTTTGCGGCGGCGTGAGCATTCTCAGCACCCATCTTGCGCTGACCTTAGACATGCCGAGATGATCGTGTAGGATTTTAAAAATTGTTGTATCCGATACTCCAACCATTTCTGCGAGTTGTTTCTTCTGTAGTCGAGCATCTTCGAGAACAATTTGTTCAACTTTTTGGATAAGTGCTGGCGTGGTCACCTCAATGCTCCTGCCTGGCCTCGGGTCGTCTTCAAGGGATTCCCTTGTTTAAATAAACTATGCCACTTGTACACCATGGTTTTTCCTGGACAAGAGTCGCCGTAAACCAATGACATCTCATTCATTATGGTCGCGACTGATTTTCCTTGCCTGGTAAGGAACTTTATAACGGCACGATATTCGATTTTTTCCATATTTCACTTTTCATTCCTGATTATGTTACTTGGTTGACGATAGCTCAAATACTAACTGTCTAATAACAATGAAACTTCGTATTTATATTAATCATGAGTCGCTGTACAGGCCACGCCCCCAATGCGCCTACTCACCCCTCTACAACCCTCTCATTCCGCGAATATAAAAACGCTCCCTCGTATTTATATTACAGTTGAATTTTGATTCAAATATGTGCATTTTATCACAGTTAAAAATAATGTAATTATAAATAAATAATGTTTCATAACATAATTGGATTATTATTGTAGTTAGACGTGAGTCACATAACTATTATCTATTAATAAAAAATATTAATTCGTTGAAAGGAATTCGAAGTTATGTGTAATAAATTGTATTTATTAACTTAACAGAAGTACATGCATAGATAGCTATTTAATCATAATAATAGTAGGGTAAAAATTGTTCATTCTGAAAACATGACAATGTATCATTTTTTATTATTAGAATTTGCATTAAATTCAGTTGATTATCATTGACTTACTTTCATAAATTTATTTATATCTCATGCCTTTTAATTTAAAAATTTTGTGTACATTTTTATATGAAACTTTAAATATTACCAGGTGTATCGGAAAGTCATTACCGGTTTTTTCGTAAAAAAATTATATATTTTCAAGAAAATGGAAAAATTTATTTATTCATAGCATTAGGTATTTAATTCTACCCATCATTCAGGCAATTTATGGATGCCATCCTAAAAAAAACTCTTTGTTCTTTGAGCAAAACCATTCATAGAGACATTTTCTAACTTCTTTGTAATTGGCGAAGTACTGCTCTGCAGGCGCGTGTCCTATTGATGCGAAAAGGTGATAATCAGATGGGGTGAGGTCTGGAGAATACGGCGGTTGCGATGTTATGTCCCATCCAAGTGGCTTCAACGTTTCCTTAATCGGTTTTGCTGTATGTTCTGTAAAATCACTTTACCATGTTTTTGGGCCCATCGTAAATTGTAATGTTGATATTGTTGTGTTTTCTTTACGCTTAGATCACATTGGAACATCTAATGCCTTTAATAATTGTTAATTTTGTTTTATACTGTCAGAAATTTCTTTAGTTATTTTGAATATCATTGAATGTTAAATATTTTATGAGATTTCTTCGCCATTCTAATTAAAGGGGTGTTTATATATATTACATCTGTTTCGTAAGGTGAATCGCCCGGAGTATTATTATTTGTACGGACGGCAGCATCTTTCTTTTTATTAGTCACATGAGTTGTTACATTACCTCCAAGTCTTCATACTTTTTTATAATTTCCAATATTCATTGTCATTAAAGGCACCCAACAAAATATAAAGGAAATACCTAAATACTGATTAAAGGTTCGGTAACAATATTAGTCAAAAGTAGAGTCAATAAAAAGGGATGTAATAGGTGTATACAGAATAAAGAAAATATATATATATATATAAAATCCAGTCCCAGTCTGCCATTCGGTGTAGGGTAAATTCTCACTTCCACTCGCTCTGAGGTCCATTATCACTTTCACTTCTCACTAGGTTCGGTTCTCACTTCACCTACACTCAGATTGATTGTCAGTTTCTCATGTCACTGTGCTTGTTTGCCCATATGCACGAACTCTGCCCATTTCCTTTTGTCTCGCTCCAATATCTTGGCCTCTTGCCAGTTTATGCCTTTCTTCCTTAGTATTTCCTCCATTGTCTCGTCCCAGCTCCTCCTTGGTCTTCCTCTCTGTCTCTTTGTATTTGTTTTTGCTTGCCATATCTTTTTTGTTTGTCTGTTAGTTCCCATTCTGATTAAACGACCAAACCATCTCATTTGTTGTTTTTCTATTGAGCTCTTTATTGATTCAGCTACCAACATTTCTCTTATTAACTCATTTCTCATTTGGTCTCTTCTTGTGACTCCCACTATCCCTCTCAGGAAGTTCATTTCCGTTGCTTGTATTTTTAACTCTTGTTTCTTCGTGAGGGTCCAGCTTTCACATCCAAAAGTCTGGGTTTAAAGATCGTTTTGAATACCGTTATTTTTGTTTTTTTTTGTTTATTTCTTTTTTCCTAATAAGTGCTTTATTCAGCGCATAATACACTTTGTTGTCACCTTCAATTCTATTGTTTATTTCTGCTTCATTTTTCCCATCTTTTTGTATGGTAATTCCTAGATATTTGTAGCTGTCCGTCTGCTCAATTTCTTTGCCATAGATCCGCATGCTGGTTTGCGTTCTTCCCGAATACCATAATTTTGGTCTTTTCTGTATTTATCTTTAGGTTGCGTTTATTGAGCGCTCTGTCTTATTTTTGCAGATAAGAATCTTTAAACCGTTTATACTCAGAATGATTTAAGAGTTAGTTTTTTCATAAAATTGTCATTGTTAATATCACATGATCGTAGGTACTAAAATTTAATCAATCATACTTTAGTGACTGTAAAATATTTTTATCAAAATTGGTTAGAAGACCATACTTCATTTAGGCATCGTAACTTTATATCAAAATTAATATATTCGTTTTTTACTACATAATTTTGCCAATATAATAAAATCATACGACGAAATATCAGTTTTTTGTCAGTGAATGTATGTATAAAAGTAAATACGTCTACATATATATATATATATATATATATATATATATATAGTGCGTGTGTTTATGTGTGTGTAAATGTGCTTACAATAACAGGGCAGGCCACTCATTTCGAATTTTATATTAATTGTTCTTTATATCATTAATCATGTCATTGGTATGTTTAAATAAAGCCCCTCCGTTCAATAGAAACATTGTGGCATGGACGCGTCAGGCTAAAAAGAAAGAAAGAAAAAAGAGAAACTACAAGGTACAGAAAGAAAAAGAGACTAAAACAAATATTAATTATAGTCCAACACGTTTTTATTTTACATACCGTAATTATATATATATGTATAGGAAAATGATGTATGGTCTTAGTTGTAATTATTCTTTCTTCATGTATCTGCATACTGTATATATATTTATGAATCAAGCTCATTTTCATTTTTTTATTTAATCTAGTGAGTAACAAAGAAAATTATTTTTTTTCTAGTGTAATCTATCGCTATCGTTTGACTATGAGACCATTAAAATGAAATTATGATTGTTGTATAAATAAAATGTACTCAATTTGGTAGTAAAGTTTCTTAAATTATTAATGAATGGCTAAGTTAACAAAAAATCTTATGTTTATTAAATTCATATATTGTGTAGTCGAGAATGTAGTGACGCATTTTCGTAGCAGATGGGGCTAGTTAACTTTTGCAAGTGACAACTTGACAATTTTGAATTGTATAAAAACTAAATGGAAAACCAAAGTTTGAATTTACATCATACTTTACTCCATATCTTCTTGTAAAAAGTTATGTAAAGTTTTCGGAGATAGTATTTTGACGCGGCAACTGGCGATTAAATGTAGGTTGTTTAAAATATTGTGGTTCGAAAACACTCTTAGTTCCTTTGAGGATTCGCCTCAAACGACATCGAAAATAGACTTTCATCAAACGAAAGTTATGCTGTCAGTGTAGTGGAGTTTTAAAGGCGCCGTGCTTTTGTAGTTCCTACCAAGGAAGCAAACAATAATTCAATTAACAGATGAAGTATTGCTTGTAGAAACCTCTAGTACTCATTATTGGTAAAGCAGTGGTATTTATGACGATTACACTGTACCACATCCAAATAGACATTCATCAAACGAAAGTTATGCTCTCAGTATGGTGGAATTTTAAAGGCGTGGTACTTTTCTAGTTCCTACCAAGGAAGTAAACAATAATTCAGTTAACAGATGGAGTATTGCTTGAGGAAACCTTTAGAACTCATTAATCGTAAAGCAGTAGTATTTATGACAATTACACTGGACCATACCCAAGTTTGATCGCCCGTAAAAAATTATTGAATATTTGGTGGGATGTGTTGCTGCACCCATTGTATTTGTCGGACTATACGCTTTCAACGCCCGCGTATATTGTTCTCTTTAAAACTCCTTGCATGATGTAATGTCAGACCCAGATTCGATTTAAATTTAATTTAATAAATTTCTATGAACCATGAATGAAGCTCGCCCAAAAATGGCAAAAGTTTATTGAAGAAAACGGGCAACAATGGTCTACGAAAAACAAAAAAGTATGTCGTTACTTATACAACTTACTGTTTTTTTTGACATCGCTCTAGTCTTCATTTTCACAGGCTGGAAAATGTCTTGAATTTGATGATAATATTTTCTAATTACAGCATTGTTTCCGCAAAAGTCGAGTCTGTTTCCTATAAAATCATCTCCTTCAAATGTCTTTCTTTCATTTTTACCCTTAAATTCTCTTTATTCTGTTACGGATCCTTGCTTATTGACCCTTACTTTCGAGCCATTTGTTACTGAATTTTTATTCAGTATTTAAATATCTTTATCTTTTGTTCAGCGCTTTAAATGATAATCAATATTGGAAATTATATAAAAGAAATACGAGGACCTGGAGCGATGTCACAATTTATTATATTTTGACAGAACGCACTGGCTAGCAAACTGAAATAAACATGTGACTTGATAAATAAATGTAAAGATCCTACTTTCTCTCTACAAATAACAATTCTCAGGACGATTCGGATTACGAATAGGATGTACATATAAAACACTCCCTTAATTTGAATAAGGGAGAAATTTCGTAAAATACTTACGCGTTCGTTCGATGATAATCAGAATCACCTTAGGAGGATCTTTCTTATAATTAATAATAAAGAAAACACAATAAAATTAACATTATATTTTTACAATTGCAAATACAATTTATTTACCGTATATTGTCTGTCTACGTATATGTATAAACACTTATCTTGTTTGAATGCTGGTGCTTTCTGCTTCAACCAAATGCGTTGTTTCATTCACTCATTAATAATTCACTTTTGAATAATATTAAATGCTGTCTATCAATCTCCGTTTGTAGGTATCAATATCTATATTTTTCACAATGCTCTCAGTAATTTTGACTGATATTCCTGTCCTGAAATCAGCAATTCCTAGTTGGCAAATTATAGTTTTCAGAACATAAATTGTAACACACGTCTACAAGTTCACCACATGAAATTATAACACTCGTTTCGGAGGCATATACAAAGAAAGAAAAGGCAATAAAAGATATTAAGTCATTCCTAAAGAGCAAAAACAGTACAGGAGCGCAAAGTCATCCTTGAGGAGGACACTGACTTTCATAAGCATATGAGAGGGTACCCAAAAATAACCGAAATTTCTCTAGAAAAACTTGTATTTAATTTTTGTTACAAAACAACCTTAACACTTTCAATATACTCTCCATTTAACTTTATACATTTGTCTAATCGATGATTTAGTTAGAAACATTGTTTGAACCTGTTTTTCTGTATGGCTGCGGGCTGCTGTGTCGTTTTTTTCTTCATCTCGTCCATGTCGCTAAAACGATGACCTTTCATATCCCTGTTCATTCGTTGAAACAAAACACTCGCTCGGAGCAAGATCAGGTGAGTAGGGGGTGCTGGGCAAAGGAACCATGCTGTTTTTTTAATGATCAGCCAAAATACAGGACATGAACTTCTCAGCGACTATTGTCATCTACAATTTTCCCGACAAAATTTGCTGCATTGAGCTCCGTTTAATTCCCGATAACTCCGCAATAGCTTCAGTGATTTGTCGTCGGTCTTCAAGCACAATCGCACGAACTTTCTGACATTTCCATCCGTTCTGGAAGTTGGTGGACGTCCAGAACGAGGTTTGTCATCGATTGACATTTCACCTTTTTTGAAATGGGAAAACTTATCGTACACTTAAGTTTTTCCCATAGCGTCATCCTTTGCAATAAAACGATTTCTGCAGGATTTTCTCCGAGCAGGAAGTAAAATTTCACAGCTGCACGCTGTTCGCTTAAATTCGGCATTACAAAAAAACGGCGAGCAAACGAAAATGCTTTTACAAAAAAATGCACCGTAACAAGACAGCCTTATTCGGCGAAAGAACCAATTGCACCGAACGCAGAACAAGTTGCGTCGCAAGCACCGCGCTTACCGGCAGAAATCCTGAGCAAGACTTCACTCACAATGCTGCCATTCCGGTTATTTTTTCTATACCCCCTCGTAAATAAAAATATCCAGAACTAATTATTTTCTGCAGGTCATCCTAAGATTATGCCAATGTATTTTATGTAAAACTGGACAATACAATGAAACCAAAAACGAAATCGTAATACTGAACAATGCTGTACCGATTCTGATATGCCAATCAATCGAAACGCCCATATGTATGTGTATATTCTGTAATGGCTTACCTTCTAGTAAATAATATTCCGTTGTTCTCTTGTCGTTATTGCAGTTATCTTTAATCGTCGCAGTACGCAAAATAGAGCAAACAAAACAAATTATCTAATAAATGAACATTTAAATCGAGCAGATAGATATCATTCTTTATTTATAGCGTTCGGACAAGGAACGCCAGCAGCACAACAGCAGCAGCGCTGATTTCACTTAATACAAAAACATTCGACTGTGCAGAGTTGAAGAGCTCCCACGGAGTTGTTATATTATTAAAATCATCTATATTCATTCCGGGAGAGTAATTAGAATAATGGCTTGATGTTTTTGAAATATGATAGAATGTCGTGCGCAACTACGGACCTAGGCGGGACTTTGATTTATGGATATTATTGATCACGGGGGCCCACCGCCACGTCTAATATGTGATCTCTCCTAAACGTATAAAAAATAATTAGTTCCCCCCTACTTTTTCGATTATGGTTTCGTCAGTTGGTAGTGGTCTGTTCGCGGTCTCTTTCGATGGGCTTACGTGTGGTGCATAGAGAATGATGATGGGAATGCTTTTATTAAAGAGTAATTGTTTTCAATGATATCCAAACAACTTTTTTTGATCTTATATTTATATCAACACAATCAGGATTTATAGCCTGCAATTTTAAATTTTAATTTTCACATTTTTAAATTAAATTAAAGCAAAGGAAAAAACATATTTTCAACAGACATAATTCGATAAATAAAATGCTACTTTTACAAAAATTTTTTATTGCGGTTCGAAGCTCAGTTCCGGAGATAAAAGTGCAAGCTTCTATGAAGTATATACATCGTGTTCAAAGTTAAGTATTCACAATGGTGAACACTTAACACGGTGTATATTTACCAACCTACTTGATATAAATTTGCAGATGTCTCATAGACTTTCGGTGGGATGTAGCACGGTCTACTTTATAAAATGAAGATCGATTATCCTCCACTGTACTGTATGTGCTTCTCAAATTTTACTTAGCATATATATTTTTCCAAATTAAAGTGCGTGATATTTCACCAAATTCTTTATGTTTTGGTGTTCCACAGGATATTATTGAATGTTCAGATTTCAACAGCACAACTGCATTATGAATGCGATACTAGCGTCCTAGATGTACTAAAACCACCTTAACAAAATGGAAATGTGTAATTTATAGCAAATGAAAATCAACATGAAGTTCACAGGCACACATCTACTTTAAAAAGACAGCAGCTCGACCTGTTTGTATGTACAGTAACAACCACATAAAGATTTACGATCTACAAAAATATATCTGCTGAGTTCATGTAGGACGGTCTATAATAGCTTAGCACGTAAACAAAACTGTGGCAGTCGAAGTGTGTCTATAATTCATACGTTCATAACATATCTTCGTATGTAAAAGTAACAAAGCTGCATTGTTTTCCGAAGCTAGTTAAGATTTGTATTCGAATAGATATAGTAATGAGCGGAATAATCTTTTTCATTTCTGGAAAGTGACACATTATCAAAATCAAATAAGCGATTTATTTAGTTACAACGTCCTTCTAAAGCTGCCAAAGATTTTGGCATATATTTGCAATAAATGCTTAAGACAATCTGTATAATTTAATCACTTAGGGTTGATATATAAACCATTTCCACATTCATTTTCGTATTCTGCATACGTATTTCGACAACTAAATTGTCATCATCAGCAGATAATTAAACAGTGTCGCACCTGTAAACCACTGTAAAAACCCACAAATTCCGTACACGACCTATACCATCGAAAGCCAAAACGTAAACTGAGTGTGCGTTTTGACTACGGAAAGGGATTATATGTCAATCCTAAGTGATTAAGTTAATCAACCACAGGCTTCATCATATTTACCTGCAATCTGTATAATAAGAGACGCAAACTAATATTTCTACAAAAAAAAAACGCTAACAGAGAAAATAGAAATTTTTTACATATTATACGCTAATATTTAATATGACATCCAGTTTCTGTTATTTTTAAGAGTAGTCTCAGAACGATTTACGATATTTACAACCAAATTTTCCACATAATAAATAGTTCCACGAAGTTTCCACTTCATAAGAGATTACATGTTTTCAATTGGACTGACGTTTGGGGATTTCAAAGGACAATTCATTGATGCAGTACCATTTGCAACCTTCCATTGGCTATACAGTTTACTTCGATGTGTTGTATCGTAGTGTTTTCTTGTACGATTGAATTAAGACTGTTATTTTTAAATTACACTTTTACAAATCTTAGAAATTCTGTTTGGTACAGTTTTACCATTCATTTCACGTTCAAAATACCGGTAAATGCACACAACGTACCGAAATCTCGCGTGTGAAAGCAATCCCAGACATGAATATTCACAGGCTCTATAACAGTACGTTATGTAATACGTTCTTTATTCGTTTACCATGGTGAGCAGGCCCACAAAGATGATTCATTTGTAAATGCAACGTCGGATCAACCTCTACTGGAATTTTCTTGTATCCATATCACACCCCTCAGTCGATATTTATCAGAAAACAACAGTTAAATAATTGTGTACCAATAAGCAATATCGTGTTCGTGTAATCTGTTTATAATTGTCTAATATTCATATTCTCCTTGACTGGCTGGAATTATCCTTAATTGTTATTTGCGGTTTAGTTCTAAATGAAGTAATAATAGCCTTATCTTGCTCCGTTATTGTAGTGTGACTTTCTCCGCGTCTTTGATGATCACCTATACTTTGGCTCTATTGATGATGTCTTATGCTTAAGTTTTTCGACTTGTGTAACTACGTAGATGTCTCTGCAATTGTTATTTTAGAACATTTTCCATGCTCACGCAAAAGACTGCTTCGAAACGTTTTGCATACATCGCACTCATTTAAACAAAAAATGTTACTTGCGCCATCTACAACGGATAACTGAACTAAAACTAAGCGTATTAGAAGAAATATATTTTTCCCATTCAATTTCTCTGTATGGGATATTAGCCTGTGTTTCTTATAATACGGCTTTACACATTTTCTATTATAAGTTGGCCTGAATACATGAAATTTTAAAAAATCAGAAAATTTCTCATCAATTATTACATTACAGGAACAGGATATTGTATTTCACTTTATAATCAAGAGAGAGATTCACAAATGACAAAGTGAAATATAAATTTGTGTGTTTAGTTCAATTCGTTCTTTGATCTAACAGTTTTATGATACATTGTCATATATATACGTTATCATTATGGTACCGACATCCAAGGAATGTACTTTGATATCCATGAATATTATTAGAGTATGTGTTTCTTATAAAATTGAAAATCATTTATTCTCCATTTAATAATTCCCATGCAATTCATAATTTATGATACGATGAAAGTGGTAATCCATTATATTACCTTTTCTCCTCCATTTATATATAATATTTATATACGTATACTTATATATGTATACAGCGCGATTGATATAACGCACGATCGATACTCCAATAAATTATGTAAGGGGTAAATATATTATTTCGAACCTTTAATACGTTAGGCACGCACACATCTTTAACGTAGATGTACACGCGAAGTGAATGAGCGCGATCCGCCCTCTATCTTCAATTACTCCATCTCAAAAGCGGAAATTAAATTATTCAATATTTATTTTCTTTAATGTAACAGAAATAGAAATGTTATTGGCAGAAAAGTAAACCTAATTTAGTGTAATGTAGTGGGCGAAAATGAGAAAAAAAACATACGTAACCAGAAGTTCAATAGTAATTAATTTATATTTTTACTTATCGATACTTGAATTACTTTTGCGTCTTTCAGAGTTTATATGCGACGCTTCGAAATTAATTTTCACTCTGAATATTTCGATGATTTTGGAAAATTGGTTATTTTTATATTTTCTTTATTAGTATGGATATAATTTGATATGTTTGCATGATAAAAACTACCATAAAATCTCAGATCGAAAGGAAAATTACACAGCAACTGTACTTTAAAAAATACATTTTTGCAGGTCTTAACTTTGTCACTTTTTTGTGTGTTGAGTACAGCACTGAATGTACTCAAAAACGAAGACTATTTTTTTTTCTATCACATACAGTTTTCTCACAAAAAATAGATGTATTTTAGGAGATCAAAGAAATTATAGAATGTATAGTTTGTTTTATATTTAATTCAAATCATAAATAACCAAACATTTTTCATAAAAACAACACAAAATTAGTAAAACTGAATGATCTTGTTTAATAGTCCTTGTAGCATCGTCTTCGCTTCCCATTAAAACTTCATTTTATACTTCTTCTGCTATAGGAATCGTCACTATTCAACATCCAGTAGTTCGCTATCATGTTAACATTTCACCTTCCTTAATATCGCCTTTACATTTCTTTTATATCTTGGTGAAATCTTACACCTTGTTCCTCGCTGACAGCACCAAGATTGGAAAGTAGTCTAGGTGTGAGTGGCGAAAATGTGCTCATGTTGCAGCCTAAATTCTTTCCAACGTTTCAGTTACAATGACCTTTTAGTCAAGATTCTTTTCGTTTCCAAGATATCTGGTTATAACAAGTTTAAAAGATACCCATGCTGCTCTTTCTTTTGGGTTCTTTTTTGTTGCTCTTTTTACATCATAATTACTACAAATGTACCAGAAACAATCGGCTGAAGTAACACATGCTCTAGAAGCCATCGTAAATTATAATTTATGTTGATTATAATTACAACGAAAAATATAAAATGAAACACTTGCCACAAAAAACTCAGAAAACATCTGTATGCGTACAGTACAGAGTCAAGAGACACACTGTATGATGAAAGCAAACGAAGGTTTAACAGCTACTCACAATCAGTGTTGTCATCCGACCAGATGAATATTTTCCACGGCCAATCCAAGCCTAATTTTAATTATCAAGATTAAACACTGTAATGCTTACTTGTCTGAAATGCCTAGTTGTCGATAATTTCAAGTGAAATTTGTTACTAAACTGCGTGTGATGAGATTTTTGCATTATTTTTTTTCGGAACCAGCGTACCAAAAACTATAAAAATCACTGATTATATTTTAAACATTTCGGTTAATTTATAGTATATTTATTACATGTTTAAAGCAATATAGAACGCACAATCAATGCATTTAGTTTCCCCAGGCCTTGCAATTGTCCATACTGTATATAAATTTGTCTCTTCATCCTATATAGAAATTAATTTTTCTGTACTACAAACAAATTCCTTTTTTTAGCTAATATATACGATAGGAGACAATTTGTATACTAAAATGGGCACACTTCTTATTACTTTTACACAGCCTCAGGCGTGCCTCATATCTATTTTGTATATACATATGTTAACATACCCGGTATGTTAACATACGTATATACAAAATAGATATGATTGCCATAGCTTAAGGATATGTTACTCAAGCAATTTCAAGTTGAAAATGTCTAATAACCATATGCCCAAAACTCTATCATAACTGAGCTATAAGCATTTGAAATTTTAAATAACCCTATTGATGGAGGTAATGTACTGCTGCAAAAAAATCTCAACCAAATCATTTAAAAGGAAGTCCTTTATTGAATTAGTTATAAATATCCACTTAGTTCCTGTATACATAGTCTAGCTCCTCTTAGAATTGAAGAAGTAACTCTGCTAACAGTCTCAGGATCAGCACGAATAGTTTCTGCAGCATGCATAATTCTAGCAACAAGCTGTTCTCGTTTTTCAAGTTGTTCTGCTGTTTAGCAATTTCATATCCTTTATTAACTGTAAACAGTTCAAATCCAAGCAGGCTGATAGCGTAGTGATAATTCACCGGGTTATCATGCCGGAGGTCTCGGGTTCGAATCCGATGGTCTGCTGTTCGGCAAAGTTTTTCGTGGTTTTCCAAAGCCTCCTGTTATTGAGGTTAAGCTGTTGGTGGATGTGAAGTCATGGTATTATTATTATTAAAGTCACTGTATCTGCAAACACTTATGGAAATGTATTTTCACAGATTATTTGTGATTTTACGTATTATCAATGCACTTTACAGCTTACTTTCTGGCATAAAATAACTAGTAATGTAATTAATTTCTTTCTGTGAGAGCTCGAAGTGGGAAGCCCAGCGTGATAAGTCAGTGATTTACCACTGAGTTATCAGCCCAGCAGTTATTTACCCGGAGCCATGTTGTGACGGAATATTTACTGACGCTTTTTAGAACCGAAAATGCAAAAGTAAGAAAGGAAAAATCCTGCATATCCTGAATTACAATTAGTGCCGCTTCAGTTTCACTACAGCGTCTAACCGGTGGCATTCTATTATTTAAAATAGAAGCAATGCAAATGCTAATCGTCGTCACTTAATTTCGGTCCAGCAAACAAAATACACTATAATTTTAAATTATATCAATCTTTTCTTACGATGAAATGCACGATAGTCTAATACATGGTATTAGATGAATTAACTGACTGATAAAGTATTAAAATACAAGTGATCATATCTACTTATGCAGCTCAAACGATTCAAAATAAACTTGTATGCCTTTGATAGTCTTAAAATATCTATTTTAGAGCCCGACTTATCACCGTATGATTTTCATTGTTAGGTCTTTTAAAATAATTGCTAAAATTATGAAAGTTCAATTTAGGTAATTGTTTATAGAACGCACGGTTGTTTCTGCAGCCTTTCATCAACAAGAAATCTGTAAATTGGAGAAAGAGAAGTATTCATTCCGCAATAGCAATGGAGATTTTTTTAAATTAAATAATTAAAAATTGTCATATAATCTATAAACGTGTTTTTATTGAACAATCCTTGTATATACATACATTAATTGGGTTACTAATTAACGCACTTATTTTACACAATAAGGAAGTAAAGAATTCCAGGAAAATTATTTTTTTTAATACCAAAACATTTTTCTTGATTAAGCATTAAGGATTTTATCGCGTTTTATGAGTTATGCTACATATGTAAAATTAAAAATCCGTATACTATCTCCTCGTACAATCAACAGTGTTACGTACATTTCGATCTGACATCATTTTAATTTAATAAACGACGAAACCATGGCGCATACTATTAATGAATGTTAGTCACAAGACTGTAGTTTCGGAAACAATAGCGAATTGAAATATGGTAGCAATAATATACCGACAAACTCGCACAGAAATAAAAACACACAAATGAAAATGACTCGCACGCATGTCATTTAATTTATCTAAAAAGTGCCCTGCGGTTAATAGAATTGAAAAGTAAACTCACGGGGGTCGTCGCCGCAGCACTGGTAACTTTCGAATGTCACAATAACATTAAATTGACGTAAATGAATTAATTCGGGGTAGATAAATAGAAATTAGTTATGTTTTCGAACAGGGACAGTGTTTCTGTGGTTTTCGATTTAAGAAATAAATGTACGAGGACGATTTGTCAGGAAACGGGACTTGACTACTAGCACAATTTTTCTGAAAAAGTCGGTATTATATTCTACATTTCTTCCAACATATTTTAAAGGCCTAAACACATTAACAAAAATACTTCGAGTGAAAAATGTATCAGTTGCCCTATATACATATATAAATGTGGACAATAATTCGACAAATTTTAAAATATTAAATCCGATTCCATAACACAATTTATGGTGTGTTAAAAGTCTCGAAACCATACTGCCTGGTGGCCTAATTGGTAAGGCCGCTGTCTAGCAAACGGCAAGTAGAGGTTCGAGTCCTTCAGCACAGAAATTTTTAATTAATTTCTGTGATTTTAATTAACGATGGCATAGCAGAAAATAATACCTTTAGTGAACAATAATAAAAACAAAATGGGAAAAAATAAAAATCTTGGAAAGAGAAGTATTGAGAAAGATTTCCTGGAAAAGTCAGTGTACAAGATGACATACATTCCGGATAAAGCTATCACGTTGCAACCGTGCTTTTAGAGAGTTGTAGAATAGTCAATTCCGAATCAAACTATTTGATTGCCAAAAGTTTTTGAAAAGATAAGGAAAACAAACCGAAAGCGAAAGATCATTCTCCACCATGACAATGCGAGCTCTCACAGGTCGGTTCAAACAATTGAATATTTGATCGGGCAAAACATTGAATCGATGAGCCATCCACCGTACAACCCTGATTGAATTGATGAAATTTTGTTGCTATTCCCGAAATATAAACGGCTCCTTCGTATGGGGATATTGGTCAACTCATCCACCACAGACTTACACTGGTCTTAGCGCGAAAGTTAAACCCTGAAGATGTCCCATATAAGTGCCGACACTTCGGTACCAAAATTGTTGGCAGCGCGGAAACTAAGATGAAGAAAACATAGACAACGCCCGTAAATGCCAAATTTTTATGCAGTGTCTTTCTATTGTTAACAACTTTGGATTGATTAAGGGACTGGAAAATATAAATAACTACACTGGAAAATGTAAAAAAGAACTCATAAATTCGTTGATTATCTGTCATATTATTTTGAGGAAATACGCGCTGTAAATGCAAACTTCATGCAAATCAATCGAAAAACGATATTTAGGAAATATCAACAGAAATGGACAGAGCCGCAGATAAAGACGGAATGTGTATATATAGAATTAAAAACGTGAATATTACGCAAACGTCCGGATTTCCGTGCGTTTTGTTGTTTACCAGGAATAATATTACACGTGACCAGCTATACTTACATGGAAATGTGAGAAAATAAAATGAAAAAAAGTTAAATGAAGAGGGAAAATACACAGCGAGAGGTGCAGAAATTGTGCTATAACAATTGAAAATTGTACAGACAAAGAAATAAAGTCTGGTGTATTATTAAATTTGTGATCATTTATAGTTTCATTCTAGGTCCATTTTTATGCGTTTATTCTGTGTGAATTGATGACATTTATATTAGTTGGTTTACTTACGGAATAATTACTTTATTCAAGTCAGTTATCGTGAAGATATGCTAAATTAAATTCAATTCATTTGCAGAATTTATTCGTTCGTAGATAAAAATTTACTGGCGCACGGAGCAAATACAATATATTGCGGCGTTACACGGTTTTCCGTAGTTTTTCAGACGAAAATGAAACGCATTTTAGTGTGCAGAGAGGCCGCGAAGATAAGATAGACAGGTTAATAATAGACCAACCTTGACATCGTCTGCTTGGTGTTTTGTTGTTGGGGTAGGTAAGGGAGACCCACGACTGACTGCCACAGTCGCTGATTCATCGCCAGTGCGAAGGAAAAATAGGATACTGGTAGTTTTGTACGTCGTAACAACCTTTTCAAAGTGCTTGGAGGAAATTCAGGAGCGATTGTGTTTTTTTTCTCTTTCTGAAGTTACTGTCGATTTTGATGTTGCTATATAAAGTGTGATCAAATACATGCCAAGCACATTCTTTAGAAAAAAAAATTATTTGGCCATTGCTACTGATGTGAATACATTTTTCGACAAACTTATAGTAATACTAATCTTTATTTATCTAGCATAATGAAGAGAACCGGGCATAACAAATATTGAAAGTAAAAAAAAATAATTGATTGTCGAGGTAGTTACTTTGCGAAGTTCTATTAATATAAGGAATGAATAAAACGCTAAGGAGGATATACCAGGATGTTTAATAGTTTTTGTTGGTCGATAAAAGAAACACGATTTTATAGTTTGAAATACATTTTGTTATTCAAATTAAACCTCGCTGAACTTCAATACACTTGTTGCGATGATCTTCTAGTTTATGGATTCCATCCCTAAAGTGAGAATCCGGAAGACCGTCGAAATACGCTTTCACGGCTGCTATTACGATGAAAATCATTTTCCACGCATGAATTTTTTGAGATGCGAAAACAACCAGAAGTCAGAGGGATTTAAATCTGGGGAATAGCGTGGATATTGCAAAAATTCGTAGTTTAATTCACTGATTTTTGAGATATTTTTTTGAGCTGTGTGAGAGAGCGCGTTGTCTTGATGAAAAATTATATCTTTCTTCTGTAAACCAGGTTTTCTCTCACGAATTTTTATATCCAGCTGGTCCAAAAGGTTACAGTAATAATCTGAGTTTATTGTTTTACAGTTTGGAGGTAATCCACGAACAAAATTCCTTTTGCATTCCATGAAACTAATGCTAACACCTTCTTGACCGATTCTGGACCCTAACTCGCTTCGGAGCCAAAATACCGGGCTCACACTACTTCTTAGCCTCTTGTTTTAATTGAGGATCTTGGTGGTAAAGTGTAGAAGCAAGTCTCCATTCATAGTGATGAAACGATGCACAAAAACGTTTTTATTCTTTTTAAAACGCTTCAAATGTTACTGAGAAAGTCACATTCGAATGTATTTTTGTTCCATTGTTAACCAATGCGGCACCTATTTTGCACATACCTTTCTGACACCCAAAACTTCAACCAAAATATTGCTAACACTGCGTAATGAGATACCTAGGGCTTTACTAAATGTCCTTCGGTTAATCGACAATCTTCCAAAACCATGTCCTGCGTTAATTTAACCTTGCAATTTACGACAGCAGTTAGATTGGCGAACGTTGATTTAGTGTCTTAAAGGGTAAGATGCTAAGTTCCAACAAAGACCACTTTTGAAAGCAGTGAACTACCTATAAATTCTTTCATGGGAATGCGCAGACACTGTAATACAATATTTATTTACTTTTTCCTCAGTTTCTTTAATAGTCTTTCCGCGTAAAAACAACCCTAAATTAACACCCGAAATTATTGTTCTTCATATTTATGCAAAAAATAACAAATAAGCGATTGTAAAAATTTGTCTATTTGGCAGATTTGGGTGAAGTTTTGACAGTAGAATTTTAAAGTCAGACTAAAGTCAAAAATATACTCATCATGGCGAAAGTGTTGCCATCATTTGAAAAGTCGCTGTCACGTCAAATCACCCTTGTATACTGCCATAATATTTACAAAACACTTCCAATTCTTTAACATTTCTTTTTTTTACAAAACTCGGCTATAAGAAAGCGAAATCCACACTTTCTGTTAAAGACTTAATGTTAAAATTAAAATGTTGTGCAAAAACCGGCTCGCGGGCCGGATCCCCGCGAGACATTGTCCTATTATTTCATGTCTGACATCTATCGCTAAAAATTATGAACACTACTTTAAAACGCTACTTTAAAATGCACTACTTTTAAACGCGGCCCGCGAACGTATTTGCACATTAAAGTTTGGCCCTAGGCCCACAACATGTCAAAGATTGCCCATGCCTGTTTTATGTAATGTCTTTTATATAGTACATATTATATTTATTTTTTCTTATACGCAAATCAACGTACATATGACCGGCAACAACTTTTGTCGTCGTGTACACATTGTATGTCAGGGCATTGAGATCGACCTACCTGACTGGCCGCGTCACTATCGCTGCCGGGTAGTTGTATGACGCTTCCCCAATAGGTGCAAGATCGACAGTGTCGAACATTTCCACTTTATTGGGGGTGCATGGGTACCTCGATGCGTTAAACACGAAGCGGGAGGTATTTTGAAATGTTTTTGTTGCGTACGTACTTGAACGTATAAGTGTGCGTATAGAACGATTGAAATACGTTTCTGTTCATTATTTGTACTGTTGTATTTATACTTGTAGAATACATGCATCTTCATATACAGAACGCTTTGATATTCGAAATAAAGTTGTGTAAAACATTCACGTGTTTTATTTCAATTAAATAAAGGCTCTCAAAACAGGAAGTACTCTGACACTCGGCTATAGGAAAGTGAAATCTACGCTTTTTTACAGCAGAGTTTTGTAACTATATGCAGTCACTTGGATAGACTTTGAAGGACAAAAGGCGTGCTTCTCTATACTCCAATTCTATTGCTGTTATTTGTTAATGTTCAAAGAGTCGAGCAGTACGATTATTATCACTTCCAAAGTAATATCTGAAATTTTCCAGTTTCAGATTTTAAGTAATTACTTTAAGTCGTTCATTAGTTTGGATAGAGTGTATGAAACGAGAGATTTCCCTCCAGACCAGTACTGTATTATATTATTAAATGTTTGTCGATTCAATATTTGAAATAATCATATCGCAGACCTGTATCGTATCTGTTATATGACCGATCACAAACCGTGGTCGATCCGCTGCCATCGCTGTTTCTATGTAGTTTATGAGACATTTTAAGTGTCGATCGTCCGTTGTTGGCGCAAAATTGAACGCCGCCAATAATGCGGCCCCGATTAATTATAATTTAGCATGCGGCCGGTCACGTGATTACGTTCATTTAGAAGCGCTATTTATTATTATTTTGTATTAAATTACCAAGTCAGATCCGATGGCCATTGTTCCGTTTGTGTGACATTGTTCAGACCGCTATTGCCGTTCTACCGGGAAGTGAACCTATTCATTTATTAGTTAATACCGTACCTTACACAAGAGAGACGGAATCTGATTGAAACGGACGCCGGTCGGACTGGTTAGAAAACGAGACCATTTTTTGTTGTTTCCAGAAGTTATTTTAATAATACATTGAGCAGTTGAATGATTGAAAGCAGCTAAGTATTTATTTGGCTTGTTCTTCTAAATGTCTTTGCGTGTTTTATTTTCATCGATATTATTGTCTCATTGTTTTATCGTCGCATTGTTTACCGGCAACCTAACGAATAATGTAAATGAAAATAACTCATTTATACTAGAATTGTATTTTAAATTTAGAAATTGTTTTATTCTATGCAATAGACTTAGTTATGTTGCAGTATTACGTTTTGCGATTTATGAATAAGATCTTGTTTTTCTTACATACCTGCTGCGTCATTTAGGAAACTATATTACGTAAAATATCTTTTAGTACATGGTCACAATAAACAATATTACACAGTTTGTTGCAGACAAAACCGAAGTTTTTTAAAATAAAAACAAAAGCTTATTGTTTTGGTAAAATTCATTTATTTTATTCAAAGTAGTCGCCTTCGGCTTCAATACAACGTTTTGCACGGTTAATTAACATGTCGAAAGAACGTTTAAGTTTATCTTTAGAGATGTCCTTTAAGATCTTTGTCGACGCCTTTTTAATGGCTTCCACGTAGGCATAACGCTGTTCTTTCGTCGAAAAATATAGTTTGGAGAATAGATAGAAATCACAGGAGGCCAAATACGGTGGATGGTTGATGGTTAAAATGCCGTTTGTGGTTAGAAAATAGTGATAAGCGTCGAACGATGAGATGGCGCATTATCATGTAAGAAACGACAGCTATTATTTTCCCGATATTGAGGGCGCACACGACGAATTCTCACCAAAAGACGCTTCATAGCACCAAGATAATATACAGCATTGACTGTTTGACAAGTTGGTACAAACTGTTTGTGCACTATGCCTTTCGAATCATAAAAACAAATCAACATTGTCTTTTTTTCGGTTTTTCTTCGCTTGGATGCTTCCATTCTGAGTTTTGACGATTAGTCTGTAGATCATACTGAAAACATCGCGTCTCATCGTCAATTACAATAGAATACCTGAAGTTTTCGACCTTCTTTAAGTCTTTAATCAAGTCTGTACAATGTTGAATTCAGTTAACTTGTGTGGTACAAACCTTGCACAAATCTTTCTCAGCCCAAATGCTGTGTCACAATGGGTTGAATTGAATCCTTGGAAATATTTAATTCCATTCCTACGTGTCACAATGAGGTTTTCGGCTCATTTCTGATAAATTCACGCATAAGTTCGATGTTACTTTCCGTGACCATAGATGTTTTTGCACCAGGATGTTCGTCATCATTTACACCCATTCCATCGCTTTTAAATCGTTTATACAACTCATACATATTCGCTCGTGATTAACACGTATCACCATATACTTGTTTCATATCAAATTTAACTATTCAGTAAACGATTTACTGAGCTTAAAACAGAACTTGATATTTGCACTTTGTTCAAAATTCATTTTTCAACCAATACCAAATACGCGCTGTTACTTTATGCGCAATTTCTCTGTTTCTAATGGTGGAAATGTCTTGATATTTAGACATAACACTGGTGAAAGATCTACCACACCGACGCATTTTTTTTTGATAGATGGCGGTTTTTTCGGAAAAACCGGTCACGTTGCAACCGTGCGTTTAGAGAGTTGTAGAACGGTGAATTCCGAATGGTACACAACTATTTGCTAACCAAAAGTTTTTAAAGAAATAAGGAAAACAACCCGAAAACGACAGATCATTCACCACCATGACAGCGCGAGTTATCATAGGTCGGTTCAAACAATTGAATATTTCACCGGGCAAAACATTGAATTGATGAGCCATCCACCGTACAGCCCTGATCTAGCACCCTATGATTTCTTTGCGTTCCCACATGTGAACTGCGTTGTCAACGGTTTTCTATACTGGAAGAGGCAGTTGAGCCATTCAAAACTCATATTTTGGAGATACCGCCTTCACAGTGGCAGCAATGCTTTTCAGATTGGTTTAAACGAATGCAAAAGTGCATTGATTTTCAAGGAGAATATTTTGAAAAGCAGTAAAACTATTTGCGATAATAAATTTCTTTTTGTTTACTATTCCCGAAATATAAACAGTTACCCTCGTATCACACAATTTTGCGCACTTTTCTATATAAAAGGAAAAAGAGGTAACATTTTGAAAAACATACATGCAAATACGTGTGTACAACGTACATGTATCTAAACACGCCAAACATTTAGAATAACAGCTTCTCTATCTCCAACCCCCATTAAACATCGAATTGGTAAAACAACAGCAAGGAATTCGTAATGTTCCACAATAAATGCAATTTATGCGCACAAGTTTAAACAAAATATTAACCAATATCAATATCAGTTAATTTATGAAAGTGCCACAAATTTAGTTGCAATTATGCCGCACAAACATGCACGTTGTGTATTTTGTATTAATTAATAATGCGTCCGATATATCTATGTATGCACGTGTATAGATACTGTACAAAATACATATATGTACATGCGATTTACACATACACGAACAGAGGTGGATCATGATGTTATATTCAAATAATAGCTCGGGTATCGGTGTTTGTCAACTGCAATTGTCTGACTGGAGAACGTTCGATAAATAATGAACGTTCGCTGTTCATGCCAGGATTAGATTTATTAAATAGGATCTTGTTGGACACGATTCGTTGTCAAGATATTATTAAAATCCATTTATATTAATGCATTATTTTATTAAACAGTTCGTGTATTGTGTAAAGGTAACCATTTTTTCATACAACGTCGAGTATCTATTGTATTTGAAGAAGTAAATATTATTAAGAAATCTTTTAAATCATTCAAAATATGATTTATTGATTATGTATGCATTTTTAGTATTTATTTAAACTAACATATTCCAATTTATTCTACAATATTAACAAGCTGCAGTAAAAATTTATGAATGCAAATGTTTCACAAAGGGACAACTGTTCTTGAAATGTTATTAATTAGTTATTACGTGTACAAGTTTGCTTATTTATATATTATAATTCAAAACTAGCTTTGTCACTTTTTGGAATAGCAGTAATAGTATTACAACCACTTAGTGCAATTAAAGAAGACTTTAGAATGCACATTCTCTATTACGTTAGACATATCAATCCCTAATAGGGATCTGCTGATGCCGCTAAATGTGTCTGCCTATTTGCGATAAATATTTTCGACCGGAGAGGACGTACTCCTATGCATTTTATGTACAAATCCGATTATAGTCGAAAGGGCTACTCGAGAACCCTGTATCATAGGTATGTACCACTAACACGTACGAAATAGCAAAGATCTGTTTCCGGTTAGAATTGAATTATGGATCCTCTTCACAAAGTCAATTCAATAGGCGGTTAGAGCATGTACGATCGGGTAAGTTGAAAAAGTGAGAAAAGATTTGTCTTAGTCAAAAAAGGTTCCCGACTCACGTTCCCCCAAATCGTTCTTTTGAATATATATATATATATATACATATATATATATATATATATGAAATTAATAAAACTAAATATAAGTTATGTAGAAATACTTAAACTCCTTAGCACGTTTAATGCCTTGACTACTTACGGAATTTTTTAATCATCCAAATGAGTACTCGTGGATATACAGTTATAGAAATTTGTATTCAAAGAGGCTGTTGCAAATTTGTCAATACATTTCAAGATATCACCCTTGCAAATTAAGGGGAAGACAATACTAACGTAATTATATAAGATGGTACCAAAATTTTCCTGATGTGTAGCAATATTCTTCTTTGGAGTGAAAACCCATCCCAACGCCTCCGCTACGATTGAAAACATTTTGGAAACCTCGTTTCGTTAATGCGTATGATTCAGCTTCAATTTTTTTGCATTGTGTCGCATCTTCGCCGTTTCAATTTGATTTTTGTTATTGTAAAGAGAAAAAGTATCGCAAGTAGCTTAGACGGGCGAGTACACGAAGTTCCTTCAATTCAATGTCTCAGCGCTGTTTGTGTTTGTAGTTTAACAATCATGACACGAAGCTTGTTGCATCCTCTAACTCAATCCTTCCCATAAAATCCACTGAAACTAAGATAATTCCACAGTATTACAGATAGTCTGCCTACGATCATTTACAACTGTGTTCCAAACAGCAACGATTTATCTACAAAACTGGTTGATGGTCGCCCGACACATTTATTGTTATCAACTCATTTTTGAAGCGTTTCAAAGCGTCGTCTCCGAATGTCTTCTTTAACATTTTATGTGTTTTTACTGTTTTACCGAGTTTAAAGCAGAATTCGATACAAATACATTGACCCATTAAATATTCATCAACAAACAATGTTTCTATACTTACAAGATAATAAATGATAAGGGATATACATCACTTCAAGTGAATCGAGACTGACAGCTTTGTAACTACTCCTGATACAAATTTTGAGAATGCACGAGTTTTTCAATGGCACAAACGGTTTTCTTAAGATCGGGAAAAAGTCGAAGATGATGAGCGTTCAGGTCGACCTGTGACTGCAAGAACTGAAGGGAACGTCCAGAAAATTAATGAAAGTCGGAAAGACCGACGTCTGAGCATTCTGATGATTACCGAAATAGCAAACATTAAAAATGTATCAGCAAGATACATTTTGCATGATGGATTAAACATGAGAAAAGTTTGTGCAAAAGTGGTACCCCATCTGTGAAGCAGGTTTTAGCGGATAAGCGCAATGCTGTGCTTGATCGTCCTCAGCATTCGCCAGATCTCACACTATGTGACTTCTGCCTGTTCCCAAAAGTAAAAAGTGCATTAAATGGAAAACATTTTCAGTCTGTTTAACATATAAAAGTAGAAACGGCAGAGTTGTTGAGGAGGCTGACAACTGATAAACTACAGTATTGTTTTAAACAATGGAAGACACGTATACGGTGTATAGATAGGGGAAAAGAGTATGCTGAACAGGTTAAAAATTAAATAAATGTTTATTGGCAATAAATAACACTTCTCACACCAGTCTCGTTATTTAATTACCACACCTCGTATTTTCGTGTACATCATAAACTTCTTTGTGGTGCATCACCAGAAGTTCAAAATATATGAGTATAATAGCTTTCATATTGTAAATCCTAATACAAATCCTTTTAAAATATGGTTCCTAAGAAAAGCTTTTTATATTTTATATTATCAGATTTAATTACTTAGTATTGATTGTATGATTAACCATACGTTTTGCTAAGATTTTCTTATTAACAGTAGAAGCAGAATTGAATAGAAAAAATTATTATACAAGCTATTATCGAAGTTAACTATTCCTGTAGGTATGTACGAGGGAGCGTTTTCATATTCGCGGAATGGGGGACAAGGGTTGGAAATAAAAAAAAACAAATTATTTTTCTTTTTCAATATATTCACCTGCAAGACGGATACATTTTTCACATCTTTCAATTAATTTATTTATACCCTCATAAAAAAATGATTTCTCTTTAAACTGCCTCCTTGACTTCATCATCAGCAGTAAATTTTTTACCCCGCAGCTCTTTTTTCATTTTCGGAAACAGGTAATAATCACTCGGGGCCAGGTCTGGGCTGTAGGGTGGGTGATTCACAATTTCGAAGCCCACCTTATGCAGGGCAGCTAACGCAACGCGGCTCTTGTGGACGGGCGCGTTGTCGTGCAAAAGCAGAACACCTTTTGTCAATTTTTCCCCGTCTTTTCTCTGTAATGGCTTCTTTTAGTCGCTCTAATATTGAAGCGTGATATTCTCCGGTTATAGAAACACCTTTATCTTTATAATCAATCAACAATATTCCTTCCGAGTCCCAAAATACCGTTGCCATGAGTTTCCCAGCTGATTGTGACACTTTAAATTACTTGGGAGGTGCTGTGCCCTTTTTATGCCACTGCATGGAGTCTTGTTTGGACTCAGGTTCATAATGATGAACCCAGGTTTCGTCTCCAGTAACAATTCCACTTAATACACCATCCTTGTCTTCATTACAGAGGTCCAAAAATGCACGCGAACACTCTACGCGCTGTTGTTTTTGCGGCGGCGTGAGCATTCTCGGCACCCATCTTGCGCTGACCTTAGACATGCCGAGATGATCGTGTAGGATTTTAAAAATTGTTGTATCGGATACTCCAACCATTTCTGCGAGTTGTTTCTTCTTTAGTCGAGCATCTTCGAGTACAATTTGTTCAACTTTTTGGATAAGTGCTGGCGTGGTCACCTCAATGCTCTTGCCGGGCCTCGGATCGTCTTCAAGGGATTCCCTTCCTTGTTTAAATAAACTATGCCACTTGTACACCATGGTTTTTCCTGGACAAGAGTCGCCGTAAACCAATGACATCTCATTCATTATGGTCGCGACTGATTTTCCTTGCCTGGTAAGGAACTTTATAACGACACGATATTCGATTTTTTCCATATTTCACTTTTCACTCCTGATTATGTTACTTGGTTGACGATAGCTCAAAGACTAACTGTCTAATAACAATGAAACTTCGTATTTATACTAATCATGAGTCGCTGCACAGGCCACGCCCCCAATGCGCCTACTCACCCCTCTACAACCCGCTCATTCCGCGAATATAAAAACGCTCCCTCGTATAAAAAAGAGTATTGTAGAAGGTATTACATTGCTTGTAGCTCCTATTATCTATTTCTTTCAGTGTGTCCTTTGGCAGAGCAAAAATGGCGCATAATTGAAATCTTTAAGTTCAAATTGAAACACCTAGAAACTTGATTAGGCGTCAGCAAACTTACAAATTTCGAATAAAACCAGACAAAAGTGATTCCGCATTAATTTATCTCTAAAATATATCTATTTACCATACATATGTGTATCTAGATTTTCAACACGTTTTATTTAAACGCTGCATATGCATGCTCATTGTACATAAAATACCTTCCCGTACATAAAATTTACACCGTTTTCCAAATTGAAATTAAATTGTAAGGGTATTTATGAATTGATTTTGGCGACGAGCGATTACGCATTTTGCAACCGGCCCGCGGCCACGGCCGCGACCCGTTCGAGCACTATTTAAAATGATTTTATTCACCGGACGATTACTAACTAACAACATCGGTTTAATAGCTGTCATTGTGGCAGTTTATAATTTCACTTGGGCCATTTATTTTCGAATGCGCTATCGTTCACGCCGAATATTTGTTTAAATATAAATATTGCGTGAACGGAATCAATTTAAAACATATGCCCGGGCGTTTTTGGAATTGTTCCGTTACGCATTTTAGATCGCATTATTCGAAGCCAATAACTGTAATAATTAATGCGTAATGTATCGTGTTAATACTATCTACATAGTGATGATTTACTGATGGTACAAGATGCCTCGAAGTTCTAAGACCTAATATTCTTTCTCCGATAAATTACCGACACCGGAAAGTTGGTAATTTTGTTATTTCTGGACATAATCTCTATGTAGTCATGTATTCTTTCATGCTCATTTTGTCATTTTGTGAATGTAATATCCCACCAAATTTTCTAATCATTAATAAATGCATTGGAACTTCTTAAAGAACTTTTATACAGGAACCCCTCTACTCTCCGAATTCACGGGCTTCGTTCCCTAGGAGTAACGTAGGATTGTAATTTTTTTAATAGTAAGCCCAATACGGGTTTTTATGCTACTGTCTACACTAGGGTATGGTGTAGAGAGGGGCGTGACAGCGCATTCTTCCCAACGTCGACGCCATAATTCCAATAGGCGTCAAAAGTTCTTCTGAAAAAGTCTCTGTTGCACACAGGAAAAACTTTGAGGTAATAGCGGCCTAATTAAATAATAAGTATAACACTTTGTCAATGTCATTTCGTAGAAACTTTTGAATTAAGACTGATCACTGAACTTGGCGGAAGAGTGTTCATACTTTTGCAATACTGGAAAGAATTTTGTTCTCAAAACGTATTCGTAAGATGCAGCTGTTACCGTAATACCCTTTGAAACGTAGTGAGTGAAGATTATGGCGCCGCTGTTCAAAACATGGCCACCATCAACTCACCGTGACCAAAATTTTTTCTACGAGGGTGGATTGATATGTAAGGATAGTTGAATATGTAAAGTCAACAACGCCATTATGTGAGTAGTGGAGATAGAAACAAGTTCAAACCTGCAAACGGTAATTTCAAGTATCAAGTCTTAGCGTGCAAAGTATGATCTTTCTGTAAACGATCGTTGATTAACAGTGAGTTCGATTTCTGAGATGCGCACAAATCCCCACGATCAGTAGAATTTTTGACTGTGGGAGGTTGCGCATCCATCAAAACTTGCAGGAGCTTGGGAGCTCTTTATAGCAATAAGCAGCAGTCGAAGATATATCGTCGTCCTAATTCCCTGCGTGTACGATAATTTAAAAAAGTTCCGTCAGCCCAGAAAGTTATGCTCACCATTTTCTAGAATGCAAAGGGCCATCCATACCGAATACATGGCGAAGCGATCAACGATTAATTCAGTAAGATTCTGCAGAACTTTACGATCGCTAAAGAATCGTCTCAATAGAGTAAGGCTGGAAAGAATGAATTTTTTGTTGCATCATTAAAATAACAGACTGCATTGCAGCAACGATACAGTAAAAACAGTGATAAGCTTTATTTAATTTATAGTCCCAATTTTGCACCCTCACATTTCTAGAGTTCCCGAAGTTGAAGGAGGTTTCGAAAGGAAGTTTTTCATCAGGCACTGAAGTTTGGGCTGTTGTTCCCAATTCGATCTACAGTAAACAAGAAAGCTTTTTCATGGACGGGATAAAGAAATGGTTTAAAGGTTTGGAGAAACGTGTTGTACTAAATGCTGTTAATGTGGCAAAATAATTATGTACGTTGGTAGTATAATAAATTTACTTCATTTTGGCTCTGGTTTCATTATCTCGTCCTTTCTTATTTTGTTTTATAGAGTTGGACATCTTTGATAAAATAAATCACAATTCATTATCGATTGTCAACATTCCCCAACGAAATGCTACTCGCGCCACATCGTGTTAACTTAAGAAAACTCTGTATTTTCGTTTTATGCTGACTAAAAGATGCAAAAGAAGATTTGAGACGAATACTTCTGTTAGATGCTATATTAGTAGGACAAAGTTTAAGTTAAAGTTAAGTGGCGATCTTCATGCACTGAAAATCCATATGCCGTATACACAAGTGTTATTTATAATTTAACAAGTGAAAGAGGAAGAAAGACGGAACTTTAGCAATGGTATTTTTAGGAGCGAGTATACAGGAAGGTCTTAGTGACCATTTTTCAACTGATGACAGTTTGACATCATTATAATTAGTGCAGTTAAGATTAACCAAAACTATTTATTATGGGGATGAAGTTATGTCAAATATTCAAGAACAAATAAGAAAGTACGCGGAAATGGGGAGTCCAAATTATGCAAGAAAAGCTTTAGTACTAGCCTTAGAAAATACGAGGATAGTTTGACAAGTAGTGAGAATGACACATGGGTGGCGCTATAATTGGTAAAACAAATGCACTGTAATTTAGGTTGTCTATTTACATGTTTACATTCCGATATTTAGATAAATCGGTTGATAAGTTTATTTTTGACAGCTGATTGAAAAAGAAGCAACACGTCATTTTGTTAAAATGGAAAAAGCAGAGTATCGTGCGGTGATTAAATACTTCGTAATTAAGGGTATGAAAGCTACCGAAATAAAATACGGTAAACATTAGGTGAATCTGCTCCATCATTCACCACAATAAGTAGATGGGTAAATTAATTTAAACATGGTAGAACGCTGTGTTGATGAAGCGCGCTCTGGAGCACCCAAAATCGTGACTTCTAAGGAAATGATTATAAAAATCCATAATATTATTACGCAAGATCGACGACTCAAAGTGAGAGAGATAGCAGACATGGTAAACATTTCAACAGAACGCGTACACCATATTTTAACCAAAGAATTGGACCTTTCCAAGCTTTCGGCAAGATGGGTGCCGCGATTGCTTACGACTGATCAAAAGTTCACTCGTTTGCGCATTTCCAATGAGTGTTTGGACCTTTATAAGCGGAATCCGGTTGATTTTTGTAGGCGATTTGTTACTTGCGATGAAACTTGGATACACTACAGTACACCCGAAACTAAACAACAGTCGAAACAATGGTTAGAACGTGGTTCTGCACCTCCAAAGAAAGCGAAAACCACTTTATCGGCAAACAAGGTGATGGCATCAATTTTTTGGGATTCAAAGGGCATCTTGCTCATTGATTACCTTCAGAAAGATGCCACAATAAACGGACAATATTATGCAGAACTTCTACAAAAATTAAATGTTGAGATTCGTGCTAAACGGCCAGGAATGGCAAAGAAAAAGATTCCGTTTCACCAAGACAACGCTCCCTCGCATACCAGCACAGTTGCGATGTCCAAAATCCTCGAGTTGCATTTCCAATTAGTACCGCCAGATCTAGCCCCTTCCGACTTCCACCTTTTTCCAAAATTGAAAACGGCATCAGGTGGAAAGAAATTTTCGTCTAACGATGAGCTTATCATCTTCGTAAATGAGTATTTTACAAGCCTTCGGGAATCGCATTTTAGAGATGGCATAAGGGCATTGGAGCACCGTTGGAATAAATGTATTGCTCTCTTAGGAGAATATATTGAAAAATAAAAATTATTTTGTATTTAAAAAATTCGTTTTTCTTTTCCATTCTCACTACTTGTCAAACCACCCTCTTACCGTAGATAAATATAGTTATTTGGCTTACAAGGATGATTTGCCACAAAGTAAATAGAATTCGAAATGTTCGTATTTTTCTGAAATTATTTATTTCTTGAAATCTATGTACATACATACATTAATAAAAAATAACAAAAACGTACTTCAACTGATTTCTTTTTTGGCAATAAATAATACGTATTATCTAAAATTTATTGGATATAAAGATATTCGGATTAAATTACGAATACATTTATATTTGCGAATTGTCCTGTAACAAAAAATTATTTTGTATTTATTAGACAATAAAGTCTATTATTAGCGTTAATATAGAGAAGTGCTCTTTCAAAAAATTAAATGTTTCATTTTTAAAAAATGCATGTAAAAATCCAGAACGTTGTTACCAACAAAGCACATTGCACGAGACCTTCTCCTGTGAATTGTTCTAGCAGTTTTCATAAAAATTAATTTCATTAATTACACGACGTATGTATGTATGTATGAATCCTGACAAAAGTATTTGTGGTGATATTTCGACGAATTTTTATATTTTGTTTCGAATAATGCAGTGTGACTGCTTGTTAAACATTGTTATGAAATTTAATTGTTAGTTTCTTTTTTTTCATACACAATTTTAATTGCATCTCCCTTTACAAATGAACGTGGAAAAATTTCGTCGCAAATCGCGATCCACCGTATAAATTAAAAAATATGATTTTTTGGAAATTTCAGGACGAATTATAAACAACTTTCAAGCTGTCGCGAATTGTATACGCAAAAATTTCACAAAATTTATTTAGCTGGGCATAGATTTTTTTTACTCTAGATGTTTAATGAATTAAATTTTTTTAAAGTTTCATAGTCACGTTAAATTTCTAGAGATATAAATTAATTAGATAAAGTTACATATAATATAAGAATTATATGATAAACGTACACATGATATTAACACATGGATCAATAAGTCCCGAGACTAACAATGAAAACAACATTTTTTTTGCAAAATTTTTTTTTATTCATCAACATAATCACCTTTTAGGGTGATACAATGGTTCCAACGCTTTTCCAATTTTTCAATACCATGTTTATAAAAAAATTTATCTTTCGCTTCAAAATAAGCTTCAGTTTCAGCGATGACCTCCTCATTTGAGCCAAATCTTTTTCCCTGGAGCATTTTTTTAAGATCAGCAAAGAGCCAGTAGTCACTGAGGGCTAAATCTGGCGAATATGGGGGGTGGGGAAGCAGATCGAAACCCAATTCGTTCAATTTTGCCATTGTTTTCATCGACTTGTGGCAGGGTGCATTGTCTTGGTGAAAAAGGATTTTTTTTCTCTGCATGTGCGGTCGTTTTTTTTGCGATTTCCTCCTTCAAAAGCACCAGTAAGTCAATATAATAATCACTGTTGATCGATTTACCTTTTTCGAGGTGGTCAATGAAAATCACGCCATGTGTATCCCAAAAAACTGACGCCAGGACTTTGCCAGCTGACTGCTGCGTTTTCGGACGTTTCGGACGGCTTTCGCCAGCTGTGCGCCACTCAGATGACTGCCGCTTCGACTCTGGAGTGTAGTGATGTATCCATGTTTCGTCCATGGTCACGTAACGACGCAAGAAATCTTTTTTGTTGCGAGTAAATAGCGATAAATAGCTTTCTGAATCATCGACTCGTTGCTGTTTTTGTTCCATCGAGAGCAATCGCGGCACCCACTTGGAAAAAACCTTTTTCATGCTCAATTTTTCATGAAGGATAGTAAATACACTTCCATATGATATCTGTGTCATCTCAGCAATCTCACGGAGCTTCACTTTACGATCTTTCATTATAATTTTTGTCACTTCACTCACATTTTCCGGTGTAACGGCTTCCACAGGTCTATCCGAGCGTTCCGCGTTATTTGTGTCGGTACGACCACGTTTAAACTCGGCAAACCACCGACAAATCGTTGCTTTTGATGGACAAGAGTCCGGGTAACATTTTTCAATCCATTGTTTTGCTTGCGTGGTGTTTTTACCCATTAAAAAACAATGTTTTATCAGAACACGAAACTCGGTTTTTTCCATTGTTTAAACAAACTACAAAACGACTTTACTCCAACCTCGATAACTCAGCTGTTTCTGGTCCGATCGACTTAAAATTTTGACACGTTTCAAGCAAAGGTTAGTACTCTAGAAAGACGTGGTTACTGGTTTACTACGAGTGCCATCTATGGGTTAGTCTCGGGACTTATTGATCCATGTGTTATTACGAAGTACATGATATTACACTGGGAAATATAAATTTTGTCGACCTAGATCTGACACTTACTTTTGACTAACTTCCAAAAATGATCTCAGCTTTTACGTCAACTTTTTAAGCTAAAGGATACCCTCTATTTGTTATAAAAGTCATTCAAAATGTGCATACAAACTAAAATAAAGGCCAAAATACCAAATATACTGTCTACAAAGAATAATTTTATTCATACAAAGTCTATATATAGTTTATATAGTTTCTATAAATTAAATTATGTTCATACAAGTAATAAAGTTAAAAAATTAAAGATAAAAATTCGCTCTTATAGCTTTTCCTGGAATGTTCAATCTGTGGACAATCTCGCTTAATGCTCCAACAATAGTCAACCAGTATACGAGGTGTGGCAATTAAATAACAAGACTGGTGTGGGAAATTTATTACAAATAAAGTTATATTTAACTTTTATCCCCTTCAACATACTCTCCTCCTCTATCTATACACCGCTGTATAGGTGTTTTCCATTGTTCAAAACAATGATGTAGTTCATCAGTTGTCAGCTTCTTCAACAACTCTGCCGTTCTTGCTTTTGTATGTTTAACAGACTGAAAATGTGTTCCCTTTAATGCACTTTTCACTTTTGGGAACAGGTAGAAGTCACATGGTGCGAGATCTGGCGAATACGGAGGACGATCAAGCACAGCAATGCGCTTGTCCGCTAAAAACTGCTTCACAGGTAGAGCATTGCGAGCTGGTGTCTTGTCCTAGTACAGAATCCACGAGTAGTTCTTCCACAAATTTGGTCTTCTCTTCATTACTCTTTCCCTCAGGT
The DNA here is from genome assembly GCA_031893035.1 of Dermolepida albohirtum. Lineage (NCBI taxonomy): Eukaryota > Metazoa > Arthropoda > Insecta > Coleoptera > Scarabaeidae > Dermolepida > Dermolepida albohirtum. The sequence goes on from JAVIWB010002668.1 coordinate 192,992, forward strand.
TGATTAGGACTTCTTTATAGTATTTCTGATTAACGGTTTGACCCTCAGACACCCAGTCATTCATGATTATACCCTTGATATCGAAAAAAACAATCAGCATTGCCTTTCGTCTTGCTCATTCGTTCTTTTTTCTGACCTGGCGATCCAGCAGCCTTCAAGTGCATCAATTGACGCTTTGTTTCTGGGTCATACTGGAAAATTCAAGTTTCATGTGATGATTTTTGTGAGCAACTCGGGTTTTTTTGAGAGCCGTTTCATGATGTCAGAGCAAATGTCCATCCGATTGTCAAGCAAGGTGTTTCGCCACCATTTTTGCACAAACTTTTGTCATGTTTAATTCTTCATGCAAAATGTGTCTTACTGGTTCTTTGTTAATGTTTACCACATCGGCAATCATCCGAATGCTTAGAGTCGGTCTTTCTGCACAATTTCACTAATTTTCTGAGGCTCCCTTCAGTTCTTGCAGTCACAGGTCGACCAGGACATTCATCATCTTCGACCACTTCCCGACTTACAAAAAACCGTTTGCGCCATTCAAAAACTCTTGCACGTGACATAACAATATCGTCGAACACCTCCTTTAAAATTCGTAAACATTTTCTTAGCAATTTTTTTAATTTAATAAGGAATTTCAAGTTAATTCGTTGCTCGATTTTTATGTCAACCATTATCAGGCTACTACTAAGTAAAAGTGTCTTCTACAATTAAAGCTCGAAAGTAAACCAAAGCAGACAGAGAGACGAAACTACGGGTTGTTACTTGGGAATTATCAAGGTCAATGACATTCCAAGTATAGCCTCCCCTGATGTTGCGCGATGGAGGAAGTGCAGTCTCATTATTTAATTCCCATACCTTGTATGTGCATTCCGTCTACCCACCTACCATGCCTACATGATCTTCAACTCTTGGCGGAACCGCTCACCCTGCTCATTACTCAGTCACACACTTATAAGCTGTAGAGAAAAAACTTGCAATAGAAGAAAACTAACTACAGCTTTGAAATTAGCATGCTTATTCAACTTTAAAATAGCTAAAAAATCGAACTCAACAGAAATTGTGTTAAAAATTCTTCCCTAATGTTATCCATCAAATCTAGAAACAAATCGAAAGCTTAAAATAGTCGACCAGTTTCTTCATTATGTGATATGTCTAAAGTTGTCATTCCCATATAATATCCGAAGTAATATTTGATGTCTTTCGAAGCCTTATTAAGCATCATTACAGGATTTTTTTTGTGGGTCGAAGGACCCAAACAACTCTGAAAATAGGGTGCATATTCAGAATCTACGCTATAAAATTAGTGCTCGTATCACATATGTATATTTTGCATTACCAAATCGGTTTATATTAACTTTAAAAATTCAAAATTTTTTTTGCCAAAGTTTTGGGTCGAAGGACCCAAACAACTCTGAAAATAGGGTGCATATTCAGAATCTACGCTATAAAATTAGTGCTCCTATCACATAAATTTTGCATTACGAAATTGGTTTAAATTAACTTTAAAAATTCAAAATTTGTCTTGCCAAAGTTGTGATGCTTTTCCAAATAACTTATAATTTCCTCAACACCTTCTAGTTTTAACTGTTGAAAACTCATGTTCGTACTTTTTTACGTCAGAAGATGTTATCTCATTACATCTTTACTTTTTTATAATTATTTTGTGTCATTTTCAGTATTTTTTTTACAAATTACCTAGAAATTTTTCATATAATCTCATCTTTTGGGGTTAAAAACACTTCCTTGTAAGTTAAAATTATATCTGCACAACAGTTTTTCGTAATATTCTTATAAATTTCAATATTTTTGTATATACAACAACAGAACTAGAACAGTGAAATGCATTTGTTATTTTACAGTACTGAAATCTGCATATTTTGAAGAGCAGGGCAATTTCGAAGCACCACGTTAATTCTTTCCCTCTATGCAACTTATTATTAGTAACATTATTCCCGTGTATTATAAATCAACGATAATAACTCATGTAATGCTATCATCTAAATCTTTATGCAACGTTCTTAAAACTCTCTAATTCACTTACTTGATGCATTGCAAAAGTACAAGGAAATACCTAACCAACAACTACAGGCAATAAATTTCAGTTTCTTCAGAACGCAAAGGTCAACGAAATTATTCTAATGCTGCGGGATACGGCCGTATATGTTCGCCACTCAATCAAAGACGTAATATAAAGTTCATCGGTTCAATATACCCTCTTTTTCCTTACTGTATCGCATATATGTATCAAAGTTTTTGATGTAATTATTAACATCTGCGTTATAACGAATATATGATATATATACATCGTTTAGTTTTCCGGGAATATATTTTATTATTATGTCGTTTCTGGATATTGTAATTTCCGTCAGACATGGATTTTTAAATTTACCATTTAAGAGACATATAATTGCGATTTTATATCTTCCGTTGGTAGTTAAAATAAGAAATAAAATCGATTAAGGAAAATTTAATTATTAAGCAAATGAAGCGATTAATGATTAAACTCTGTCGTAATAGAAAACTTGTAGACCAAATATTTTAATGGATATAATAGTGACAGAGTAAGTGTCTAATAAATCTATTCAAAGCAGTGTCTGTCAAACTCACGACGCACAGTGCGATAAGAATTCATTTTGCGGCAAACAAAATAAAAATTCCAATAAATAAACTTTATTAGTATCAATAAAATAACTAAATTCTTATTATCTACAGTCGTTTACCAAAGTTTAGGATTAATCTAGAGCATAACAAAAGAGAAAAAATTATTTATTTTTCCAGTCAAAATGTTACATTACTTGGGCAAACAATTAATAATAATTTATACTTACCAGACGTAAAACAGAGTGCCAGAGACAATTTTAATCTCTTTCATGGTATTCTTACATCGGCGTTCCAACTTTTCTTCTCCTTAAAAGAAAAAAAAAAAGTAAAGGAAAACAAAAGACTACCATACAATGAAGGAATAGCAAATATGGAAAATAGATCATCGCAAAAAGTACGAAAAATGATGCGTCATATGACATTTACAAGAGTGAGGAAAAGTTATATGAAGATAAAATGCAGGCAATCAAGAGAGAGACAAATACTATTACTACAGAAAACAGTACCAATAAAATAGTAGCAACATGGAAATTGATCAAGAATGAGCTATGATCATGCATTCATGGGAATCAGAATATTTTTTTTTAATTAAACTCCTCGTCTACCATGTGTAATCGTTCCCGTTTTTTTAAATTTAATTTCCATAAGCGTAGAGAAATTTAATTCTCAAAGATACGATGATCCAAAGGGCAATAAATATACTACTAACAACTAACAACAGAAATCTTAAATAGATTTTTACAACTAGTAGTATTTGGTACACCATCAACAGCTCTGATTGAACTCCTTTGCATCTTAAAAACTGCTCCAGCTGCACTTGACAGCCTGACAGTATATCATACATGGCTCTACTCTGTAAATTAGCGAATTAAACAGTTCTAGCTGCTTCGTATGCAGCTGCTTGTTTTACTTGACGAAAGAGGGTAAACAACTGTAACAAGATGGCGACTCAAATTTTCTGCATAGCAGTCCCAAGTTGGGTTGCTTGTAATTTGTAAGCCTAAGAACTTAAAATTGACTTTAGTCTCTCCTGCTATTCTTGTTGCAATTGAGAGAATGCCACAAGGAATTGCTTCCCTCGCTAAAGGGAGACATACAAAATATTAAATGGAAATGAAGAGACTTTAAATATGTAATTATATAAAATAAGTAATCACTCCTCATCTACCATCTGTAATCGTTCCCGTAGAGAACTGTAATTCTCAAAGATAGGATAATCCAAAGGGCAATAAATATTTAACTAACAACAACAGAAATCTTAAATAGATTTTTAGAACTAACCGTATTTGGTTCACTGCCAGCAGCTCTGTGTGCGCTCTTTTGCATTTTAAAAACCGCTCCAGCTGCTTTTGAAGAGCCTTGCATGAGTGTACCATACACACGGCTGTGCTCTGTAAATTAGAAAAGCAGACAGTTCAAATTGTTTCATATGCAGCTACTTGTTTTACGTTTTATTCTACGAACGAAGTAAACACGTGTAGCAAGATGGCGACTCAAATTTCCTACATAGCAGCCCCAAGTTAGGTTGCTTGTAATTTGTAGACTTGAGAAATTAAAATGGACTTTAGTCTCCCGCTACTCTTGTGGCAATTGTTAGCTGTTGTGTTTTATTATGAATAAGCTTTAGGATATTACTACCAGACCATTCACCAGCATACCTCAAAGCTTTCCCATGTAAACATCTGCGACCTTCCTGGATTTAGCATGCACTAATGTAGACGTATCGTCAGCAAATTGGGGAACCTTACCCAAGGTGATATTTTAAGACATATGACATAAATTAAAAAGAGCAGAGGCCTCAATATTGACCTGTGCGGAACACTCGATTAACTGGCACTTCACCAGGGAATTGATTGTTCCAAAACACCACCTGCCTCTTAATCGTTAAGTTCAAACAAATTATTGCATTTGTCTGCTCTTTCGCTCCTTACATATTCAATATTTGTAAAAGTATTGTATTGTCATAGGAGCAAAATGCCTTACTTAAATCGCAGCAGTCCAGAATGACTTGAAATGAATGATCAGATTAATATGGATTTTACGTTTCATAAAATTTGGTGATTTAATCTTGCAAAAATATATTGTGTAAACATGTTCTTGTATGTTGAGTAATTCTGGAAGACTCGCTAAATATTTTTTGTAAATCCTAAGAAGAAAATAAGTTAGTTATGTCTTTTGTTTTTTTCAAGAACATTTCTATAAAAATCACCTTCTACCAATATAAGTAGCATCGGAGTACTATTTGGAGACTTCGTATATCGCTTTATTGATGTTTATTAGGAAACATTCAACATTCAAATAGTATAGGCCACCGGTATATACACAATTGATCCAAGTTAGAAATAATCATGTAATACCCAAACACTCAAATTCATTATGTCCCGCGGCTACTTTTTTTAAATTTTTTGTTTATATTTGCCCAACAGAATTTCTTCCATTAACAGGACAAAACCAATCATACATACACACAAATGTGTTCAAGAAGAACAAAAAGTAAATATAAAATTTCCTAAATCATAACTGAACATAATTCTCTACATGTAAGTACCTGACTAAAGACAAAAATATATACAAAAGTACAGAAGCAGAGAAAAAATGAAAACCCAACAATCCTCCTACTTGTCCCCAATTGCTAGTCCGAGTAAAGCTCACACAGAGTCATTATGAATGTCTCCTGCACAAAATGTTTTATTAAAATTACTGCACATTACAATAGAGGCGACTTTAGTATTACATTAGTTCTAGAAGGTGGACAGGAAATTGTAGTATGATAACGAACCGACAATCGAGAAATGTGAAAATTCAATTCTTGAAGGAGAGAAGGACAACCGACGTCATTATGTAAAAGTTTATATAAAAATAGTAAACCAGTAGAAACGCGTCTGTCTTCTAGCGACGTGACACCAAACGATTGAAGCAGTTCCGGTCAATACCTTATGCTAGATAAAAGCCATCAACTCGAAAGGAGAGATATTTTAAAAACAGCTGCACAGCTTCCAAGATGTTCTTATGGACATGATAGTAAGGATACCATACCAAAATCGCATATTCAAGTTTCGATCTAACCAGTGAAAAATACAGGGACTTCATTGCTTGTATAGAAGTATACGCTGTACAATTGCGTATAATAAAACCCAATGACTTCTTCGCAGATAACGCGACGTTTTCGATGTGGTTGACAATCGTGCGTTTCTTATCAAGCAAAATGCCAAGATCTTGTCCTTGTCAAGACCTTGTTAATGAAGTAGTACGCAGCGAATAGTCGTACCTAATTGGGTTGAGCTTCCTTGTGTATGTCATAATCCTGCATTTAGATAAATTCAACTGTAAACAGTTACTCTGGCACCAATCATTAATTATATTTAGTTAATTTTGCAAGAAGAAGCAGTCATTCATATTTTTGTAATTTAGTCAAATTATATTCCATATTCCTTCCTGTATATAGACGTCCATCTATATACAGTATTTTACGTATACCTATCTAAAAATTTAAGAAACAAATACAATTCCTAAATTTAGTATTAAAATATGCGATTGTATAAAATTCAAACTTTTCCAGATTTAATTTAATTTCAATTTTGTATACGGATTGAATGAGGTACGCGCGCGGGGTCCCGTACGCCAGTGCCGCCTAACAAAAGAATTTCAAACTAACCGGCCGGAACGGGTGTACCGCGAATGCCTCCCCCCTCCTTCTTTAAGTCCACCTCCCCCTTAACCCCGTCCGCCTTCGACGCTCAAACTCCCCCCACCACACCACCTACACCGTCTCCTTTTACTTCTCTTTTCTCTCATACAAACACAATTACAGTCTTATGCATAATTCCGGAATTTTATTATAGGTAGGACATAAAATCTATAAAATATTACAGAATAGCTACTGCCGAGCCTAACAAAAAATTACCAAGTTTAATATTAAATAATTAATTTTAATACTGCTGCGCAGGGGTTATAAATTCGTAAATGTGGTAAATATTTAATGTTGCAAGGCAATGCCGGCAGAGGGCGCGCTAGAGCGCGCGCGGGCCCCTGGAATTTCCACGTTCCCTTCATAAGTAATAATGTTTCACATGCAATAATCATTTAGTTGTGAAGTAATTTGCAGTCTGTTCACGCTCTGTAGGTAAACAGCTTTATAACAACAAACACATGTTATATGCATGTGTATGTATATTAGACGTACTCTATATAATTATTCAGCCCTTTGCCGTTCCTGTTGCTAGTACAGGGCACTATAACTGAAGCGACCTCACAATGTATGTTGAGTGTAAATTGTTTCGATACAAACTGTTCGCTCGCTTCTCCTCACACAACGTTTCTGTGCATACAAACATGGCATACACGTTAGTAATACACTCTGTATTGGCGTAATTTACTCTAAGGCGAACCTAATATAATAATTACCCAATGTAATTCAGCAGAAGTTTCCATGCAAAACTTTTTTTCTGTTTCAAAGTAAGTGGTGTTACATTTTTGACACCACTTCCATTGAAACAGCACGTTTATTCGATTGCTAAACGCAAGTAATGTCACTATCAGGTGTACCGGAAAGTCATTCCCGGTTTTTCTAACAGATTTTGCTAGACATAAGTATGCAATGTTATGATTTGGCACAACTTACGGCCAGCATGCTCCAACCATGAAAACATGTGCGGCGCGGTTTCGACAATTCAAAAGTGGTGATTTCGATGTGCATCACAAAGTACGTTCTGATGTTGATTTTCGTACCTGACGAAGTGCATAGAAACTTACGGTGAGCACGCTCCAACCATAAAAATATGTGAGGCGTGGTTTCGACAATACAAAAATGGTGATTTCGATGTGTAAGGCAGAAAATGCTCTGGTAGTAGGAGTTATTGGTTGAAGACTTAACCTAAACAACTGGCAGAAGTGTTAAATGTGCCCCAAGAACCGATTAGTGACCGATTACGAGCAATGGAAAAACTCCAAAAGATGGGAAAATGGGTGTCACATCTATTGAATCCCATGCAAATGGAAAATCGAAGAATCGTCTGTGAAATACTGCTTCGAATGTATGATAGGAAGTCATTTATGCGTCGAATAGTAACGGACGATGGGAAATGGATTTATTTCGAAAACCCCAAGCGCAAAAAATCATGGTTATCACCTGGCCAAACTGGCCCGTCGACTCCAAAGCCAAATCGTTTTGGTCGCAAGACAATGCTCTGTGTTTGGTTGCACCAGAGTGGTGTGGTGTATTACGAGCTGTTGAAACTTGGCGGAACAGTTAATGCTGATCGCTACCGAGAACAAATTATCATTGATGGAAAAACGTCCAGAATGGACCCGAAGACACGGTAAAGTGATTTTAGAGCACAATAGTGTGCCGTCTCATAAGGCAAACTCGGTCAAGGAAGCGTTGAAAGCACTTGGATGGGACATAATAACGCACCCGCCTTTGCTCAAAGGACAAACTGCTTTTTTTGGGATGGTATCCATAAATTGCCTGAACCAGGGGCAAGATGTGCAGAATCAAATGACCGATACTTTGAATAAATAAATTTTTTCATTTTCTTGAAAAATATTTTTTTCTTAATTTTTTTACGAAAAAACCGGTAATGATTTTCCGCGGTACACCTGGTGAATGGTATACATATCTTTAATAAAACGGACGACCAGTTGCTAAAACGTTTCTGAAAAGTGTTCAAAACGGAATTTAAATTATAGTAATCCAGCCTCCAGTACTTACTGTGTGTTGAAAACCAGAAAGATGCGGATCAAAAATATTCACTTGATTTTTGTTATATGAATTTGTAAATAGAAACGTTGTTAATCGCAAAGTTGTACTTTCATTTACATTTACAAGCATTTCTAGATTTTCTTGCTCCACAAGTCCAATTTTCTACAAAAAGTATTAACTTTATCGCTCCTATCCAAGTTACCTGCGTCTGCTCCTTGGAGTTGAAGACTCAATTCAAGGCATTTATTTCTCCAATATGTCGATCACGTGGCTCAACTTCATCACAAATAGATCAGTACGAAACTTCTCATTAAAAACGAATTATCATCATCATAGGCTTAGTTGTACACTCCTGGACAAAAGCTCGGCGGTCTGGTATCCTCACTATATATAGTGAGAATATCAGACCACCGAGGCACACTCCAATCTAGTGAGAACAAATGCATAATAAGTATATAGCCTTGAGAGCGTCAATGCCGACAGGAACGCACTAGGAAACTCAGAGCTCGAGATGCTCTGGATTCTCTCTGGAAAAGATTTTTGAAGTACTTATCCTATCGTCTTGATGGTACATACCCACTGCCGGGGTGTGGATTATGAAGACTAGAAAGGCATAACTTCCAATCTTTGCCTTGCCGAAGTACTGTACTTACTGTATTGTATTTATCCTATAGATGGCTTGTTCTGTTAAACAATAAAGAACATTATTATTATTATAAAACTTGAATCTCGAAGTAGAAATCTGGCAATGTTACAGTAGCAAAAACTTTTCTTCTACCCAGAAGAATATTAGAGTCAAGACCACCTTAATCATCCAGTTCTTAGAGAGAGCTCGCTTCTCGTAGTTTGGCAAGGACACATTTATAATTATCTATTTTGCTCTTTGATCCCATATACATACGAATTTTATTGAACAACAGTAAAAGTGTTATTAATAAAATATCAATTATTGGCCGTATCTATTTATAAAACCGAAAATGAGCCACCGATTTTATAGACCAACGCGATGAATTTTGCTTTACAAAATAATATCCGAATCGCTCGGCACGTATTAATTTGATTTTTATTTATTTACCTATCATTTAAAAGCGTCCACGGGATTTCGAAAATAAAGTACGCTATAATGTACATTGTATGTGAAAATAAAATAATATAAAGATAGCAACAGGTGGAGAATCGTTAACAAGTTTTCCAATCAAAGCTATATTTTATTTTGCATACCATATTATAAATTGTAGTTGTCGGGAATTTTATTTTAGTGTATCTTTTAAATGTCAATATCTGTGAATGCAGTATAAAATGAAATAGTTTATTGAAATAAAGTAATTCCATTAGAATCTTTGGGGTCTTTATTTGAAAGTGGATAAATGGAATTTAAGTCTCTATGTTATGTGAGTTAGTTTGAAATAAACTGTTCAAAATTAACCCACCACTCAATGTTTCTGATATATTTTTTGTACTTTCTAAAACTTTTTGATTTTATTTGAACATGCTCTAGTAGCTTTATCTCACTACAAAGTAATTTTGGCATTTTTGGTGAAAACAGCTGAAAATTAATGTCAGGCTTAATCAACCAGGTTTTTTTTGAGTCGTTTAAGCATCATTTAAGTTTTAGTTTTGAGTTCGTTAATTTTGGCGTGTGTAGAATTTAAGTTAATAAAGTTAAAATTAAAAATCACGAAGACGTGGTTAATGTAGAAAACGACTCACAAGTGCTAGAGATAATCGTTTTTTGAAACTATAAGCTTTTAAAACTAGACAAGTAACAAGAATAGATCTCAATAATTAGTTTCAAGCAGTCAAAAATGTTAGAATTACTGCTTAACTGTAAGGAGAAGGTTGAGAGAAGCAAGAGAAGTAGGAGACCTGCAGTTGGACGATTATTTACCACAACGCAGAGAGTAGAACGTTTGAAATTTACCTGAAATCATGCAGATTGGACAGTTAAAGATTGGAAGCGAGCTTTGTATGGCAAAGAATTGGAGAAATACATCATGACTGCACAACCTCTCAAAAGGTGCCCTTTGGTGGTCAGTCAAGGATGTTCTGAGGAGCTATTTGCTTTGACGCCCACACAGAGTTAATTCCCATTTGTCAATATATGCTGAATATTACATAGAGAATATTATTCAGAACCACGTAATGCCTTTCACACGCGACACTCCTTTAAGAGTTGGATTACTTAAAAAAATCAATAATCAAGTCGTGAACTGGCCATCAGAAGCACAGATTTATATTGATTGAGCACGTTTGTGATCCTTTAATAAGATCAGTTGGGCAACTGTGCCAAGCCTCTAGTAATCTCCAAGAATAGGAATTGGTCTTCTTTCTGAGGGGGATAATATTCTTCAAGAAGTAATCCAAAGGTTGATAGTGAACTTACCACGCCGAAGCAGTTATCAGAGCTAGAAGAGGGTCACGCCTTATTAACTTTTACTCTTTAAAATTTTTTTTTGTTTTTCTAAGATTTCCAATATCATTTTGTTTCTGAAAATGTAATTTTTGTAATTTTATCTTCTACTAAACACGAAGTTAATTAATTTACAAACTTCAACTGCGAAATACATTACTTATATATTATCTTGTATTTGTTGAAGGATTGGTAGTGTCTTTCTTTTCGAAATAATTTTATAAAAAGGTCTTAGACATTGTTATATTTGCAAACCCTGTGGGAAAATCAATTTTGTCCTAATTCAGAGTTAACAGTCCTTCAAAAATTTGCTTAGCAATACCATTATTGACTATATTATGGGAATCACTCATACAGTGTATTTTAAATCCTAGGCTGTAGAAAATTTTGGACTATCTCTATATGCTGGAACTACCGCATTGCCTTCATTTTTTTGAAAAGAGAAATGTGCAACCCCCGTGTATTTTCTTTGGACTTTGGGTGCTCAAAAATCTATTGTCTTGTGTATCAATACAATCGCCCATAACTAAACGATCCAGAAAGTCATCATTTCATTTTGTGAATTTCTGGAAAAACAGCAAAATATAGATGTATTGATATACTTCCTCCAGAATGTATTCTTGAATTGGAAACAATAATTTTACAGAATTATGCATTTTTTGCGTTTAGTATTTGCATCACACATTAAAAGTTCTGGTTATGATGGAATATTTTTTATTTTAAAAATTGTAAATATCTCAACTTTATTTCTATTTTTACTTATTTAGTGTGCAAATTTTATGCTAAAAATTGTAATATTCATTGTAATAATACTGATTAAGTATTTGTTTGAGATGTATCAAGATACTAAAAAATTTTGTTTTCTTTTTTTCAGTTTATGCTTTCTAGGAGCTGGTAAGTACGCGCACTGTCTTTAACAATATTCAAATAATAAAAAACGTCTCTTTCTTAATGCTTTTTTTACCTTTTGTTTGTAAGGCAAAGTACTAAGTAAAAAGACATTTCATTTTAATGTGGTATTGCGTTAACATTATATATATATATGTAATTATATGCATAAAATTAGGTTGGCGAATTGCTATTGTAGTCCTTTAGACTCGTTCTTGTAAATGCGATGATCATTAAAAATATTTTTGATGCAAATAAATATTAAACTGTCTACGAGGGAGCGTTTTTATATTCGCGGAATGGGGGACAAGGGGTGGAAATAAAAAAACCAAATTATTTTTCTTTTTCAATATATTCACCTGCAAGACGGATACATTTTTCACATCTTTCAATTAATTTATTTATACCCTCATAAAAAAATGATTTCTCTTTATCTGCAAAATACGCCGAAACTGCCTCCTTGACTTCATCGTCGGCAGTAAATTTTTTACCCCGCAGCTCTTTTTTCATTTTCGGAAACAGATAATAATCACTCGGGGCCAGGTCTGGGCTGTAGGGTGGGTGATTCACAATTTCGAAGCCCACCTTATGCAGGGCAGCTAACGCAACGCGGCTCTTGTGGGCGGGCGCGTTGTCGTGCAAAAGCAGAACACCATTTCAAATCTTTTCTCTTTAATGGCTCTTTTTCGCTCTAATATTGAAGCGTAAATCTCACACCTTTATCTTTATAATCAATCAACAAATTCCTTCTGAGTCCCAAAATACCGTTGCCATGAGTTTCCCAGCTGATTGTGACACTTTAAATTTCTTGGGAGGTGCTGTGCCCTTTTTATGCTACTGCATGGAGTCTTGTTTAGACTCAGATTCATAATGATGAACCCAAGTTTCGTCTCCAGTAACAATTCCACTCAATACACCATCCTTGTCTCCATTACAGAGGTCCAAAAATGCACGCGAACACTCTACGCGCTGTTGTTTTTGCGGCGGCGTGAGCATTTCGGCACCCATCTTGCGCTGACCTTAGACATGCCGAGATGATCGTGTAGGATTTTAAAAATTATGTATCGGATACTCCAACCATTTCTGCGAGTTGTTTCTTCTTTAGTCGAGCATCTTCGAGTACAATTTGTTCAACTTTTTGGATAAGTACTGGCGTGGTCACCTCAATGCTCCTGCCCGGCCTCGGGTCGTCTTCAAGGGATTCCCTTCCTTGTTTAAATAAACTATGCCACTTGTACACCATGGCTTTTCCTGGACAAGAGTCGCCGTAAACCAATGACATCTCATTCATTATGGTCGCGACTGATTTTCCTTGCCTGGTAAGGAACTTTATAACGGCACGATATTCGATTTTTTCCATATTTCACTTTTCACTCCTGATTATGTTACTTGGTTGACAATAGCTCAAAGACTAACTGTCTAATAACAATGAAACTTCGTATTTATACTAATCATGAGTCGCTGCACAGGCCACGCCCCCAATGCGCCTACTCACCCCTCTACAACCCGCTCATTCCGCGAATATAAAAACGCTCCCTCGTATGTAATACAATAGCAATCCTGCCATCTTCAAAAGCGATACCAAATTAAAATATTTTCAGTTTGGTGACTCTATGAAAAGCCGTTTCAACCCAACAAAGTGTAGATACCTATATAACATATGATAGCTCATTTTGCAAATGAAGAAGAATAAAACCAGGAAAACTATCTAATTGTAATACACAAAAACATTTAAATCATTTAAATAAATTTGCGATTTGTAACTCAAAAAATGTCTTGGCATTCTCGATCAATTTGAAGACCCGGCCAACATAGTATAGTGCATTCCAGGCCAGGATCGTAACAAGGCGAGTATACGAACAAACGGGGCACCCTGCGATGCATGCGTTATTAATATCACTTATGTTTCGTTTTATAAATACATTACATTATTCACAGCTGTTGTTGCATAGCGCGAAATGGATAAGACTGACAAAATGTCTGCAACATGATGTAAGTTTCCATATTTGTCTCGGAGAGCAACGCACGCTAAAAAGATGATCTTATATTTAGAAAATGACCTCTCGTAATCTGCAGATGTAATACACGCATAATTAAAATAGTCAAATTTGTCTTAATCTGGTAAAGTCGAAACTTTTAATTATAGCACTCTCCAACTTTCCTACAACGCGCAAATATTTTATGTCACTTATAGCACATAGCAGTGAGTGTACATCGTTCACAATTTGTATTAACTCCATTAACGACAACCCAGTGCTTTAAATTTTTTCTTTTGAGTCAAATAAACCTTTGTAATTGTCTAAATTTGTTTTAAATCGGTTTCAATGGAAGTATTTTCAAATCTTTTCTAGCTTTCCTTAATTCCTGCAGCTTCGTTAGGTTTTAATCGTAGAAACACAGATTTTATTTGTTGGAAATTCTTTCAACCATGTGTCAACTGCGTCAACCAATTGTCTTGTCTTTCTCCTACGCACATCCGTCACACTTAATAATTATACGATCACCTTATACAAAAACCTGTTCGGTACTAACTTATAATTCTATACTTCATCTGTTTTATTACACGCTCATGGGGGTGCTGCGTACTCACGCACCTAATTGCCGGGAATACATCTCGACTTTGCTTATTATCTAGTCAGTGTAGAATTAAAACAGGCCTAGGATTGCAAGGTATTTTCGGAATCCGAAGTATGTCCTTTTCGGCTACTAAATGGGAGAAGAATTCATATTATACTTTATATTACGCATGTTCACTGATTCTTTCTGAGTTGGACTGTGTACATATCATTGAGTCCTGAGAAAGGCTATTGTACTTATGTATGTACGTACATACTTATATACTATATATGTATATATAGTTAATTAAAGTTGCTTCCACGTCGGAAGTCTTTATTTTGTTAATATTACTAATAGTATTTTCTCTCAATTAAAGGGTTATTTTTAATATAGAAAAGAATATGAAATACGACTTTTTAACTAAGTCATCCCGTGACACTCAGGAAAATATTTATTTTTTTCCTTCCTCAAACCTAAAAGATGTAATAACACCAAAAAAATTAAAAATATTTGTTTATTTTTACCTACAATAGCTGGTACCGGATAGATGTTAACATGACAAAATTTGTTGCTATTGCATCATGGTTAAATTAAGAATTGATTGCGTTTCTGTGTATATACATAAGTTAGTGTATTTAATATTAAAATTGCACTTTTTCTAGCAATTATTAAAAAGCGTTTGTAGAAAAGTTTTTCCATACATTTAGAAATGTTTCCGATTGTAAGCTCGACGTGTTACTATGGAAAATATCACGCCGGAGTCTTACATATTTGAATAGTTAAGATTCGTACCGTATTATAGTTATAATAATTTACATTTCTGAGCTGTAAATTAAAGAAAGAATGTTTTATTCATTAAACATTTCGCGAGGATTTAGTACTTTACCGCTTCCCTTTTTTGCCGGGATAATAATAGTAATTCGTCCAGGTTCCTAAAGAGGTCGTGATTTATTCCTTCCTAAAACCATTTAATTTGGGTCAAGAGACTTTTACTCGTGTTAATGTGTGAAACATACGTGTATGCTATTATTCCTGATAACATATTATTGTGTTTGTGTTCGTCTTCCTCTCTGCACGTGTTAGTTGGTCTTTGGTATACATATCGTTACTCTAGGAACTGTGTAAAGTATGGATTCAAATTAAATAAAATTGAGTTAGTTGGGTATTTATTAAATGGTAAATTTCTTTATTAAAAGATTGTACATAATTTTTTTAATTTTCTTCTTTATTTCCAAATAGTTGATACCATTATACTCATTAAAAAACAAAATATATTTAAGAGCCAACATCTCATTCAATGTAACAGTGCTAATCGGTCAAGTAACAAACGTATGTATGTATATGCCCTATTATAATTATCCCCAATTAAAGGACACAAATACAATAAATATAGTATATCAATTAAAATTATAAATTATTCTAAAAAATAATAATAAATAGAATTTTAGGTAATTTTAATGGAGCCTGCAGTTGATTAACTACATCACTGAAGGTTGATATATAACTCCTTGCCACAATAATTTTCGTTTTCTGTGTACATATTTCGACAACTAAGTCGTCATCATCAGCAGATAATTCAATAGTGTCGCACCTGGAGAACTACGGTAAAAAATACACGTACGAAAGACAACTTCCGCACGCGATCCGTACCGCTGAAAGCCAAAACGTACACTGTTTTCAGCGGTACGGATCGCGTGCGGAAGTTGTTTTTCATAAAATTGTCATTGTTAATATCACATGATCGTAGATACTAAAATTTAATCAATATATACTACGTACACTGAGTGTACGAAGTATTCTCCACGAAGATTAATGCATTTTTGCATGTGCTTGTACCAACTATGGAAGCAATTGTTCCACTCGTTTGTTGGTACAGTCAAAATTGCATTTTTGAAGACATCGACTGCTCTTTCTGACGACTGGCATCTTATACCACGCAGTTCGTTCTTGATTTTCGGAAAGGTAAATAAATCGTTGGGGCCTGGATCCCGTCTGTACGGAGGATGGTCCAACAATTCCACGTTTTGTTGCGTTAAAAATTCAATTGTCTTGCGTGCTGTGTGCGAACTTGCATTATATTAAGGGAGAATGATTCGTCGTTCGGGGTTGATTTTTCGAAGCTCAACGGTGACTGGTGGTTGTATGCTATTCGGTAGTTCTTTGATCTTGTAGAGGAATTGTTGCTACATGTCTTGCTTTCGAGACAAATGTCGCGACCATCTTTTTGAAAACGCTTCGAGAACTGATGGCTTTTGTCGGCTTTTCTTCATCTTGGAACACCTAAAACAGACAACTAGCATTTATGTTCTGGCTCATATGAGTAAATCCAAGATTCATCACCACTGACAATGTTGTACACGCTTTTGGAGTTTCCGAGGTTGAAGCGATCTAGAGTTTTTTGACAACAATTCACCTTAACTACTTTCTTTTCTTCGGTCAATAGATGCGATATCCAACGGCAAACTGATTTTTGTACACACAATTCTTTATGCAAGATATTTTTAATTGAAGTCTGATTATTTCAAATTATTATTATTTGGAGCAACAACTACACCAAAATTAAGGCCTGGGATTACCATTACACACTTGAAACAAAGTAGCTATCTTACAACCAATACATTTGCATATTGCGCGAATCTTCTAGACAAATTAAAGCAAAATATTAATGAATAGCGTCTTGGTTTAGCCGAAAAAAATATAATTGTCCATCAAGACAGTGCATATCTCCACATGTTGTTTCTATAAAAAAATGAACAAATTCGACTTCGATTGCCTATCACTTTTTCACGACTAAAAGGAAACCTTTTAAACCAGAAATTTTCAACAGACAACGATGGTAAATCTGCTGTGGGTGTTTATTTGAACGAAAATGAAAAATTCAGAATTTTATAAAGGCATGGACTTTGGCTCATCACGAGTCCAAACATATCGAGGCAGTAGAAGATTATGTTGGGAAATAAACGCAATTTCAAACCACAAAGTTCCTTTCTTTATTTTCATTCCAGGAACTTTTCAGTCCACCTTTGCAAGAAGCGGTTTTCAATGCGAAAATAATTAAATAAAAATAAAGATATAAGAAAAGAACTAGAGAAAAAATAAACATAAAAAATAAAAGCACAGCTGAGGTGTTTCGTCCAGTTAAGTTCGATGAGGTGTAGGTTTATAAAAGGAAAGAAAAACTAAGCAAGCCCGAAAAATCGAAAATAAACACCAAAGGCGAAATGGAAAGAAGAAACTGCAGACATTTTGGAAAGTCAGGGACTAGTCTGGAGTGAACAAGACCCAAAACAGTGAATAGGAGCCATTGTAAAAGGCTTATCAATTCACCAAAGGTATCTGCATAAGACTGAGGATAAGTAAATAATTTTTTCTAAAGACGGAAACGTAATATATACATATGTACATCGTTTACAAGAAACCCATTTCGATATTCATCATTCTCGGAAATAAAATTATCTATTTAAGTTTCTATCTGGGGTGTAGCAGGTGTGAATATTGTATCCATTTACAAATAATTTAAAACACAACGCACATGTTCTCTCATATTTTCAACAGTCAGCAATTTACATTTTCTTTCCCAAGATCGATGTTATTATAATAAAAAGAACGTCTACGAGTATTAGATAGTACGTTCGATGCATTAATTGTTAAGATATTTCCGATACACATATTTAGTTTACATTGTTTTACGTGTTCATTTACATATCAACGTGCCTATCTTAGAAAATTAAGTTCGTGTTTTCAAAGTGTTTTTTAATTACACCTACACGCCGGTACTAATTTCCATTGGATACGTGGAGAACTTGTCGACATGCCTGGCCGTGTACGGCCGTCTTCGAACACGGCCATAAGTGGTTTACCCGAGCGTCCGCTATCCGCCGCCCGCCGCCGTCGTCGTTCTCCGTTCCGAAATTCATTCCGTTATTTAACAGAATGATATATTCAACTGATAGCGGACCGACGGCAGCTCCGACATACAACCGAGAACAGCAGCAGCAGGAGCACCGACACAACACAACAATAACAGCAACAAAACGGAACCCATACATCTTACGAATTTATAAGGCATAAAATTACCCTGTCATAAAGTATTTTTAATTATACATACGCCATATTTGAATGTACTAACATCGCATCGCGGGGAAAAAATAAAACAATCGAAAAATATTTAAATCCGTTTTGGTATATTTCATGAGGAGGAGGGCGGATTCTGGGAAAGATTGCAGTAAAATGACGTGTAAGAAAGGTGGAGGAGAGGGCTGAGTAACGTATTATTCTGTCATTGGCACTTGATTTATACAAGGTATATCCGAATAATGTTGAACTTAATATACAGTTTGTTTACGTAGAGCCTGAAAAGGGTATGTATGGCGGCGATATATTTAGATTTATCCCAGCTTTTCGACACACTAAACGTTGATATTATCAAGGAACAGTTGCATGTAGTGTGAACAAAGGGCGATATTCTGAAATGGGTTATATCATACTTAACAGATCGAACGCTGTCATTATATCAGGAGGCCGGTTCAAATTGGGTTGAGTGTCCTACAGGGATCGGTTTTGGGCCCTCTTTTATTTCTTATATTTATCAATATCCGCCGTTTTCACTTCCAACCATGTATGTACGTAGACGGATGATACGACAACAGTTATAACTGCGGTTTCTGAAAAAGGTCCTATAGCGAAAGCAGAATCCATTTATCAATAGTGGAAAATAAAGAAACCGAGTACTTCAGACTACCCTTCGTCTCATTATAGAGAAGAAGTCATTAATAACGAGCACGAATTTCAACCTATCCGTTTCGTTAAAATCTCTGAGACGCTCTTTACTAAACGTTACACTGAACAAACAGACGTAACGATCACAGAAACAGTCTGAAACTCCACCATCTATTCGTTTTTCAGCTAAACCTAGACGTTTTCTTATAAAAACTGCATAATTCTTTCAAAATTGGGACAAACTTCGTTATATTTTCACCACCTTCATGGATGAATAGAAGTTCATCGATATATTTAAAAACTAAAGTGTAAATCGTTGTTTGGAGATGACGTTAACGCAGAGTAAAATTGTCGAAAGTGTTAAACATTCTTATGTATCATGTCGGGTATTCTCAAAATGTTTTTTATATTCATTAAACTTCTTCATTTAGCAAAGAAATTTTTATATTTTCAGATATATGCCACATACGTCTCTTTCGAAATCACCTATGGCTTCATTGGACAAAGTAAAATGCATGTAGGAGTAGAAGGAAATTTTTAACCAAAATCACTGTTTTCGTCGTTTAAATTCTCCATTACACTATCACTATATATAGTAGCTAGCTTTTGATAATTTCACCACTTTTTTTACACTAATTTTTATAATAGACATCACTTTTTTCTCGTCTCAAAGATACCAGTTTATCAATTTGCCTTTGCAAATATGTTTAACATGTATTTTCAAATTGTACTGGAAAATAATTTCCACATTTTTTACATTGATGACAAGTATTTTTATGTGCCATGTTAAATTCCAATTTGAATCCGTTCTAAATGATATTGCTTGTATCAACTATAGAACTGTCACCATAAGTAAATACCAAAATACGGCAGAGTGGACTAATTTTAGATTATGTTGTTCTAACTCAACCGTCATTTGATCATATTTAGGATGCTTGAATAATACTCGGCGACTAGACGCTTCTAGAATTGCGTCACTACCCCACTACTTCACGAGCTACGCCCTAACGGTGGTTTGTTTACCGAATTTCCCTCGTATTTGTTTAAGAGAGAAACTTGGGTTTTGGAGTGAAACCTTGATCGACATAAAAATTCTGAGGCCTTTGATGGAAGAAGGCACTCTAGTATAATGTTAATACACACCCTACAGTACATATAATTCAGGACAGTGTTTAAGTTTTGTATACATTAATATTATATTTTTTTTAATTTAGAATCTAATTTATATCAGTGTATATCTACAAGCTTCCACAAGAAAGGGCCAGCTTATCATCATTAGTTTTTGGGAATTTCGCATAGTTTAGTCATTGTAAGAATTTACTCGTAATGCATAATTATTTTTAACCTTTTTTATTGTAAAATCCAAACCTAGATTTTAATATGACAAGCTGAGATTATGCATTGTCACTTTTGTATAGTCAATAGTTTTATCACCCGGTTCAGTATAGTTGTCAGAATACTTGTTTTTTCAGTTTCACCAGACGATAAATATTAACTAATAAATTTAAATGCTTCCAATAATAAAGCAATTCATTGCACAATCGGCCAGATTTAAATATTTGAAATTACTTGTTTATTATAACCTCTTTAATTTTCTAACTATTGCCAACTGTAAATGCTTTTAAGTTTAATGATAAACGTAGTTTCCTTCAGGCAACTTTTACAAACAAATTTCACTTTTGCACACATATTCAAGTAATCTGCAGTACTCATAGTATATCAATTGTGTACTAATAAAATAAATTCAGTGTGAGGTTACCAAAGTTATTTTATTTAATATAAAAGAAATTACAATATTTCTTCAACCAAAAGGAAAAAACTTCCATCAAATTAAGTAGAACAAACACCTATCATGACACTTTCATGGCAAAATTAAAAAGTTGGATAACAATTTCTTAGAGAAAGTATCAGAATTGATGCGAATATTCTTCGTGAATCGATTATTTAAAGATGAAAATGATACATTTACGGTCATTGTATGCATACATGTTTAATTCTAAAAATTATACGAAGATAGTCTAAAAAAATTTTATGTCTCAACATGAAGATGCCTTTACCCGTCAAAAATATTCTGGTAATATAGTTGTACATATGTACGTTGAAAGATAATTCTAAAAAATTTTAGTCATGTTGGCCGCTCAGTTGTTTAACAGTCGTTTAGGTCAGTCGATGTGAAGTGTTTCTGTAAAAATTGAAAAAAAATCTTAAGCTAAATCATCAAATTCTTGCACTTGAAAGGAAATGCGCTTACGCAAATTAAAGCCGAGATGGATGCTGTTTATGGTGACCGTACCATCATTTGCCGGAATTAAATTTTGAGCAGCTAAATTCAAATGCGGTTGTACCAGCTTGATTGACGATGAGCGTTGTGGACAGGCTAAAAGCTACAACTAAACTACAACAAATTACACTAGAAGACCGTCGAATTAAGTTTAGAGTAGCAAGAACGACGTGCTTGTCATTTATTGATTTAAGATTGGGACATGAAAATGCTAACCGCGTGTTAGGTACCGCGTTCGCTTACTCAGGACTACAAACTCTTTCAAGTTAACTTTTTCAAAGACTTGTTCAAGCAGTTTAAGTGAAATAAGTTGGAGTTCTGGCTTCGATTAATAACTATAGATGAAACTTGGATACACCACTATACCCCTGATCCAAATAACGTTAAAACAGTATGCTGCGAACAGTGAATCGCCTCCGAAAAAGGTGAAGACTGTTTCATCGGCCGGGAAAGTAAGGGCCACAGTTTTTTTGGAATAATTATGAAGTTATGCTAATCGACTATCTTGAAAAGAAAAACAAAACAGTATACTACGTATAAAGTTGTCGAAATACGTATACAGAATACGAAAATTAATGTGGAAAAGGGTTATATATCAACCAGTGATTAAGTTAATCAACCACAGGCTCCATCAAAATTACCTATACTACGTATTATTACTACAAAGCAGAAATTGGTCATACTTGAAAAAGAAAGTGTTATTCTACTAAGAGAAGACACACATTTCAATGGTCGCCACGACAAAAATTCACGAATTGGGGGTTCGAATTGATTGAACACCCACCATATTGACTAGATCTAGCCTCTGGCTACTTTTTTTTCAAAGGCTCAAAATTTCCTTCGGAGGACCGAGCTTTCTACTAAGATAAGACACACATTTCAATGGTCGCAATGGCAAAAATTCACGAATTGGGGTTCGAATTGATTGAACACCCACCATATTCACTAGATCTAGCCTCCAGCGAATTTTTTCCTAGGCTCGAAGTTTCGTTCGGAGGACAGAGTTTTTCATCGAACGTGGAGACCATCGCATTCGTAAACAGAACGAGAAAAAAAAACAACTACTTGAACAGATTAAAGAATGAAAGCATCGCTAGAGAAAGTGTATAGACTGACAAGGAAACTAGGTTGAAAAGATAAAAATAAAAAAAAAGAAATACTTGTTTGATAAACTGGAAACTTTTCACACTAGCCTCGTATCAATTGACATTATAATTAAAAAAAATCTATTTTTATTCAGATTTTTAATAAAGTTTCATGTGTGACTTTTACCCGTTGTAATCCATACTTATTTTCCATTTCAGTTTATTACACATTTTTATTTGCGAATATTCACCTGTATTTATACATGTCTTGTGCTGGTGTGTATGTATCTAGTACACAATATGTATATCTGAAGAAAATCGAAAAAAAATCTTAATTATCAGAACATACGGTATAATGTAATAACTGTAATCATAGAACGTATTTTTTTTAATTCTCGACAAGTCTCAGGTTCTTTCAGGTATCAGTAAAAAAATGTCATTTATAAATTATCATAATTCCTGCCTGCAGATATGTTATTAGCAGTTGTGGATGTAGTTTAATTATAAAGTAACATTTCGTGGTCTCGGTTCGACTTTAATTGTTGATGACAAGTAACAAATATGAAATGTAAGTAGAAATGTAGATCGCGTAACTATATAGGTACGTTAACGTACGCACATTATATGTGTACTATAATTTACATAATACAGCGTCTAATATCTAATAAAACCCGATAGGTTTCTCATACGTTTGTACATTTCGTAATGTTATATAATTGGTTACAAGTATCTTCTAGAAAGTAAACGTTTAATAAGCGTTCTTTTTAAATGGTTTCTGTATCAAATAATTAACAAAGAGTACTGCTTTTGAGTTTCTAAACAAATTAATTTTTATTCGAAATAATTTTGTGTATATTTCATATTTAATTGGCCAATCTTTTAATTGAAACAAATATGAAGTTGGGGCATATTTATCAAAGAAAATTACTAAGCAATGTATTACCAATTATTTTGCACGGTGGCCATCAATTTTTTCAAAAAAATGTTTCTCATTTGGAATCGAGGTATTCGTTTAAAACCACTTAACATCATTTTGACTAAGCCAACGTTTTTTCTTTTAAATAGTTTTACAGTTATTGAAGAAACTAAAAATTCGAAGGTGCACAGAAAGTTGAGTTGTAATGAGGTATAGTAAGCAAATCTGTCGTATTCTGCGTATGGAGAATACGACGCATTTGGTAACACGTACCATGCTTCATTCCAACCCAACTTTCCGTGCATTTCTTAAAATGCCTGCTACCTATCTGAAAAATCATTTCTTTCTTTCTGGTCTATGATTGCTGCCTGGTATGTAGATACCTACGCGCTAAGCTCTATTCTAAGCAGAAAAGAGCTTTTATTAAAACCCTAATGCATAGAACAGGATTGTATTTAGAGGAAGAAAAGCGACACGTCAAAGAAGCAGGGGAAAAGGAAGGATATACAATATAGAGATCAGAAGAGCAACAGAAACGGCAATAACTAAGTATGTTTTAGAACTACAATCTTCCTTCCACATTCTGAAACCAAGGGTAAATTACCACGAACAAAAGCAGGAGGGAGTTACCAAATTAATGTATGAATCTGTAAAGAACTACATCGAACAAATAAGATTAATTAAGCAAAGTGTTAAGGAACATACAGGCCAAAAAATTCTGTCAACATTGGGCTCATAGTAAGCCCATTCACAGTAACGGGGTTACCAGCATCTTTGAAATAAGTAAGGTCCAAAGACTTCATCGGGATGATTACACACCGGACAATCAGTTTGTTTAAGTGGGTGCAGTCCTTCGCTGTGCATTACACCTTACAGATTATTAGACCAAATACTGCAGTTTTGTATATTCTTTGCTGAAGATGATTCTTATGAAATTTAGAATAATTTTCAAGTTTTTCAAAAGCCTAATTATTAAATTTGCAACGCAAAAAATGATAGTTTTATTGGAATTCTCAAGTTCGTAAGCGAGCGCCTAGACAAAGATCTTTTTGCAAAACTCGTCACAAACTGGTGTTGGAAATGATTAGTGCCCAAAATCGACGAGAACACATTTGGATCAATGTACAAGTGCAATATTCTCTTCGCTCATTGCACTTCATTGTCTCACTGGTACGAGAACGTTATTAGGTGAATATATGAATTCGAACTTTTGCATAAGGCCCTCAAATGTTCTTCATCCTCGATTATTATACAACCACCAACACTAGCCAACAAATTTCAACTTTTACTTTTGCATACATACAAACATTTATTTTACTAAAGGATAGATACTCAAGTTAAGTTTAACTTTGTTTGGATTTTAAAGAAAATATTTTTCTATTTATGAAATTATAAATGTGACGAAATATTGCGCTGTCTCTAATAAACAAGACCCAGAGCTTCCCTTCTTAATGTCCAACAATAAGCTTCATCACCGTACAAAGAATTCAGCTCATCGATGCATTCTTGTTGTCTTGTAATCCACGCCGAAAGTTATGAAAAATAATTGCATGAAAATGTTTGCGAGTTAATTCCAGTTTTTCTCTGACATAAAATTTCCAAGTTACTGTCAACAATAAGAATGGCGACCGGATAATAAAACTGTCAAGATAAATATATTGTCAAAACTGACAAACATCATCAGATCGGAGGCAACATTAACAGTGTTGACGGTTCCCGAAATATAAAAGGCTACTCTCGTAAAATCGTAATACAATATTTGATGCCTTTCTGTTATTAAAAGCTCAATAAACTCATCCTCACTTGCAATGAAAGTTTTTATATAACAACTGCCCGCTTACTCCCTCACTAACGTATACCAACCGTTCAGCTTAGACAATAATGCAAATTGTATCGTGCCTTGTATTGTCTCCGTAACCAGAATTAAGCCAAAACTTGTGCTTTTCCAATAATTTGTACTTTTTATATGCTGTTTAATTGCATCAGTTACTGACTTATGATAAAAACTTTGTTGGTCATTGCAATTGGAGTAAGAGCATGTGAAGTAGTCTCAACTGAATCTGAATTTTGATAAAACATCTGAGTAATTAGTAAGGGTCGTTGAAACGTGTATCCTTACACGATGAAATTGTAAGCAATTATAAGCGCAAATGTAAAAATTGAGCAGGGCTACCATCTGAAAGAAATCTCAATTTACAAATTGTTCCTTTTCAAATAGAAAATTTCTTATATGCACTTACAGAAATATAATTGAACTGCCTAAACTTGAAGGGGTCTATATTTATGTGCCCTTCGAATTTTTTATTCGTGGCCGCTCCTTCCCTAGATTGAATTAATCAATACATTTGTATTTAATTTTTTTTCCAAATGACAACATACATACACATCTCCTTCCACCAAACAATACCTGTCTATATTTAAAATCCCTGGCGTCCGAGCGTAGAATTCCTAAACACGACCAACAGGACCTTTGTGGGCGTTCCAACCAATCATCTGGCGGTCGCGAGCGTAGCCACCTGCCGGCATTCGTCCGTTCAACACTTTGTCCGCGCACAAACGACTCGACGAGGACAAATAAAATCCTAAAGTACCAAAATACACGTAAATAGATACGGACATGCACACATGGGAACGGGAAACATAGGATGTTCGCCTGCATCGTCGTTTTGGTTCAGTCCGCATAGCCGAAGGTTAAACGATTTAGCAATAAATTCGTGGAGTTCTGTGGGCAACCGTTCCGTCCGAAAATTGGCTGTTTCAATTTTCTGCTTAAATTTTATTATTATAATTTGGTGGAGTAGGAAATGTCTTTCTCTGGCGGACGGACGGATCTCTTTGAATTTATGTATTGCATACGGGAATGTTTTTGTTGAGGACTTAATTCGAAAATTTGTCTGTATAGAAGGAGGCAGTCGGTGCCGGCTCCGAATCAAAAGGCACACCGACAGAAACGAATTATAGAAATGAAAATAAACACAGTCGTGTGTGCTTCATCAGAATGTGGCGATAGACGATACACTGTGAAATATATATTATCTTCATTTAATACATTTCACAAGCTCTAGCTCCCTTTTTTTTACTTGTATTACATTGAAGAAGTTCTATCATAAGTATTCGATTTTGAACGAATGTCGTTTTACTTTGTTCGAATCGTATTATACCAGGGTAGCCGTTTATATTTCGGGAACTGACAACACTGTTAGTGTTGCCTCCGATCTGTTGATTGCATCGTGAAGTTTATCATTTTTGACAATATATTTACCTTGACAGTTTTATTATCTGGTCGCTATTTCTACTGTTGACAAAAACTTAAAAATTTTATGTCGGCGAAAAAATGGAATTAACTCGCGAACGTTTTCGTGCAATTATTTTTTATAACTTCCGACGTGGATTATCTCAACAAGAATGCATCGACGAGCTGAATTCTTTATGTAGTGATGAAACACCATGGAAAACTACAGTATATCGTTGGTATAGTGAAATCAAACTTGGACGGCGTTCTTTGGACGATGAATTTCGTGAAGGTCGTCCCACAAATGTTGTTGTATCGGAAAGCATTAATGCAGTGTCTAACATGATAATGCAAGACCGTTATATGACGTACCGTGAGATCGAGGCATCTCTAGGTATTAGTAACACCAGCGTGCATAAGATCCTGCTTCAACATTCAGCCGTTAAGGAGCTATATTCACGTTGGGTACCACATAATTTGGCAATCGTTCAAAAAAGGACTCCCGTCGATTGGTGTCAAGAAATGCACAAAAAATAAAATGGCGGTGCTTCAAAGAACATTTACAAAGTCGTCACAGGTGAAGAATCTTGGATTTATACGTATGAGCCCGATAGTAAACAGCTGTCAACTGTGTGGGTATTCCAAGATGAGCCAAAACCAACAAAAGTTGTTCGCGCTCGAAGCACATCAAAACGAATGGTCACCTGTTTTATCGGAAAATCTGGTGACGTTGCAACCGTGCCTTTAGAGAGTTGTAGAACGGTCAATTCCGAATGGTACACAACTATTTGTTTGCCAAAAGTTTTTGAAGAAATAAGGAAAACAAAAAGGAAAACGACAGATCATTCTCCGCCATGACAATGCGAGCTCTCACAGGTCGGTTCAAACAATTGAATATTTGACCGGGCAAAACATTGAATTGATGAGCCATCCGCCGTACAGCCTTGATCCTTCTACGCCGGAAGAGGCAGTTGAGGCATTCAAAACTCATCTTTTGGAGATACCGCCTTCACAGTGGCAGGAATGCTTTTAGGATTGGTTTCAACGAATGCAAAAGTGCACTGATTTTCAAGGAGAATATTTTGAAAAGCAATAAAATTATTTTCGATAATAAACATTTTTTTTTTGTTTACTATTCCCGAAATATAGACGGCTACCTTGTTATATGTAAATACAGTCCCTGACCCAATCGTAAGTTACTTGCAAGTACGACTTTAACGTTTTTCATAGTATGGCAGAACCAAAATAAAGAGTTTCTGATGCGGTCACTAAACCCAATCATCATCAAATTCCGAATTTTTATATTCCACACACTTTACCACTACGCTATCAAAGGAACAGAAATTGCTTTCTTAAAATCTGTACCTTATGTTAATGTACATATGTTAGTTATTGCCAGCATTGTAGCTTCATTCTCTGCAATCCTGTCCTTCTTTCCAAGTAAGTCTTCATCTTTAAATTTTCCCAACAAAACAAAATTATTCGCTTCATAAATTTCGAACGATTTTTGCATGATAAGATGGTACACTGTTTGACATACGTGTAGAGCGATGACAACGATCAGGGACTACTACATTGTCTCGAAAACGGGCAGTGGTTAAACGAAGCGAAAGAAGAGCAAGATGTGTCGCGGACTCTTCTCCCTCACTACGTAGGTACATTGATAGCTATACTATTTTACGTCTATGGTATTTGAACCACTTCATGTTACAAATGCTGATTACTAAACGGTTACTAAACAAATATTGTCATATTACATATACGCTACGATACATCCAATTGATAGCTTGATAGTAAGTTATAAGCTTACCATGCTGGGGTCACGTGGGGTCGGGTCGGTAGATCTGCTTTTCGGGAAGGCTTTTCTCATGATCTGCCAATGTCACCTTTTGCGTTAAGCTTTTGGCAGATATAAAGGCATGCATAATTACTATAACTTTCTAGATTCTCTGATTTATATATATTCAACACTGACAGTATTTACGAACAGACTTTGTATGCATGTCACTACTAGCCAACGTCTCTTGTGGAGCCTAGCCGTCGATCGTGGTTTTTTGCTTCCTTACGCGAATACGTGTGTGAGCAGTAGCTAAACGAAAAAGGCCTGCCTATCCATGATACATGCGGCGATTTTGTTTCCGTTTAAGTGAATAAAGCACGGGAGGTTGAACATTTTACAAAAGCGCTTAATATCAGCTTGTTTTTAATTATATGACACGGTCGTAACTTTTTAAATTAACCGTGTGCTTAAATATGTCAGAGATACGAAGCCGGCAAAAGAAAATACGAAAAAAAAAGGAATTAACAAGAGGAAGAGTGTGTACGTTTTGTATACTCATACGTGTGTATGCAGGACTTTGTGTCGGGAAGGCAAACTCCCTTGCCCGGAAGGTGAAAAGGTTCGAGCATAAAAGGGTTGACGGTTTATTCTTTATTATTTCATTTAGATAAAATCTAATTAAAACAACGGCGCGGAAAAGATTTTCTATAAAATTTAATTATAAAAGTATATGCGATAAGGGGGCGTGCGCGCTCGCTGTTGCCTTTTTCCCCGCTTCTCTGCTTCGTTTTCTACTCTTTCTCCGATTTTCATTCGGTGTTGTGTTAGCTCACTGGCGTCGATGTTGGAAAGCAAGAAAAAAAGAAAAAAAGTTTTATTCTATTTGCGTGAAAGCTTTGAAAGTTTTCATGAACGTATTTTACATACATTTATAGCCTCTTAAAGGGCTATTTTTTCTTCTTTCGTTACGATTACGCAGTCAAAATTTAAATATTTAATTTTTTTCTGTTTTAATCCAATCTCTTAATTTTATAATATTTGCATACTTTATAAATACACTACATTTTCAATATGATTTGCGGCAGTAGCCTAGATTTAAAAGCGCATTTAAAAATAGATATTTTACCTCTAGGCGAGTATAAGTGCTTGAGGTCACTAACAAAGTATTTAGGGTCTTGAGTGTATAGCACCTACACATTAAGTGCGAGAAGAAAACACTAAATCAAACCAAAGAGCTTTTTTGGAAGTTTCTTAAAGACTAGACCTGCCAAGTCTATAACAATACGAAATATGGTGACCCTCTACAGAGCAAGATCATATTGAAATAGCTAACCGTAGTACTGGTGTCAACGGCCACCAACTGTGTACATCCCTCTGTATGGGTAAAGTTGAATCGAATTCGCACAGGACATGGCAAACGTGCTGATGGCTTATGTCGATGCGAACATCTCCGAGTTGTAACTGTGGTTTCCCAAGATTAATCATCCGGCATACAATTACGGACTGCGAACATCGCGTTTATCTAGGAGATCCTCAGGAATTTTTACGATATACAGTAGGTACTACAAAAAGATTTACGATGTACTACCTTACCGAATTTATGCAGAATGGTCTTTACACCATGTAAACAAAACATTGGCAATATGATTCATAACATAATAGTGATCTTATAAATGTGTGTGTGTGTGTGTGTGTGTGTGTGTGTGTATATATATATATATATATATATATATATATATATATATATAATATTCTATAACAAAATGAAACAAACAAAATAGAAAATTTTGAACCACATCAGCACTTATCTTAGGCTTTTAAATTAGTAGAATAATTTTGGTTATAACTAATATAAATTTAATAAGTTGATCGTAATCTTCATCAAGCATTTTAAACTGGCATTACCTTAAAAAAAATCGAGATATATGTCGGCGACACTTTTACTTCTTCTTTCCCGCGTTTCCTTGTACTCTCACAGGATACTATCGGATATTAGTACGTTCCGCATTCCTTACTTATTCCTTTCATTTTCTCCTGGCAGTCATCATTTTGTTCATATCCTCCATCGTTTTCCCTCTCGCTTTTCCTATTTCTGCGGCGGCCCTTTGTCCTGTACTAATTTTCGGCCTGTGTCTTTTTCGCACTATCCATGTTTCACTTCCATACAGAGTGGTAGGGATCACTATTGTATTATATATTTTCAGCTTTGTTTTTTTTACTCATTTCTTTTTTCTCAAATATTTTTATTTAATAAGTAATACATGTTTATTGCTTTTCAAGTTTTATTACCTATTTCCAGTTCTATTCTCACATTATTTTCTATTCTATTACACATCCTAGACATTTCATCGTGGTCACTTCTTCTGAAGTTTGGGTCTTATCTTTTACTTTTTATTGTTTTCCCTCTTCCTTTTTATTTATACACTTTATTTTTCTTTTCTCTACATTTACCTCAATTTTTGTTTTCCTATTTCCTCCATCTATATATGTATTTATCAGCTTCTGCATTGTAGCCTTTCCATCTGCTATCTATTTTGATTGGTATCAAATTTCTATAATTCATTGTAATCTGTAGTTTGGCCGTTCTTTGTCTCGTATTCTTGAGTAGCCTATCCTTTACTATTATAAATATACATATGTTACATATATGGGCTCACATTATCTACCTGCTTTATTCCCTTCCTAATGTGAAATACTTCCCATCGATTACCTCATACTTGCGCCTTTGGTGGCGCGTCTTCTTGTGTTGATTTTATAATTTCTATTAGTTTCTTGGATGTGCCTTATAATGTTAAGCATTTTTCTATTGCTCGTCTTTGTACTGAATCAAAAGCCACCCTCAGATGTATAAAAGCAACAATAAGTTCTTTTCTTGTCTCTATATTCTTTTCTATGAGTTGTCTGATTATAAATGAATATTATCCGTGGTTTGTTTGTTTTTCTCTAAACGCTGCTTGCTCTTCTAGTTTGTTTTCTGTGCTTGTTTTAGCTTGTTTTATATTATTTTGGTGTAAATTTTGTATGCAACCGGCGAGAGACATATTACTTTATAGTTCTCACACTGTGTTCAATGTTTCATGTGCTGCAAACACCTTGCAACATTTACGTGTTCATAAATCGTTAGAATTTAAAAAATAAAAAAAATTCGACCCATAAACGAACATTTTAAGTTTGCAAACTTAAAAGATATCTTGAGTTTGTAAGAAATTTGTGGGTCTTATTCATAACAGAAACGCTTATCGAAAATATACTATACTTCTACCTTTCGAACAGAAATGAAGCTAGGGGGAGGAAGAAAATGTCAGTAGACGCACTTATCCTCCAAAATGAGTCCCGAACTAGGTAAAACGCAGTTGAATTTGATGGAGCCTGTGGTTGATTGACTTGATCAATAAGGTTGATATATAACCCTTTTCCACATTAACTTTGGCAAATTCTGTATACGCATTTCGACAACCAAGTTGTCATCATCAGCAGATAATTTCAAAGTGTCGCACCTGGTAAAACACGGCGAAAAACAACCGCACGAAAATCAAACTCCGTACGCGATCCACACCGTTCAAAAAGTGTACATCATGGTTTTGAACGGTGTGGATCGCGTACGGAGTTTGATTTTCGTGCGGTTGTTTTCGCCGTGTTTTACCAGGTGCGACACTTTGAAATTATCTGCTGATGATGACAACTTGGTTGTCGAAATGCGTATACAGAATTTACAAAAGTTAATGTGGAAAGGGGTTATATATCAACCTTATTGATCTAGGTAAAACGCGTCTTAAACAATAATCTCGTCGATAATTGAGTGTTCTTTTTCCATTATTAGATATCTGGCACATTTTTTCTTGACTTTTTCTATAAATTAGGTTTTCTCGGTGATATGACAAGATTGTTACTGATTCTTTTGTATTATAATTTCTTGGATGATCAATAGAACTACCAATTTTGGTAGCTGCATTGGTTGACGACTATATTGATTTGACTTAATGACGTTAGAAATTGCATATTTAGTGGGGACAGCATCAAATTTTGTTTTTGTACGTCAGCCTCACCCTGAAAATAGTTTAGTTGACTAGAATATATTCTGTTTGTGTTAGATTTGCCTTTTAATCTGAAGAGACCACAGTGTTACCAAAACAATTGTTATTACTTTTATATTTTGGGGAAATCACGCATCTGAGCTTTTGTGTTTAATTTTTTCTTTTTCAAATATAGTAACAGTTGAAATTTGTGACTTATACAATTTCAAAAATATCAAGTTGCTTATCAAAATGAACTAAACAAATTTGAATGATTATAGAACGACAATCCTTAGAGACAAAGCTCGAATGACGAATCATAAAGAATCTAAGTTGCAAAATACGACCGCAATATAATAATAGTTGGTCATATCAACGCCGGCCAACAACATCGGCTCCACCTATCCCATCCGATTAAACTAAATCGCGTCGGGAGATTTATTAAAATTATCCGGCCGAAACACGGCGTTTCAACACTTTCGCGGGCAATCCCGCCGTAATCCCGAAACACCACATCAAAGTGGCCGAGTGAATCGGGGTCTCGGAGCGACCGCGCCAGGGATCAACTCCGGCGGACTTCGGCCACGTCGTTTACTTAATACCCCGATATTTGATAAACAGTATTATCGCGCTCGGTGGACACCCCGATCGTCCGTTAATTATTTTGATGCAGCGGCGGAAATTGTCGGGAATTTAGTGAGGCAGGTCAGAACTGCCACGTTTTGTATATTAGAAAGTTAATTTTATGTCTGAGTTGAAGATTTTACGAGAAAAATTTGTAAAAATTTACATATATGGTAACAATCATTAATGTATTTATTATACTTATATACAGGCTGTTCCAGTACATATGGTAATGCAGTCTCGAAGTTTTATCCTTTAAATTTATTTTTTTTTTCGATAGAACTCAACGTTCGTCGACAAGCAATTTAATCGAAAGCTAAAAATAAGGATTTAGTTCAAATGTGCAACTAAATACTAGATCGGCCTACATTTTCTAAAACATTTCCAAGAGCCCCGAAGATCTGCCATGTTTTGTATACTAAAAAGTTAATTTTATAATTCAGTTGAACATTTTACGAGAAACGTAAGAAAAAGAACACCATCGTGCATGAACCAAATACTACTTTGGATTTCAAGTGGAAGACAATATTTTAAAAGATCTCCCAATCCCAAAAATCGAAAACAAACTTCGTTATCAACGATTTTCAATGCCAGAAGATGCAGTAGAAGCGTTTAGAAATGTAACTTCTGGTGTATCGTCTTCTGAACAAAACACTGCTCTCTTGGTCACCAGCCTTTATTACTCTCAATTAAAAATATTATTCCCCACATTTGATTCTAAATAATCTTTCATTAATATACGATTTTAGTAAAAAACTGTGTTGTTTTGGTAGAAATTGTTCTACTTCGTCTTCCAATGGTATCAGACTTTATCGAATACTTTTTCTAGACGGTCTGTGAACTAACGAACTTGATCCATGGTTGCATGCTTTTCTACGAGGGAGCGTTTTTATATTCGCGGAATGAGCGGGTTCTAGAGGGGTGAGCTGCGGGGTAAAAAATTTACTGCCGATGATGAAGTCAAGGAGGCAGTTTTGGCGTATTTTGCAGATAAAGAGAAATCATTTTTTTATGAGTGTATAAATAAATTAAGTGAAAGATGTGAAAAATGTATCCGTCTTGCAGGTGAATATATTGAAAAAGAAAAAGAATTTGGTTTTTTCATTTCCACCCCTTGTCCCCCATTCCGCGAATATAAAAAGGCTCCCTCGTATAAATCAAAACTCGTGTATCGGAGATATGTTCTTTTCCTCAATGACATGTTTGAGCCTTTCCAAAAGCAGTTTTTGGCACTACTGTCACAGACAACAATGAAATAGGTCTGTATGAGGAAACTATAATTATAATTAAACGTTAGTTGGTGAAAATTAATATTTTACGGAATAAATAAAATACTAAGGAATAAATAAAACACTTTGTCCAAAGTTCACACTATATTATATATTAACTGCGACTAGTTTTGTCTTTAGGACATTATCGAGTAAGGGTTCTAACAGACGAAACTAGTCGCAGTTAATATATAACATAGTGTGAATCTGGTACGTAGACTTCCACGATCGTGGTCCATACTATCTTCTTCTGAACTTCCGGACTGGAACAGCGTCACTGGTATAACTGCCGACGTTTCGTACCCACTCGTATGGGATATCCTCAGGGCTCAACGACTGATGTCTTATACGAGTGGGTACGAAACGTTGGCAGTTACACCTATGACGCGGTTCCAGCCCGGAAGCCCAGAAGAAGATAACTTAGTGTGAATTTCATGTGTTAATTATGCTTGAGTGTAATGCAATTTCACAAAATAACGACCTCAATAATTAATTATTTAAAATTAACATTTCTTTCCATTACATTATTACTAATTACAAAAAATTAATTCGACATTTTCCCCATTGGACAGGACTTGAAGGTGCATCCACCGTCCTCTAGACAATTGCTTTAACCAATTAAGCCGCCAAACAGTTTAGTTTTGTACCTTTTATTATACCATATTATCTATATCTATATATATATATATATATATTGGGTCTGGGAAAAAGTTCGTGGCGTTTTTCCCGATAGATGGCATTGGTTGCCGATAACTAAAGAACAACAAGTCACAGCGACACCACCGAGGGCTCGTTTTTTAGATGACCTTCCGAACGTTAGTTTGAGCGTAGAAACATTGTAATCGGTGCAGTGGTTGGAAAGTTATTCGCACTTGAAAATGGAGAAGAATAATGAGAAATTTCGCTATATTCTGCAATATTATTATGATAAGGGGAAGAACGCTGCGCAGGCTTGTGATAAAATTTGTGCTGTGTACGGTGAAGGTACTTTATCGAAATCTGTTGCGCGGAAATGGTTCGCTCGCTTTCGTTCTGGAAATTTCAATGTGAAAGATGAGTCACGCTCCGGTCGTCCAATCACTGAAAAATCTGATGAAATTCTTGAAAAAGTCCAACAAGATAAGCATATCAGCAGTGTCGATATTGGCATGGAGCTAGGCATTGACCACAAAACTGTTTTGAACCATTTACACAAAGCTGGTTACAAAAAAAAGCTTGACGTATGGGTTCCTCATGAGTTGAGCGTGAAAAACATGATTGACCGAATTAACATCTGCGATGCGCTGCTGAAACGGAATGAAATCGAGCCGTTTCTGAAACGTTTAATAACCGGAGATGAAAAATGGATTACGTACGATAATCGGAAGCGTAAAAGATCGTGGATAAAGGATGGTGAGCCGTCACAAGCGTTCGCTAAGCCAACATTGACGCCAAAAAAAGTGATGCTGTGTGTATGGTGGGACTGGAGGGGAATCGTCCACTACGAGCTACTTCCAACTGGTCAGACGATTGATTCTCAACTCTACTGTGCACAACTAGAGAGATTACGCCAGGCGATTGAAAGAAAACGGCCCGAATTGATTAATAGGAAAGGTGTTGTCTTCCATCATGACAACGCCCGACCACACACTTCTTTGATGACCCGTCAAAAATTGAGAGAGTTTGGTTGGGAAGTTTTGATGCACCCACCTTACAGTCCGGATATAGCACCCTCTGACTATCATCTGTTTCGATCTCTGCAGAACTCTCTCAATGGAATTAAGTTGGTTTCAAAAGAAGCCTGTGAAAACTACTTGATTCAGTTTTTCGACCAGAAACCACAGAAGTTTTTCACCGATGGGATCATGGATCTACCAAAAAAATGGCGAAACATTGTCGATAATAATGGAGCATATTCGGTTTAAATGAATTCGTCCACGCGCCATGCGGGGACCAGTTGAATTTTACTGAAAAAACGCCACGAACTTTTTCCCAGACCCAATATATAATATATAATGAATTGATCAGGTTTGTTAACCTTACCACTACTTTTCTTGACAGTTGCTTCAGTTATCAGATTATATCTCGGCAGTTCTGCCAGATTTTTATTTGCTTTGATCTTTACTATTTTTTTTGGTTTTACAAACAGAAAGAGAAGGTTTTGATTTAGTATTATTCTCCTATTTCTCTTGGTAGGAAATAATCCGAGTCTTCTTCACAAATTAGTCCCTTGAGGTTCCTCTGAATAACCTTTTCTATATGGTCTGTGGACAATGTTGCTTCCTATTTTACATAAACTTTCGATACTGTTTGCCGTGAAATATTTATTTTAATTTGATTGGATGTTGAACAATTATTTAATCTATATTGCAACTATACTTTTTTTAATGGATGATCGCCCTTTCTGTTTTTTATCCAGAAGAATATTAAAGGAAAAATAAACGTCTATAATTCAGCTTGAGGTTGCATAATTCTCTATTACTACCGCTTCTCTATTGAAGACTAAGGCTAACCTTAGTCTTCTCTAGAAGGCAAACTTGTAAGTAAATCATTTATAGGGGCTAAGGTTGAGATCAATGTGACCTTAGGGTCACATTGATCTCAATCTTAGCCCCTTATTGGTCTTATCTTTTATAAATGATTTACTTACAAGTTTGCCTTCTAATATGCCACATTGACGACGTTAAAGTTCTCAATATACTATCTACAAACGTTGGTACAAGGCAATTAAGTATCTTTAAGAGGATGACTAGAAAATTGCCGCCTTTACACCAATATATGTTTGCAAATTATTTCGATGAAAATTCTTAGAAAAATGTTTAATAATCGCTTGAATTTAAATTTTCACATACAAAACTTATCCCACTTCGCGGAAAAAAAGCTTCGATGGTGGGTTTATTTGCATGAAAAAGTGTATAAATCATAATAGAATATTTTGAAAAGCAATAAAGTAATTGTCTTTAATGCTAAATATTTTTTTCTTCTTATGTCGCAAAATTTTAGTAGCCTCTCTTGCAACACACGAAATTTACTTTTACTTGCTTTCGATAACTGTTAGAACTAACCGAAATGACAGGTCTGTATGAAAATTTTAATATTGCCCACTGACAGATAGTATGTTATCTTGAAATTTTGCATTTGTTGCGCTCTCTGTTGCATTTACAGCAGACTTCTAACCCAACTCTGCCCTTGTATATCTACTAACCATAATTGATTGTATAATAAATTTATTAGATACTCAATTAAGGATTTTTCTTCTTATATTTTTATATACATTTTGTATGTTTAAATATGCTGACCTTTTGTTAGAGTCGGTTTGCGTTTTGAATACAATGCATTTTTATTTTCCCCAGTCGATTAGCGCACATTTAGACTTTCTCTGGTGTTATTAATATTTTTATAACAGTAAAACAACCTACGAAAGAATAAATTAACATTTTCAAGTATAATTAAATTTACTTCCACACGTCCAGGACGCCATCTCTCTCCCCTCATCATCCACTCGAATAATACAACAACATCAACGTTCCATAAATAACAATTAAAAGTAAAAAAAAATAATAACACCCAGCAGCGAAACGAAAAAAAAGACCAACACACAACAAATATGTACATAAGAGAAATCGTCCGTCTGGAATATTCAAAATACAAAAGAAAGTACAGTTACTAATTATGCCATGCAAAAATCTAGGTTCGGCTTTCCGAACGCAAAAGTAAGGAAAGAAAGATTAGGATCTTCGTATTTTAAAGTGAAAAAAAAATTGTGTACAACGAACGATAGTTAAGATAGATTATTCATTACTGAAGAACAATATAAGGAAAAGAGAACAATGGAAAATATTATTGTAGTGAGAAAAAACGTTAAGCGATTCTATGGTATTATAGGTGTTTAACTGCTGTATCTTTTCTGAATGACTGGGTGCCAGAATTGAAAGAAGATCCACACGGCTATTTGTCTTGCGTCACATTTGGATATATCCGACGTGTTCATATGGAAAATGTATACGTATTATGTGTGTTAGTTCTTCTGAAAGCAAGGAGGCCATATACCATATCAGCACACCGTTTACCTCATTTATTTAACTACTGTTTTCATTAAAATACATAATAGGAAATTAATTATGGCAATGTTTGCCGTTGTGTTTTGTTATTTGTTGGTTACATTTCTCCTTTTGTTATTTATTAAACGTTTCGCGAGAGAACAATGGTTGTTTTCTTTTATTGAAATATCGATGTAATCTAGGTTTTATTATATACTATTGTGAGGAGGGCATTATGAAATATGTTAATAGTTTCGTTTCATAATTACATACCTACTTTTCGATAATGGTGGTAGACGAAGTCGTTGCAGGGGAAAGGTTCCTTTATGTCTGTTATTATTGAAGAAAAGATTTATATCTTTGGAAATATTTTCGATTTTGTAGATTTTCCTGATCACATACTCTTGCTACTGATCTTTTATATATATATATATATATATATATATATGCATATTTGCATTTTGTTGCCTTAAATAATAATAATAAAAATACAATTACCTTTATTACATTTTAATACAATGCAACGGTAAGCAAACTAGACGATGTACCAATTTATTATATTCTAATATTCGATAAAGCATACGACTTTACAAAAAAAAGACGCCACTTCCATTATAAGTAATAACTTTCAGGGCGATTCAGATTACGAAGAGAATGTCCCCATATAAATACCACTTTTATTTAAATAGCACGTTTGACGAGACTCAAAATCGCTTTAAGAGACCTTTCTTATAAATAATAAATAAGAAAACAGAACAAAATTAACATTATACATACAATTTTTTAACTTATATATAGTTTGTTTGTAAGTATATGCATTGATCTTGTCCAACTGCTGGTGGTCTTGCGTTTATTCGTACTCCTAGTTATTCGCTCTTGAATAGTTTTAAACGATGCTTGTCGATCTCCACTAGTAGAGACCGATATATATTAATCGCAATGCTCACACTATTACTTTTTGGCAAATAATTAACTGAACACTTCATGTCAGACGAATCACACATGGTCTGAGTAGAATGGCCTGCATGCAGATGTAACTCTACCTCTTAAATGTCTCTTTTCTATCTTCTGTAAAGCTCAACTGTCTAGGCCCAGCTCTCTCTTGTGAGCTCCCAAGGCTCACTAATTCTTGTTAAAATTCCCAGACTATAAAGTTACCAACTTCTGTCACGCACCCTAAACACACTTCCACCCGCCTGAGTTATTACTTCTAAGTGCATATCATAAACTGAAATAATATACATAATACATTCAATAACTAAACTGTAAAATAAAAACCTTTCTGGAAATACACTAAAGAAAATATATAATAGATTCAATAGCTAAAATTAAGAGTATAGGATTATATAAATTGAACATACTTTTCAAACGGACCCCACAATGAACAAAATAGGAAAACATATAATGTAACCAACAAAAACATATCAATAAATCCTTTCGGGGATTACATTCAGGAAAATACAATTATATATAATGCCTAATAGGTACAGTAAGTGAACCTAAAAATAATATGGCTTGTATTTAAAAGATTAACATTGATTACTCTTTTAAAATTCAATCTATAACTCAAATATAAATGCATTCCGATTATACAATACATTTATATCCTTTCCGATAACTATATTACTAATACATTAAGGGAAAATACACATAAATATACTGAAACTAAGTGAATATAAATGCCATAAAGTATTAAGACCTCCTTTTTGGGAATTATCATATTACGTTTACATTTGAAAATACCAATTAAGTAACATCTTTACTTGAATGAAATTGAAAATAAAAATGTTCTATCCAAAAAATTACACATACCATTACAGTCCATAACCAAAATGATTTAAATGTTTACAAAATAACCATTTTTTGTTTTATATTAAAATAGATTTTTTCTCATCCATATCAAAATGACTATTAGGTTGATTTATAAATAATTGCCAATTTCAAAATATAGATATCTTTCTGTCCAATTATTCCAATCTCTTTGTATACTCAGCATAATTGTCAATTATTTATTGCCATGTTCAGGTAAAGTAGAAAAAATACTTAAGTATAAACTAATCTGGTCATCGTTTGTAAGCGCTTTTTCATTTAGAGGATTTTGTATGTACCAGAATTGATGGTAACCTGTTGGCGAGTATGGAGGATGAGTTTAAACAGACTAGCCTAGTTCTAATGTTTTATCGCACGTATTCTTGGCCGTATGGGGTGTAGCATTGCCATATCGATTAATCAAAGCTGGACGTTTTTTCAATGAGCGTGTCCCATACCTTGTACAGTTACTGAACGTAAACGTCTGCTGTTACCGTTTTGTTGTGAACAGTTAACTCGTAGCCGCAACGCCACTCCTATCATACACACTATGGAGAATAGCTTAAAACAGATCAGCCACGTTCTAATCTTTTGTCCTGCGTATTCTTGAATATATGAAGTGCAACATTGTCTTGAAAAGTCTTGAGCTTTTTCTTACTTTCTGCAATTGCTGAACGTAGACCTCTCTTGTTATTGTTTCATTACGAGTTATAGTTGCAAGTGAACAACACTACAACGACCTTACTATACACAGAAAAGTTTTCTGGCCATAAATATTTGTTTTTGGATCAGATTCTTGTGGTGTAAGCTTGTATAATTATTATCTTTTTCTGATGCTATTCTATGTTATTCACTTTTATCGTCCGCAACAATATTGGATAAGAAAAGTTAATTTTCTTGCCTCGACAGAGAATCTTGTGGTATTTTCATCAATCAGTGTAAAGATTGTTAAAGTCGTTTTGCAAATATTGGGGGTCAGTTAAAAAATTAATCTCTTTATATATCTTACCGTCATCAACATATAAAAAGAGACACTATAAATGATCAGATCATCAATGAAAAATAAATATAGCAACAGAGTCAAATTACTCGCTCCCGTGAAAAACTCGTAAAGCTCCCATATAAGATTGGGAATAATTTCCATTGTGAGACACTAACTGTTGCCTCTTGCATAGATAAGGGGAGAAAATTTTCAGCAATCTTTACGAAAGGTCAAGTCGATGAAATTCCGTTCCGAAAGACAAGATTAAGGATTGGGTAAAATCATTACAGATAACATGAACTAGAGAATTTCGATTCACTGCTTTCGAAATGTAATCTGAAAAGACTAATAAATTCAACGCAATGGACGTACCCTTAAGACCATGTTAATGATCAGAAATTGAGCGTTTTTTTTGTTCATAAATCTAAAAAAGTGTATGCTCATAGTACCATAGTACCATAGTTGGATAAACGTTCGCTGTACCCTGATTTAAAAATTGTGTAAACCTTAACAAACTCCAATCGTTCAGTATTTTAAATAAAGATATACTTAGGATATAAAACAAAAAAAAATGAACAATTTTTAAATGTAGGCAGGAAGTCATCCAAACCGGGACTTTCTTGGGTTACGAGCAGCTATAGAAGATGCCACGTCAGCTTTCATTACCTTTATTAAACTCAAATTAGAGTCAATTAGATCAGTTTCAATATTAAAAAAACAGTCCTTGTAACATTTTTAGCTATTACTAAAACTAAATAATTTACTTTTCTAAGATAGGCGTGTATGTTTTCACACAAAACGCACTTCCCCGAAAAAAAAACACAGCATTTGCTTCATAAATATTGTGTATATTCAATTTTGCTTTTGGATTTAAATTGAAAAAAAAGATAATTGAAACAAAAAGAGACGATATTAAATCGGTACAAAACTGGCACACCATTACAAAAAATTTTCAAAACGACGACCAGGTGGCGTGTTTTAGATACTATTCACCAAATACATTATAGAATGTATTAAACGATCGACCTATGCATGTGTATACAACATAATAAATATGTATAATGTATGAACAATATATGAATATATAGTAAGCGGAATACCCGACACTAAAACCAATAACCATTAAATTTAATCATTGTTTACGAGACTTAATATTGATTAAAAGTATAACGCGCCAAACTTACGCCTTACTGGGATTTAATTTAGCGGAACCCACTATGTATGTAAATTTTATTCTTTAAAATTTAATTTACTTTCTTATTCTTCTATTATTTTTTAGCGTATTTCTTATATAAGAAATTATATTCGGTCCCTTTTCTCTCCTTTGCTCTTAACGTTGCCAACTCCGTTTCTCTTATCCTTCGTCCGGCAATCTCCATCTCTCTCCGTCACTGTTCTTGACTTCTACTCGTCCAATAGAACGCCGCCGTCCGCGGAACATGAAAACTTTTTAATTACACTTTATAACAGATTTATTCGACTGATATAATATTTTCTTGTATTAATCAGAAGGATATATGAATCCACATAATGCTTGCTAAAATATGGAACGTGTTCAAGCAGAAGAAATAAACATTTCGTAATAAAAACACTGTTATTGATAAAAAGTGAAATTGAGCTGCGGGCCATAGGCGTGCGCTTAATAGTAGATACATAAAATAAATAAATAGTAAGCAGGAATTTAAACGTGGTAAAATACCATTTTAAGTATCAGTATCCGTGGACTGACAAATTGGATAGGATCTGTTAAATATTTGAAATACAAGAAATATTCTTTCATTTCGGCTTCCGAGTCTTCGATAATTCTGCTACAGACATTTGGTCACTACTGAGACATCTTCAGGGCTTAACCGCTGCTATTGCTATCGTTGTTGCCCTAAGACTGGATATGAGACTGTGAATGGGTTTATATAGTGATATCGATCGCAGGTCATTGAAGCGTTACAGTTACGGTCTAATTGTTTGAAGTCACAGGATTGCCAGACGTTATGTAGGAAGCAACCATCATTACGGTTTAGGCTATTAAGTTGTTTAAAGATCTCAATAGATAGGAGATAGCATTTAAGTAGAATTGAACTGGATATGCTGCTCGGTTCCAAGCCTATCGTCAGCAAGTGCAGAACCAGCTACGCGCAATAGCCTGA
Source organism: Dermolepida albohirtum (assembly GCA_031893035.1). Taxonomy (NCBI): domain Eukaryota; kingdom Metazoa; phylum Arthropoda; class Insecta; order Coleoptera; family Scarabaeidae; genus Dermolepida; species Dermolepida albohirtum. The sequence continues at coordinate 236,017 of JAVIWB010002668.1, forward strand.
TACAGCGCTCATGTTCTGAAATACGAGTGTCGACAGACCCCTTTGCTTTGCCAATAAATACACTGCCGCTAGAATTCCATACACATTTTGGTTTCCGAGTCTTCGATAATTCTGCTACAGACGTTTGGTCACTACTGAGACATCTTCAAGGCTTAACTGCTGCTATTGCTATCGTTGTTACCCTAAGACTGAATCTGAGACTGTGAATGGGTCTATATAGTGATATCGATCGCAGGTCATTGAAGCGTTACGGTTACGGTCTAATTGTTTGAAGACACAGGATTGCCAGACGTTGTGTAGGAAGCAACCATCATTACGGTTTAGGCTATTAAGTTGTTTAAAGATCTCAATAGATAGGAGATAGCATTTAAGTAGAATTGAACTGGATATGCTGCTCGGTTCCAAGCCTATCGTCAGCAAGTGCAGAACCAGCTACGCGCAATAGCCTGATACAACGCTCATGCTCTGAAATATGAGCTACCGCTCGAATTCCGTACACACCAGGTGATTCTAGAGAAACACGGTATTTTATTGAAAAGACACCTTCACAAATTTGTGTTAATATGGTAAAATCTGAATCTTGGTCTAAAACGATATCAAACCCTTCTAAAACACACTAATTTTTGGCGCCTTCTACATTGCGCATAGCTGTCCGTGAACAGCCTTCACTAACGACAACAAAGGATCTTCTAATTTTTCTATTTTCTCCACTAATTGTTGTCAATGGTCTGTAAGTCTGTTTTAACCTGACAATCTTAAATTTTTTCTGTTTTTTTAATAGCTGCAGCTCCGTTTGGATTAAATTTTAAAACCACCTCATTTATATCCTCAAAATATTTATAATAGAAAAACGCTGCCTATAACCACGTTCCCCAACGTGTAAGAATTGGCCGTGGTGGTTCATGGATATGCGGACACAGTCTGTGAAATTCTCGACTACGCTTAAAGCATTGCCTCTGGATAATATTTACTAATAGTTTCTGTTACAAGATGTAAATGTCTGCAAATTTCTCGAGTACGGTTGGACAACTTAAGTAACACTGCTTTTGTACTTACAATTAGTGCATCTAGCTCTGGATAGCATTTACGATGTAATACTCTTCTTTAAGAGACCGTCTCACAAAATTCATAGCTACGGCGGTCTCAGTCACTTGGTTTCTGGAAAGTTCAAGTTTTTTCTGTGTTCAGCACCTCCTTTTATATTACTTTAGAAATACATTGTTTACCCTTATGGAAGCTAGTAAAATTCAAGATGATCGTTGATGTGGTTCTATTGTACCTGTCATAATATTAATACCAGAATTTCTTTTACAATGTAGTTTCGTCGACACACAGCTACATTTTTATTTTGTAAAATTCCGTGACTCTAATGATTATATATATCCACTTTCTAGCATGTAATTAGCTAAAGAAATTTTCTTTACGTAACCTAACTGATTTTATACAGTTGCTTCTTAAACATGCGGTTTTTGCAGTAGTGAGTTATTTCTTGGGTTAATTTAATTTATTTGTCTTGAGATTATTTTCGGAAAGACGCTGATTTTATTCCCAGTTTTCAAAAGTTTTAATTTTGGTTGAAAACAATAAAAGGAAAATTCTTTAAAGGGTCTGGGATGTAAATGTATTGAAAAAAGAATGTGTTTTGCTGTTTAATTTTATTCACGGCTATAGAACAAAACATAATAGTAACAACGAAAACGGAATGTGTAGTAACAGCTTTAATTAATGGGTGTGCAACTTAATTTGGTTACTTTTCAATGGAGGTCGTTAGTTGTTATATGTAGTTGAGTATGACAGCTGTTTTTTTTTTGTTGGAAAGATTTAACATCTGTTAACCATATTTAGTTACATTGTTTCGAATTTTGTACAACAACGTTATTTTTGAGTTCAATGAAAATGTCTGAATTTGTGTTTAATAAACACAACATTTCTGCTTTAGTTGGAAGAAAAGTGCAGCTGAAGCTCAACGATTGCTTGCAAAAGTGTATGGTGAATCTGCTCCAACAAAAAAATCATGTTGTGAATGCGCGTTCAGATCAATCAAAAAAGTTTGAAGACGAGGAACTGGAGACATTACTGGATGAAGATTCATGTCAAACGCAAGAGGAACTTGCAAAAACGTTGAGAGTAACACACCAAGTCATTTTAAAACGTTTAAAAGCACTGGAATTCATCCAAAAGTAAGGAAATTGGGTACCACACGAATTGAAGCCAAGAGACGTTGAAAGACGATTTTGCATGCCGCAAATGCTGCTTGAACGCCATAAAAAGAAGTTGTTTTTGCATCGAATCGTTACTGGTGATGAAAAATGGATTCATTACGATCATCCAAAACGAAGAAAATCTTATGTAAGCCAGCCATCAACATCAACGGCGAAGCCAAATATTCATGGTGCCAAGGTCATGCTGTCTATTTGGTGGGATTCGACGGGTGTTATCTATTATGAGCCGTTAAAACCTGGTGATTCTATTACTAGCGAGCTGTACAGATAACAATTAATTCGTTTGAAGAGAGAAATCGCCGAAAAACGACCAGAGTATGCGACCAGACATGAGTCTATAATATTCCATCATGACAACGCTTGGCCTTATGTTGCAAGACCAGTTAAAAACTATTTGGAAAACAGCGGCTGGGAAGTTTTACCTCACGCGCCTTATAGCCCAGACACTGCCCCTCCTGACTACCATTTATTTCGATCGATGCAGAATGCCCTTATTGGAATACGCTTCACTTCAATTGAAGGAATTAGCTTAGTTCATTCTTAGCCTCAAAGGATGAACGGTTCTTTCGGGAAGGAATCCGTCAATTGCCCGAATGATGGGGAAAAGTTGTAGCTTCTGAATAATATGTCCATTCAATTTAATTATAAAATAAAGGTATTTTTTTACAAAAAAAATAACCGAATTAAGTTGAACACCCATATTATACAATAGAAACATTTTCGTGCATAAATACTTTCAACCAACACTGTATATCATCTCGTCTCAAATTTGTACATTTATAGCTCATTATATCACCTAACCAAAACATCACAGTCACTGTCAACGCATAAAATGTCCATATTACAGACAGCCCGATAAATTATTCACCACTCAATGGATACTTAAATCTGACGAAGAACTTCATATAAATGACTATTGTGGAATTATTTAGAACCGTGATTCACATTATGCATGGACTTGGGCTATTGTTTTATATTAACCGTAATAAAATGTACATACATAACAGGCATACATAAATCCATGCACCGATAAACTGATGAGACGTATCCGAGTGCACGAAAGAGACAGAAAACTGTTTTTGTTGGGGACTCACGTGTACTAATATCTATATTGAATATACCTATTCATCTATTAACATGGCGTCAATGGTGTTGTGTATATCTATTTATGTGAGTGTTGTGTTGTGTTTTATAATTGGCCCTCTTCAGTCCGATGAACCGTGACTTGTTTTTTTCTTTTCGTATTAAACTGCGTTTTTCTTGTTACAATCGTCAATAACAGTGCTGTACATTTTTGTGCATTAAGTTGTATTCAACAATAATATTTAATAAAATCTGCGGTTAATACTAAACAAATGAATCTAGTTTCAGTAGTGAAAAATATTACATTTCGTCTAAAATATTATTTAGTGTTATTTTCGCAGAATTCCCCCATACTTTTGGTGCAATTATCTATAAGTTTTTCTTGTCCTTCCGTATCAAAGCCCATCATTAATACCCTATATTAATGCAATTAACGAGAAAAAAATCGTGTAAAAAGCAATACATAAAAAACTACACATTTCACATTTTAGTACAACCCAGCCCCCGGAAAAAAGAACCCAATACAAAAAACAAAGCATAGGCCAGTTCATGTTTATATTGCAAGTGATGTACGTATCTTGGAGATATTCAAAAATCGCTCTGTAAAATTTGACTTAATTAGACTCCAACAATGTAACAGTTTGTGTTCGTGAATCGACATTTATTTTTATAAGTTTACAAAGAAGCGCTTCGCGTTGCCTGTGAGGCCACAAAATGTCATAATTCAAATTCCCAATTTTATCCTCACAACTACAAGCGTGTTAGCCCTCTAGATTTAATTTGTGTAAATGGAAATGGTAAATTCTGGGCCCAAGTTTCGTGGATATTGAGCGACTGTTAAGCCAAAAATTGTGCCTAATTGGAGGATGTGTTAATGTATATTGAATCATTCTATTTTTGGATACCATTTTCCGTCCTTGTTTCCATTTCTCAACTACATAATACCTTCTGGCCTCACTAGGAATTTTTCCCCTGTAGATATGAGCATTACTAATCCTGTTTGGAGTAACAGCAATCTTAGCTAATCGATATACTTTTTCATTCGGCTCAATACTCACGTGGCTTTTAATCCACACAAAACTTATGTCTCCATGCTTAGAAATCAAGTCTGCTTGCAGATAAACAATGTTTAAGACAACCGGGTGGCTTCTAAAGAAATAAATGTCTTCTATTTTTAGGGAATCACATATTATGACTATTTTTGTAATATTAAGCTCTTGTATATATCTTAAACTTTCTACGATAGCTTATGTTTCTGCCGAAAAAGTACCCAAAGCATTTGATGCTTAAACTTTTTGTCAACTTTGTTAATAGCATCATAAAACGTACAGCCGTTTTTTTCTGGATTTATTAGAAATGAACTTTGTTCTTTGTTTCTTAATTCATGATTTAAGTTAACTTGGCGCGGGAAGTGTTTTCCGAGTTTGGTTTAGAGAGCAGTATGTTGCTGCTCATGGCCTCTCGGTTTTTGAGTTGTGGTTTTGGGTTGGGTGGGTAAATAAAATTAACCGGTGTTTGGTTAGTAGGATTTTGGTATATTGGGATTGTATGTGATGGGTGTATGGAGGGTCAGTTTAAGGTGGATTGTCCAGTAGTACGTCTTGGGGTAGGTAAAGCCACAGTTATCGTGTGACTTAAAAGCTTCTATGTAGACATAAACGGAAGAAACAAATTTTTCCATAAACTCTCAGTGGATGGGTTTATTTCGACTTATATTTTTCGTGTAGGTAAATTTTAATGAAGACTTCGGTTGAATTTCGACAACCTAAGTTGTCATCATCAGCAGGTAATCACAGTGTAACACCGGGAACCACGGCCAAACCCACACAGAGACAAAATCCGTATTAGATTGGCACCATCGAAACCAAACACACATTGACTCAGTGTGTTTGGCATCAAAATTTTGACAAATTATATTTAAATTGCATAAATTATTCTGATCCAAGGGCGTCATATGTACTTTAACCTAAGAAAGCAGTTGAAGAAATGCTTAATAAGGTCAAGTATTAGTATAAAACGATTAATTACACCAAAGTAGTGTTACCTACTTTTATTCGACAGTCAAAACATGGTTTTCCGCAAAAAGTTTCAAAAAGTTCAAAACACTTTTTATCGCACATTTTCAACATTGATAGTTTCGTGTGCCTTAACGACTGATAATATAACATTTCTGTATTAAGATTGTCGACTCAGAATTAGTCATAGAATCGACCTGGTATGTTTCATATCGTAAAAACTTTAAAGAATTACTGTTTTATCAGAAGTAACATAATATTTTAATTTTGAGAGCCTATTCTAAGGTAGCCAACGCCGATTTCACAAAATTAAAAGGAAGCAACATCAAGGCGGCAACTTGTAGAATGTCACCATTGGTCATGCAAAATAAATTTGTTGAAGTATGATTCGTTTTGTTATCTCAGAATATGCACTTCATGTTTTCATTCCCATTAGGGTAGAATGATTACATTTCACTCTTCCCCTCCATGCTTCTGTAAAATGAAATTCTCACTTCATTACAAACGACTGTATTCATAGTGCCGTTCTTAAACGGAATTAGTTTGAATACTTCTTTCGCAATCGCGTAAGAGGCGTAACATAATTGCTTTGTAAAATCTTTATTGTGGAAATCGAGTATTTAAATATCATTGTATTTCCTTTGGCAGCATCTCGGAGACAACCCGTAGTTAATCCAATCTAGTTTACATTAAAGTTATCCCAGAAATACGTTTGTAAAGTTTAAATCGGTTCCCGGAATCTTTTAAACGTGTCGCAATTTCAATGGCCAACCTTGTATATTTTCTGTGGTCGTAATTATAGAACCTTTTAAAAGAGAATAATGCGAAATTCTATTATTGTGTTAAAGCTCCTCGCGTTTTCTAAATGTACTAGATTCTATTATGTTGCGTGACAGGGGGAATAGATTTTTTTTCAAATGACAAAACATCTCCATTTCAGACGTGCAAAGTTAAAGGCCGGGGGAAGAAAGAGTCTCTCCGGCTCATAATAAATTAATAGCAACAACCAACTTTCCGAACGGCTTTAAAAATTGTAAAACGGACATCAAAGGCTTTCATTACGCGCCGGTAAATTACATCGAAATTGAGTTTCCTTATTGATATAAATATCGCATTTATATGTAATAGTGGAGCCGGCTCGATATAATATTTATAATCTCTCCTCTATTGAGAACTGCTATTGCATGTAAATGAATGTTACCTATGCATTTTATGATACTATTGGGTCTGGGAAAAAGTTCGTGGCGTTTCTTCAGTAAAATTCAACTGGTCCCCGCATGGCGCGTGGACGAATTCATTTAAACCGAATATGCTCCATTATTATCGACAATGTTTCGCCATTTTTTTGGTAGATCCATGATCCCATCGGTGAAAAACTTCTGTGGTTTCTGGTCGAAAAACTGAATCAAGTAGTTTTCACAGGCTTCTTTTGAAACCAACTTAATTCCATTGAGAGAGTTCTGCAGAGATCGAAACAGATGATAGTCAGAGGGTGCTATATCCGGACTGTAAGGTGGGTGCATCAAAACTTCCCAACCAAACTCTCTCAATTTTTGACGGGTCATCAAAGAAGTGTGTGGTCGGGCGTTGTCATGATGGAAGACAACACCTTTCCTATTAATCAATTCGGGCCGTTTTCTTTCAATCGCCTGGCGTAATCTCTCTAGTTGTGCACAGTAGAGTTGAGAATCAATCGTCTGACCAGTAGGAAGTAGCGCGTAGTGGACGATTCCCCTCCAGTCCCACCATACACACAGCATCACTTTTTTTGGCGTCAATGTTGGCTTAGCGAACGCTTGTGACGGCTCACCATCCTTTATCCACGATCTTTTACGCTTCCGATTATCGTACGTAATCCATTTTTCATCTCCGGTTATTAAACGTTTCAGAAACGGCTCGATTTCATTCCGTTTCAGCAGCGCATCGCAGATGTTAATTCGGTCCATCATGTTTTTCACGCTCAACTCATGAGGAACCCATACGTCAAGCTTTTTTTTGTAACCAGCTTTGTGTAAATGGTTCAAAACAGTTTTGTGGTCAATGCCTAGCTCCATGCCAATATCGACACTGCTGATATGCTTATCTTGTTGGACTTTTTCAAGAATTTCATCAGATTCTTCAGTGATTGGACGACCGGAGCGTGACTCATCTTTCACATTGAAATTTCCAGAACGAAAGCGAGCGAACCATTTCCGCGCAACAGATTTCGATAAAGTACCTTCACCGTACACAGCACAAATTTTATCACAAGCCTGCGCAGCGTTCTTCCCCTTATCATAATAATATTGCAGAATATAGCGAAATTTCTCATTATTCTTCTCCATTTTCAAGTGCGAATAACTTTCCAACCACTGCACCGATTACAATGTTTCTACGCTCAAACTAACGTTCAGAAGGTCATCTAAAAAACGAGCCCTCGGTGGTGTCGCTGTGACTTGTTGTTCTTTAGTTATCGGCAACCAATGCCATCTATCGGGAAAAACGCCACGAACTTTTTCCCAGACCCAATATTTACAAGTGGATTCAGGGAAATTGCGATATAAATAAAATATACGGGAACTGGAGGCTCCAATAAATAATACAAATATAATTCTAGAAAATTCAGGAGCTTCGCAACAGACATCAAAGGGGGCGACAACATTATAGTAGTCTTTTCTCTGTAACTAGAAAAGAAGTGGAAAAAGATGGTGGAGACATGCGTTTTTTTTGCAAAAAACCCCATTGAACTTTAAAAGTAACGGTATGGGAATTCAGCAGTTTAAAGTTATGAAATATAATACAGGTGATAGGTAAAAGTAATTTTTGGCATCTTTTTCTTCCTTTGAATACTGTAGATTTAACTAAAGCACTTTCTTATATGTGACTGTAGATAAGTACGAAGAAAATTACAAAAAAAATTATCTAGTCATAGAAGCAATTGTGCGTTTCCTAATAATATTTAATATTGGCAACACTATTCTAGGTATGTGTCGAATTCGACGTCAAACAAAATGAAAGCTTGGTCAAAACCGTTTCGATGCTGTCGTGAATCCATTTAAAATAAGTCATTGTATTTTGGGGCAAAGCAAGAGCTATTCTTCACACCAAAGGCACTCACGAGGGTGTATCTAATAAAAACCTTAAAAGATGTAATAAAACTCCGAAAAGTTGTATGACTCACTTGCTATGTAGCAGTAGTGTTTTATTGAGTTGAACAAAGAGACACACAGGTAACAGAGTCATCGGCGTTATTAAAAAGATGACTGCCCAACTATCAATATACACCGCGTTAGAGCAACGATTTGTTATACGTTTTTTGAGTACCGAAGGTGTCAAACGAAATCCATCACAGAATGACGTGTTTAACACTACAGCAAGAGTTCGAGTGGTGTAGAAAGTTGAGAAGCGACGTAACTTCTCAGATTGAGACGCATTTTGCTGACTAATAAAAATAATTTATCTCTGATGGAACAAGGTCGTTGCAGGACAGGTGGTCCAAGTGCTTTTATGTTAAGTGATTACGTTTAAAAAATCGATCTTTTGTGTCATCATTAGTATTAAAAGTAAAAATGATTAAAAAACACAATATATTTAAAGAGCTTGTGGCAACATTAAAAATATAAAATTAATTAAAAGCCCAGTCGTGAAAAGTGCTTTAAAATGATATGTCACGCGACTTGCTTAATATAATCGATAGACAGTAAAACTAAAGAATAAAGTGAATGCTAATAATTAGCTAATAATGTGGGAAAGAATATGTCCTGTTATTATTATCAACACTGTTGGTATTAAAAGTAATTATGCTTCACGTTGGGATAAACCAAATTATTATCAATAACGTTTTGAATGTTTGAAAATAAACGTGATTGGTGGCGTTCCACACTAGATCTAGGGTTACAATAATGAATATAAATTGTAGTAATAACAAACTGATTTTTGGCGGGCATCAAAAGTCCTAAACATGCGGAGAGCTGAAATAAACAATAATTAAGTGAAAATAATAAACTCTGTCTAAAATTTTATATAAAACAAAGTGAATAAAAGGACTTTTAGAGTTTCGAATATATTTAAGATTAGCATGGAAAAGCAAAATGTGAAACGAAAAAACTAACTAATTGTAAACGCTGTAATAAAATGTATGTAATAAAGTTGTAGGGCTAAAATATACAAGGATTGGTAAAAAAATTGGTATGAAGCGTTGCGTAGGTGTACTTGCGTTAATAGGTGTATATCCCTAGACAGAGCGTGTATATCGCAAACGCGTGGTTACACTACCGTGCTTGAGGGAAGTGAGAAGAGAGCAATTTTTCTAAAGGATCGGACTTTTAAAAAAATCGAGACGACGTAGGGTATCTACGGTTGTGAACTTAAATTTAGCCAATCACGCTATAGACAAAATGCGAGACGCGATGTAATTAACGAGATTGTAGCAACATTAAAAATATCATCATTAAAAGCTTAGTCGTGAAATGTGCTTTAAAATGATATATCATGCGACTTGCTTAATGTAATCGATAGACAATAAAACTAAGGAATAAACTGAACCTTTGGTAATACTTAGCTGTTAGGTAAATATTTACCAGATACATATTATTCTCTGTCAACAGTTTGAAGTTTGAGACATTATATGCAATAATTAACATATAATAAGAAATTATTCTAGAAAACAGGCATACTTAAAAAGTACATGCTGTTCTAGGAAATAGGTTTCTTGAAAAAAGAATTTCTGTTCAATCCTGAAAATTCGAAGCCTGAAGTTCTCAGAAATCTTTCTCCTTCATTGGAATACGCCTAATTATTTCTCAATCCTAATTTGAAACTCTTAGATTATTTCTCGTATATTCGTTTAAGTCTTCGTTGCAATTGCTCATTTATTTTTTATTAATTATTTCTAGACACCGCAATTTTCCTGTGTTTAAAGATATGTAATATACAGAAAAGAGACTTTTGGTCCAATTTTCAAGATATATGCTTTCCGAAAAAAGGAAAATCGTCCAATCTTTTAGACAACTTTCCGCTCATTAAAATTCTTTGGTAGTACGAACAGTAAAACGATCTTAAATATTCCTATTAAGGCAATATTACGCAAGGCATTTCATTGTTTATTTTATTTGGAAATTATATGAAAATTTTCAAAGTATCGGATCACTCATTAAAATTAATATAGGTATAATATAGGTATGTGGATATCCCGAAAACAAGTGTTATGTATCTGTGTGCGCGTTGTGCATCCGTGCAACATGTAGGTGCATACACGATATATACGTGTAGCCCGAATCCTGTCCGACTGTTCTATTTACACGTTGTAACAGAGGTAACGTACAATGCACAGGAATAACACATTGTTAAAACTGCAGTTTGTGCGAACGCGTACATGTTTTAAACGGTCAGTTTGCATCGCATAATCGCATATCGCCTACGGCTTCTGTTAACATCACTATGCGGCATGTCGCGTGCTGACAAAATGATTCATCTTCGGTGATTGACAGAGGGAACATAGGCGTCAAATTCGCGCGAAACTGTTCTTAACCTACGTACATACATTTTGTGTTGCTTTATTTTGTCGGTATTATTGGGATTATTTTCTAATTAGTTGACTTGATTTTAATTAATTAAGTAATGGAGAACTTGTGTAGTTTATATAACTAATAATTTAGCAGAAATTGCTAGAAGAAACGGAATGGTTCCTCCTAACTTGATGCAGCCTTTCTAACGTCCTTTTGCATTCAAAAAGCTGCATTGGAAATCTAAGAATTCCCGTTGCGGTCGTTGGACGTGCTCAACTCCTTTAAAACGTGTCTATTTGATCTGACTTTTCATCTTGGAGAAAAAAATCAGATATGTATAAAAGATGGAACCAAACGCCAAAAACTCATGAATAATCAACGCTGAATATGAGAGCGTATTGACGTGGTACAGCACCCATCGTTTCTAAGCTAATTCTGGACCAACGAGGACTGTGTCCGATTTCAAACACTTCAAAACTTGCAATCCGATCCAAATTCCCAACGGATGATTTTATCAGACATCAGAAAAGGCAATAAATATCGTTTTGATTTACAACTTTGATGTCCTGACCTTCGTTGATCGTGATGCCTGGCGGTATGCTTAATTAACGTACCAATTCCTTACGAAGATATGCAAGATCCACTTCCATGTTTTACTGTTGACTATACAAGATGAGTTGTATGTCTCTCCAACCATTTTGCAAATATACTGTTTCCTTTTGAGTCCGAATATTTCAAATTTGGACTCATCTGTCCAATGTACGCGTCGCCACTCGTTAAATGTCCAATGGGAATAAATTGGTGCATAGTCCAACCGTTTTTCTTTATTACCAGTAGCTAGTAAGCCATTACGCACTAATGGCTTATTTTTTGCAATCCGACCCCTAAATCCTTATTTATTTAGATGGCCACAAACGACAGAAAGGTGCACAAAAACTCTTGTGGATCTACGAAGATGTTCTGTTAACTCTTTAGATGATTTCGTCCAATTTCGCAAGTACGTCACTCATAAAATATTCACCATGTCTAACCTTTACATTTCTTGGCCTTCTCGTCCTTTTTTATTAGCCTCTAAACCGGTTGTTTTGTACTTTTTGATAATTTTAAAATTCAAAGATTCGAAGAACACTGCGCTTTCTCTGGAATTTGTCTGGCTTAATCTCTGTTGAGGAAAATGCAATATCCGATGGGAAGTGTCGATATTCTAGGCATTTCACTACCCTTTCGAGAAATTAACCCAATCGGGCGATAGAAAAAATGTATTGGTACTTACAGTATCGCTCTACAGTATTAAAAAAATATTCATAGACACATATACTAAAATAAAAAAAGTATTTTATGATTTAAAACACAGTAATTCATCTGATTGCTCCGAAATTCATTTATGTATATACTAACCCACGTCGAACATAAACTGTCCTTATGTAATTTAATCACGATCAATATGGGACAAATTACCAGAGTAAGAATAACTAAGAATATCTTCGCAGAAACTGCATTCTCTTTCATTTAACAATATATTCTCAATTCCTAGAACTTTATGAGAGTAAAAGTAGAACAATATTAAATTTGGAAACAATAAGCAATATAGTAAAAGAATTGAAGTTTTAGCAAGTGGTCGCTTATTTATGCACATTAGTGTGTGTAACATTATTCAATTTTAGAAGTGCGATTTTGAAAATGACAGAAGCTTCTAATGTACCGTTTAATATGTATATTTTCATAAGTGTATTTTAGTCATTAAATTATCAAACCTCGTATATACAGTTACATTAATATGAGGGTGGTTTGAAAAGTTTCCGACCTCAACGTGAAGACGGCAGCACTCATCAATAAAAGCTAGGGAATGTAGTTGTGTATCTATTGTCAGGTACTCACCAAAGTTTCAGACATTTTGGACGCGCAGTTGTTATTTAACAGTCGTTAGAGTGAATCGTGTGAGTATTTTTGTGAAAATGGAAAAAATCGAGTATCGAGTTGTCATTAAATATTTGCTTTTGAAAGGTAATACGCCTACGCAATTCAAAGATGAGTTGGACTCTGTATACGGGCGCCATCATTTACCACAGTGAAATTTTGGGCAGTAGAATTTAAACTTGGCATTAAGAACTTGGGAGACGATGAACGTTCGGGATGTCCAAAAATTGCAACTACTGACGATAACATCGCTAAAGTTCGCCAATTGGTGCTAGACGACCGTCGTCCAAAGAACGTGTTTGTCACATGTTCAATCAAGATTTAGGCATGAGAAAGCTGTCCGCGCGTTGGGTGCGTTGGCTAACATTAGACGAAAAACATATTCGAACGAACATTTCCAAGTCTCTGTAGGCGCAGTTTAGGCGCAATAAATCCGAGTTTTGGCACCGATTAATTACTGTAGATGAAACTCGGATACACCATTATATGCCCGAAACATAAATACAGTAAAAACAGTGGATTGCAAATGGGGAACCGGTTCCAAAGAAAGCAAAAACTGTTTTTTTGGCTGGGAAAGTAATGGGGACTGTTTTTTGGGATAGTCATAGAATTATCTTAATCGATTATCTTCAAAAACAAAAAGAACTATTACAGGAGCATACTACGCATCATTACTTGATAAGCTGAAGGCAGAAATTGTGTGAAAAACGGCCATATTTGTAGGAGAAAAAAATTCTGTTTCACCAAGACAACGCGCCGTCTTACACCATGGCGAAAATCCACGAATTACGGTTTGAACTGGTTGACCATCCACCTTACTCACCAGGTCTAGCCCCAAGCGACTTCTTTTTGTTCCCTCCCTAAAAGTCGCGCTCGGAGGACAGAGATTTTTTCGTCAAATGAGTCAAATTATTTTGCAAAGAAAAATGCGGAGTACTATTTGGACGGGTTAAAGAAATGGGAGCATCGCTGGTAGAAGTGTGTAGAGTTACAAGGAGATTATGTAGAAAGATAAATATAAATTTTAATAAAAAATGTCTTGTAGTTTTGTTAGGTCGGATAGTTTTCAGACCACCCTCGTATATTATTTTATTACGTAGCTCAACTTAATGTACGAAGCTCTACTCTAGTACACATATTTACATATCTACCTATATCTGCTACTGCTTTCATAAAAAGTTTACATAAAGATTTATAATATATATGCAAATACGAAAAGAAGTATCTCGGCATTTCTAACAAAATTTTACATTTTGTGCGTGGCCTTCAACATCAATTTCTCCTCCTAGATTCCTATCTAACACCTATTTTTCGTATCGCATTCACTCCAAACTTCGCACTACATTTTTTCGTAAAATCTCCTGTCTGGTTTCCATTTTTCGAAGAATAGTCCCGACTTAAATATAACCGCGACAGATTCCCTTTTACCAAAACTTTCAACACTATAATTTTATTATACATTAAAGGTGATGTATTATATTAAGCGCAGCAGGTGGTGATTTTTAAAGTAACTTGTTACGTGGGATTAAACATCATTCATTTATAAATTTTCGATGTGTCGTCAATCAAAACAAATCGAATTTTGCCGTAGATATGCCTTTATATAAGATATTATTACGGGTTGATCGAAATTTTCGTGTAGACGAGGTTAGCACATAAATTACTCTCAATTTGCAAATATATTGAAACGATTTTCCCCTCGGGCATGGTAACAGTAATAATTTTCCGTGAAAAAAAATATGAACTTTTGCAGTTCAAGTATGAAGAGACGCCAGATGCACTTATTATTAACATCGACTTTTGCAAAAATAAGTTTGCTTTCGATTTAATATATTCATGACTAACTTCTTTAAAGAATGGCTTGCGTTTAATTTGATTATTTAATGCTCACCTTGGCCTTGAAAAATGCGCTCTAAATTGTTCTTAGTTTTTTCTCTTTTTTTGTATTGCCTTTCATTCTATCATGTGTAAATCCTTTTCATTTATAGTCTTTACCACGAACAGATGGACTAATAAAATGCGTGATCGTTTTCTGATTGCGAAGTTGAATCCTTGTTTACACACAAGTGCTACATGTTTTGTTGCTGAGTTTGTTTTGAACACGTTTGAGGTTATATTATAGTTTCTGTCATTTCTTTATTTGATTATTACTACGATTATTATTACGTTTATATTTTGTTATTTTCTTAAGACAATGGAAAGCATAGAAAAGTGTTGGTAGGAAGTAAAGTAAAACATCTGAATTTCGAGTCAGAATAATTTCTCTTAGTTTCAGAGAAGGTGCATTTGTTACGTATTTTCGTAAGGATGGCGAAATTACCATGAAGAAAGCGGAAAAGAGGCCATTTTAGCGTAACTAAAAAGCAGTCGATATTGAATATATTCAAAATATATAATCTTTATATTTGCACATATAAATAATTTTAATTTAATAGTCTTTTTACTTTTACTAACTTTAATAACACTTTTCTTATCAATATGATTGTCTTAGAAAAAATAATGTTGTTAATGTCGCTTTCGTTTACTTTAACGAACATCACATGTTTTTCTTTTAGCTAATCGTTTTGGTAGGATATTAATTACATTGGAATCTTAATTTTTTTATGCCAGTCTTATTTATATGTTTATTAAGGACTTTTGAAGAGACCAGTAGAAACTTTAGATCTAAACAAAAGAGGTATTTTCTTGTTGTTCTTATAAATGGTTAGTAAATTAAATTGATTACAAATTTTTTAATTATATTTATATTTCAATTCATTATTACTTTTGCATGTATAAAATACGCAAAATCTCAATTAACTATCCTTTAAAATGCAGACATCAACATAACCTTACTTTTACTCATACAATAAACAGCTTTCATTATATATGTATATAATCTAAAATTTCTGCCATTTCCCCTCCCATTCCTACCTCCATTCAATATTAGTTTACCTTCTATTTGTATTAATTCCAACTTATCCTTTTTTAGGCTTGTTTGTCTATTATGAACGATATACAAGAATTACTATCTATTTGAAATTTACAACAGTTATTTATACTACATAAAATAATACAAGACTTTGTTTTATATCGCCACCATGAAATCTTTTCGATCAATATTTATAAAAAAATCTGTGTATCCTTTGTTATGCTTCGCCAAGCAATTGTTAAGAATTTAAATAAAATAATACTACGCATATTTATTCAGCATATATGTATGTACATAAAATTTCGGTTTGTTTAAAATTCAAGCCATATACGGTGTGCTCCTAAATTCACTGACTAATAATTTTGTATTCTTTTATTGCCAGTTATAGAATGAATTTTCCTTAACATATGTCTTGTCATTGTTAAAATAACATTATATATATATATATATATATATATATATATATATATATATATATATAGTCATGTGCACAAATATAACAGTCCTAAATTAATACTTATAAATAACATTTTTTTGATGCAGCTATATTGAAATATTTAAAATCCCTCAATATATATGATTCCCGGTAAACTACCGAATATGTGGGGGAATTACTGAGTTTTCTAGTCATGCGCTATTGTTTGCCTATGCATTAAAATAGCAGAACTATAGCTGGCGGCACTGAACGCGAACGTATGAAGTTCCGTCTCTTGTAGAATAATTCAAAATTCTTTAATCATCCATTTCTGTTGTAATATGGGTCGAGCAAAACATTGTTCGCCGCATAAAAGAGCAATTATACTCGATCTACTTAATAGAGGCAAATGCTAGTTTATAAAAAATACGCTCTCATGTTCTGCGAAAATGATTGCAAACTCTAAGAACTGGAGAAAACTGAAAGAAAATCGTGGTGGAGAAAGGAAAACTAGCCCTAGAGAAAACAGAAACATTATAATTTGTGCAAAGAAGACATCGTTCATATGTTCAACTGCAATTAAAAGTGAGGTACACCTTTGCATAAGCACCTCTACCATTAGACGAAGATTGATTCAAAGAAAGTTGCGTGCAAGAAGTCCTAGGGAGAAGGTACCATTATTAAATAAAAGACAAATACAAAGTAGATTGTGGTTTGCTCATGAACACGTACAATGGAATGGAAAAAGTAGCATAATGTACCGTGGTCCGATGAATCTAAAATAGTTTTAATTCATTTCTAAGATGGTTGTATATGCAGGATAACGATCCGAAGCATGTTTCTCGTGAAGCGAAAACATGGTTTCGAGATAATAACGTTCGCGTTTTGGGTTGGCCGGCACCATCGCCAGACTTAAATTTCATTGAAAATTTATAGGTGGACTTGAAAAAGACTGTATCTGCTGCCAAGCCGCAAAATATTGACGATCTGTTGAGAATATGCCAAGTCGAATGGCAATCAATTTCAGCGGCAACTGGAGAACTCGTTGCCCCACAGTTGTCAAGAGGTGATAAACAATAAAGGTCAAGCAGCAAAATATTAAGTGTTTCAATCAAATTAACTCAATAAAAATGACATTTGGTTAGTATTTTGGCATGACTGCTATTTTAATGCATAATTATTTTGTTTGTCCTAGATTATAAGAGTTTTATTTTCTCTTTGGTATTAAGAAACCTATTTATTTATTGTTAATTTAAATAAATGCATATTTTTTTGTTTAAAATTCAATCCATATAACGGGTGAGGCAGAATAACGAGAGATTTTAAAAAGGCTGTAAAAAACAAGAAAAACAATATTTAGGAATAAATTCATAATTTTCTCAAAGAACATAAAAAAGCATTAATTATTTTATTTTTTAAAAATAACTCCGTAAAGATGACATCCGTTCAGGCGTACACATTCTTCCAATCGTGTTTCGAAACTATTCATTACATTTTGCAGCATTGCTAGGGGAATGTTTTCCACTTCCTGTCGGATCCGTTCTTTCAGGGCTTCAATTGTTTGTGGTGGGTTATCTTGAAACACTTTACTTTTTAAGTACCCCCACAAGAAAAAGTCGCACGGTGTGAGGTCCGGTGAACGGGAAGGCCAGGTGATGTCCCCTTTTCGAGAAATCACATGATTTGGAAATAATCTGTTAACAATATTCATGCATACCCTGGCTGTATGGGAGGTTGCTCCGTCTTGTTGAAAAAATGTTTCCTCGTTAACTTCGTAGCGTGCAAGCTGTGGTTCAAAAAAGTTTTCCAACATGTCGGCGTATCTTTGTGAGGTTACTGTCACAGCATTGCCACGAGCATTTTCAAAAAAGTAAGGCCCTATGATCCCCGATGAAGACATAGCGCACCGCACAGTAACTTTTGTGGAGTGAAGGGGTTCTTGATGCATTTGTCTAGGATTTACGTCACTCCAGTATCTAAAGTTCTGCTTATTGACGTAACCGGACAAATGGAAATGG
Organism: Dermolepida albohirtum; assembly: GCA_031893035.1. Taxonomy (NCBI): domain Eukaryota; kingdom Metazoa; phylum Arthropoda; class Insecta; order Coleoptera; family Scarabaeidae; genus Dermolepida; species Dermolepida albohirtum. The sequence goes on from JAVIWB010002668.1 coordinate 254,084, forward strand.
GCTTCGTCACTCATCCATAAGTTGTTTACAATAATAATTAATGTTGATTAATTAAATCTGAAAACTCTTCACAGAATCGTTGTCGACTCACATAATCCGTGCCTTTAAGAGCCTGTACGATTTGGATTTTGTATGGATGAAGGTGGAGATCCTTGTGTAATATTCGTCTGACAGTTCGGTTTGAAATCCCAAGTGTAGTGCTATGCCGGCGAGCTGAACGACGCGGGCTTCGCTCAATAGCAGTTCTTACACCGTCGATACTCTCTGGCGTACGCACCGATTTTGGCCGACCAGGTTTCTTTTTTGTCGTTGATGAAGTTTCCTCAAAGTTCCTAACCCATTTTTTAATGGCACAGGCAGACGGCACTTGTTGATTGCGATTAATATTAAAATGATTTCGAAAGGCACGGCGCGTGCGTATGTAAGAACTATCATTTTCATAAAACGCCTTAACAGCGTACGCACGCTGTTGAGGGGTCCAACGCTCCATTGTTACTAAACGCTAATATCAAGGAAACATGGCCGATAGCGTCCCTACGACCTCCGAATGACACGGCGCGAATCGCGGGCTTTTTAAAATTGCTCGTTATTCTGCCCCACCCTGTACAACGTGTTCTTAAATTCAGTGACTAATAATTTTGTATTCTTATATTTCAAGTTATAGAATTAATTTTCTTTATAATACGTCTTGTTACTGTTAAAACAACGTAATATATAAGGAATAAATAAAAATTTAACGTTTTGTTTACATAATTAGTTATTAAGGCCATCTTACATGAATTTGACAGATATATTTTCGTGTACATCGTAAACCTTTCTGTGTACGTACTGAACATATCAACCACAGAGCAGAAAAACTAATAGTAAAACCGTTTTCGATATAAGTGGTTGGATTAGATATACATATATATTTTCGTGTATATCGTTTGTGGTACACACTGTACTTGTATAAAAACTTTATCTTTGTGGCTTGTATAGAACTTTTGATTTCCTCGGACAGTTCGTAAACTTCGCAGTAAAACTGGTCTGGAACCCATTGCACATCTTGATACGTATTTTTCGCTAATTGTAAAAAAAGAAAAGCAAACAAATATTTACTTCATTTAATAATTTCTCTTTTCATATGATTCAAATATTATTAATTTCTTTTACGCGTCCCCATACGGCAACATATCCATATAAAATTAGCATACTAAGAATTCATTATTCAAGAAAAATAAACACGTTTTAATAGTGCTTTTCTTTCGGAAGCGTTCACGTCGCTCTTTCAAACAAACATTAATCAAGAGGCAACGAATTCCATCGCGCGATAGCAGCGCCGTCCGTCGAGAAAACAGCAACACCCGTAAATAAAATAAATTTAGTGTTCTGCTTAATCCCGATATTGAATTAAATTTTACATTGCGCGAACAAGAACACAAGTAACACGAGCAACAGCGGCACCAACGGCTCTACACAGCACCACGCATGTTTGTAAATTAGTTATTCAATTACGCATAAGTTATGTCTTTAAGCTGATTAATGACATTTCATAAACTTTTCGATTTAATAAATATAGAATATTTCATTCATATTCATGCGAACGCGTCGAGCCCCGCTAAAATGGAGAACATTAATTAGCGAGCTGAGCTGAGCTGAGCTGAACGTTCGAGTTTGTTGCTGTAGCTGCTGCTGGTGTTGTCTTGTTTTCACAAAACTATTAACATATTTAGATGTATATTTATGATTTATCTTTATTCTATCACTTTTTTTTTCGGCGATCGAAGACCGTCTTCTTGTAGATCGTATTTCTATAACTTATTTTGTCGAAATGCTTATATATACATTTTAATTAATCCGAGTTTTATTTGTGCGCTTTCATTAAAATTAATATGTACTATGTTTGAAATGTCTTCATATAATTTATTACACTTTTTATAAGATGTCCAAATGAATAAATTTCGTTACCACATAATGTGAAAGCCGTAAATAAATCGGAAAAAAATTTAACGGAATATGAAAGTGTCAATTTAAGTCTAAATCATTACATAAAGTTAGTGAAAAGCTTATCAAAGACATAAAACTATCTTGCAAGAGCCTAATAAAATAAATTACCAATTTTTATTAGATGGAACGTTCAATATTAAACATTTAAAATCTAAGAACTTCAGAATATTGACTAAGCTGTCTGTTATTCAAACCAATAACTATCCATTATGTTTCTAAAGAAATCTAGAGAAATAATGACATAAATTAACTTCTTATTTATCCAAAAAATTAGTTGAGAAGAAACGAAAATCAATAAGAAAATGGCAAAACGTAGCAAGACAGTAGAAGCATTCAAAACCATACCAAAATAGAAAAGACACACAGAAAACGACGCAGCTAAGATTACGTAAGATAGTAATGAGACCATCGAAGTTACAAAAATTACAGCGTTTTAAAAATTAAAGCTACGAGGATAGTTTGCCAAGTAGTGAGAATGACACATAGGTGGTACTCTAATTGGTAAAACAAATGCACTGTAATTTATCTTGCCTATTTATATGTTTACATTCCGATATTTAGATAAATCAGTTGATTAGTTTATTTTTGACAGCTGATTGAAAAAGAAGCAACACGTCGTTTTGTTAAAATGGAAAAAGCAGAGTATCTTGTGGTGATGAAATACTTCGTAATTAAGAGTATGAAAGCTACCGAAATAAAAAATGAGTTACGGGAAACATTAGGTGAATCTGCTCTATCATCCGCCACAATAAGTAGATGGGTAAATGAATTTAAACGTGGTAGAACAAGATGTGTTGATGAAGCGCGCTCTGGAGCACCCAAAATCGTGACTTCTAAGGAAGTGATTATAAAAATCCATAATATTATTGCGCAAGATCGACGACTCAAAGTGAAAGAGATAGCAGACATGGTAAACATTTCAACAGAACGCGTACACCACATTTTAACGATAGAATTGGGCCATTCCAAGCTTTCGGCAAGATGGGTGGCGCGATTGCTTACGACTGACTAAAAGTTCACTCGTTTGCGCATTTCCAATAAGTGTTTGGACCTTTATAAGCGGAATCTGGTTGATTTTTGTAGGCGATTTGTTACTTGCGATGAAACTTGGATAAACTGCAGTACACCCGAAACTAAACAACAGTCGAAACAATGGTTAGAACGTGATTCTGCACCTCCAAAGAAAGCGAAAATCACTTTATCGGCAAACAAGGTGATGGCATCAATTTTTTGGGATTCAAAGGGCATTTTGCTCATTGATTATCTTCAGAAAGGTGCCACAATAAACGGACAATATTATGCAGAACTTCTACAAAAATTAAATGTTGAGATTCGTGCTAAACGGCCAGGAATGGCAAAGAAAAAGATTCTGTTTCACCAAGACAACGCTCCTTCGCATACCAGCACAGTTGCGATGTCCAAAATCCACGAGTTGCATTTCCAATTAGTACCGAATGTGCCTTATTCGCCGAATATAACTACTTCTGACTTCCACCTTTTTCCAAAATTGAAAACGACACTAGGTGGAAAGAAATTTTCGTCTAACGACGAGCTTATCATCTTCGTAAATGAGTATTTTGCAAGCCTTCCGGAATCGCATTTTAGAGATGGCATAAGGGCATTGGAGCACCGTTGGAATAAATGTATTGCTCTTTCAGGAGAATATATTGAAAAATAAAAATTATTTTGTATTTAAAAAATTCGTTTTTGTTTTCCATTCTCACTACTTGTCAAACTACCCTCGTATATTAGAGGGTGTTGAATAAAGAGCTATCAGAATTTTTGGTACTGATGGCGCAGATGATTAGGGTCTAGAACAAAAGACGTGAAAGAAATGTAGTATAAAAGATATGAAATCGTTAATATAACGCGTGTTCCACGATTACCATAGCTTAAGAATGTGTTACTGGAGCCAATTCAAGTTAAAAATATCTAACTAATCTAAAAGCATTTGAAGTTTTAGAGATTCCTACTAACGCACACTAGGGAATTCCATTTTCAAGACGTATTTTCGATGAATATTTTCTGTATCTTTCCGATACAGAAAAATAATGAATAACCATTACCTCCCTCTCTCTCGTCCAACACATGCAATACATTCTTGTGCTGGCCGAGAGAGGGAGGCAATGTTTATTTATTATTTTTCTGTATCAAAAAAATACGATAAACTCTACGAAGGAATCGTTCGTTAATAACGCAAGCCTACCTGATGATGAGTGAATCTCTGAAACATATGTAGTAGACACGGTGTTATTAACATTTGAATGATTCCTTTTAACATTCATTTATGCGGCAAATCGCCGAGGTATCAAGCGTCTGTCTACACACGCTCTGGGAACTTTGTTCTCGACCAGCGAGATAGACGCGTTCTCGCTTTGTCGTTCAATACATTCTTCTGTTGGACGAGAGAGGGACGCAATTTTATTCAACAACTTTATGGTCAAAAAAACAAGAACGCAGACCAATTGCAGATTCATTATTACAGCCTTTAGTTACAAAAGTCTTAGAATACTTATGACTTTGTTTACCATCCGAAACCTATAAAAAAAGTCTAAATAATTAAAAATAAAAGGACAAGAAAGAACCTATCGCATCTGTATACTACTTAGGGTTGAAAATTACAGATGGCACATCATATCCTTTTTAGAAGAATAAATATTGCCCGTAACAATAGGATTTTATTAATAGTAGATACAAACAATGACGACCCACGGTCAAATAAAAATGAATTCCATGAAATGCATATTCATAAATCACGCAAGATAGCGAAAGTTGCTAAGAATTTGAAATTATTTAAATTTCAATATTCACACGAAATTCTTGCACAACAATATATAGTGATGGCCACAGAATATGAACGAAGCGTAAAATAAACCCGTAACAATATAGAAATTAATTTCTTGGATATATTTTCTGAATTTACATTAGTTTTATTTCAAAAAGTAGTATAAAATCATACTTGTATGATATTTAGTCTTTTTTTTTTGTTCTGAGAACTTGAAGATTCGCTTTTTCTTCGCGCGGTTACACTAGTTTTAACGTCTGAAAAGTACCTCGTATCTCTTACATTGATTAGTTTACTTGCAAAACGTATAACTTGCAGGGAAAATTAAAAAAGGAATTTAGTAAATTTAGCGTAAAAATGTTCAAGTTACGACGCTATTATACTTCATTCGTCGTGGACTCGTACACATATACATACACACAAAACATAAATATGCAAATGCCTCTCTCGCCATCACCACTTTAACATTCGCAGATATACAATAACTTTAAAAGCTATTTTATTACTTTATTACTATTCTAATTTTCAATTTAAATACCTTTTCTATGTAAATTTCGATCTGAACCTGATATTCCGCACTTAAATGTTGTAAAATGTAAAGTATGTATTGTTGTTTAATGCAAACTCGTTCGAATAAAACATACTTTCATATAGCATACATTATGCTTATGTACACTTACGGACAACGCATACATATATACATACATACATATATACAAATGTACGTATATGTAACATAGGTTATGGACATGGTGTGTTATAATTTCACACTGTATACAACGAATCTAACCTATTTAGAAATATGCGCAGAGCTGATGTTAACGTTACCGAGACCGAAGTATCCGGATTCGAGTAAATCAAATGGACCGTGTGAGCTTATCGGAAAGGAGTACGCGAGCACCATTTCTACACTATCTACTTGTGTATCTGGTAATGTGCTCGAAAGACGTGATCTCTTTATGCCATACACCGTTTATGTCGGGATTCGATTTATGTAATAGTCCGAGTGGTTGTCAGCTTTGATAGACTCGCATGAATATGTTTAGATTTTTATGAAGTAGCGCTAACAGGTGCGAAAATGCTCACGAGTTAGAATTTGACCTGTTGCCGTGCAAAACCAAAGCTGGTGCGATATACTAAGGATCAACTTCTTATGGTGGAAAATGAATCTTTAAATTTGTAGTATCGTTTTCGCTTTATTTCATGAATTATACACTGACTTTATCAACGAATACTTAGTTATTGAATTACAGTTAAATGTAAATGCATTACTAAATCTAAAGTTGTATCTCAAACTGCTCAGCTTAATTTTATTTCACAGCTCATCTAAAAGCTATTCAATTAAAATTCAGAACGACGTATAAATATAAATATTGTGTATACCGCTTGATGTAGTACAGTGTTTTTCAATTAAATTAGCCCAGGTCTGAGTTATAATGAATAATATATTTTAAATACATGTTAATGTACTGTCCTGGAAAGATAAATGTACATATGTATTTCTTAAATACACGCACCGTTAGCCTAGAATAATTATAATAATTAAGCTTCTGGATCGCTAAGCCTTTACCGAAGTCATACTTCTACCCGAGTTCACTAAATTGTAGGAAGATGACAGAATGGTACAATGCTTTTATACAAATAAAATTTATTCAGAATTGTTAAAATCCTCTACGAGTGTATTTATGATAACGTATTTACCGTTTTTAGTTTAATCTCTTACATCTAGATTAGTGACGCGCTAATTTTATACTTTATATCTGGTATAATGCGTTTATACACGTAAAATTTACTCAGAATCGTTAGAACCCTTAAAGACTATATTTGGACTAACGCATTTACTGTTTTTAGTTCAGTGTCTTGTAGTTTATAGATTAGTGGTGCGCGAATTTTATAAATTGTATGTTTATAATGAACTTACTCGCCGTGGACAAGACGAAAGATATTACAAACAGTGAAAAAATTAAAATTTGAACTTTATTAGGAATAGGTTTGTATTCTCAAAGCGAAATTGAAAGAAGAGTAAAAATTTCATGCCAGCATGCACTTATCAAACATTTATCAATGAAAAGCTGCCCTCAACATCAAACGATAGACAGCATTGTTACCGGCTACGCAAAACCAACGAAAGGGAGGATAAAAAACTATTAAAATTACTTTGCAAGATTCACAAGCTTCGATCAGAGAGTTGTTACATGTTCTGGAGACCTTTAGCATAAAGCGAACACGATTATACGTTGTTAGACTAAAATGTCGCCAGCTTGCGAGAAAACAGGGTTTAACCGAAACAATGAAGAAAAAACATCTACAATGGACCAATATGCGTAAAGAATTACTGTTGGAGAAAGGTCTTTGTATAAAAATATATCGGAAGTATTTTAAAAACATTTACTATGTTGGTTATTTTGATGGAACTTGTGGTTGATTAACTTAATCACTTAAGGTTGATATGTAACCCCTTTCCACATTAATTTTCATATTTAGTATACGTATTTCGACAAATAAGTTGTCATCATCAGCAGATAATTAAACGATGTCGCACTTGGAAAACTACGCCAAAAACCTGCATGAAACAAATTCCGTACACGATCTGTACCGTCCAAAACTTTCAACGGTACAAATCGTGTACCGTCTCCTGACCGTAAAAAAAATGTTTACTACGTGTTAGTTACTATTATTAATTTCTCGATCACAGGTTATATTGAGTGACGACTCGAAGCTGTTACATAATGTATCAAAATTTATGAGATGAACACCTTCGGAACGTTACAGAAAGGAATGTGCAAAGTGTTAAATATTTCCCCCGCTGCGATGTTATGGTCAGTACTGGTGCTAGAACAGGACTTTGCCGAAGAAACAGTAAACCAGTATCAATATAAAAATGTAGTATAAATTGTTTTGGTGTCCTTTATTACTTCAATAGATTCAGAGGAAAATTCTTCTGTGTTTATGCAAGATGGGTTTCGTGCTATACGGCGAAATCTATTCAGAAATAAATGCAAGTATTAGAAGGTCTTCTAACTGGTTAATATATAATAGAATACATAGTTAGACAGCTATATGGACCCATTCGAATATCTTTGATACGTCTACTTATATTTTAATAAAATTTTGTACAGTAATGATACTGACTGTAGTTTAAATGAAACAGCCTGTTTATTTTTGAGAATTTCAACAGAACTCTCCTCTGAGAGTTTTTTTTTGGAAATTTGTTTAAATTTAGCAGTTTTAATAAATATTGGTTGGTAGTGTGCGTTTTGGCTTTCAACGGTACGGATCGTGTGCGGAATTTATTTAGTACGGACATTTTGCCGTAGTTCCAGGTGCGACACTGGTTAATTATCTGCTGATGATGACAACTTAGTTGTCGAAATACGTATACGGAATACGAAAATTAATGTGGAAAGGGATTATATATCAACCTTCAGTGATTAAATTTTAATAGAAACTAAAAAAATCTTCCTTTAATTTGTAAAGGGAGTATTGCGGTAATATTATTTAAAATTAAAAAAAAACCGATTAACATGAAAGCCTTCCTTTAGAAAATTATTCATAATAATCGTATCGTTTCCTAACAAAACTCGTTCCCTTAGTGACTAAAGCTCATTTTACACGGCTTTAAATATTATGAATTACTTATACATTAACTAGAAACAACACGTTAAATATTCAAAACGCTTTAAAATTAATGGCTTATACATGCATGTGTATGCCGTAATGTTTTAGACATATACGTACATGGTAAAAGAGAAATGCGATACCGCGTTTAGGAGACTAATATTTTAAATTGAACGGACGTGAGATGGTAGTAGGATATAGTTTAATCGTGTATTAATTTAGTGTTAAGCCGTTTTAATATAAATTGCATTAATGCAAACCCGTAACATACCCAGTGCATTTCTAAAAAATTGAAATTTTTTTAAAAAATGCCAGTATATACGATGGTCAGAAAGTCATAGATAATCCTTAGGTAAGACGATTCTATGATTAATTCTGAGTCGATAATTCTAATACAGTAAAGAAGAAATGCATTGTCAGTCGTTAAGGCAAAAATGAAAATGTGGAACAAAAAATATTTCGAATTTTTTGAAATCTTTGTACTGTCAAACAAATTGTGCAAGACTACGTTGGTGTTCATAGTTTTATGCTAATATTTCGCGTTATTAAACATTTCTTTACTCTTTTACTTTAAAATACATACGATAACTGTGACCCAAAATCAGAATATTATCCTTACATCCACGCTTTATGGAGACTAGTAAAATTGAAGATGACGACTGACGTAGTGCCACTGTAAGTGTCATAATAATAACAGAATTTTTTTCACAATCTATTGTTTCGTCCACATATAACAACAGTTTAATATTTTTCAATTCTGACTTAATTATATTTTAAATACATTCACATGAAGATAGTCTAAGATTTTGTAAGGTTTTCCGACCAGATAGGGTACAGTAGACGCATTTATTCCAGTACGAGACAAATGATTCGTTATTTAATAAAGTAAACGATAGATTTTCACAAAATAGATGTTACACATCGAATAGAATACAAATAGAAATTGCTCATTCATTTTTCATTTTCACTTTTCGTCCATAACATTATATATACGAGAAGATACCTAAAAATAACCGGAATTTTCCTGTAAAAACCTGTATTTTATTTTTTTTACAAAACAGTCTTAACACCTTCAACTTTATACACTTGTCTAATGGATAATTCAATTGGAAACTTTATTCGAACCCGTTTTTCTGTCTTACTGCGAGCTGCTGTGTCGTTTTTTTCTTCATCTCTTACACGTCGTGTCCTTTCATGTCTCTCTTCATTCATAGAAACAAAACAAATCGCACAGAGCAAGATCAGGTGAGTAGGGAGCGTGGGTCAAAGGAGGCATGCTGTTTTTAGCCGAAAATCTGCGAATTGATAAGGTTGTGTGAGCAGGTGCATTGCCGTGGAGGAAAATCCATTCCCCTGTCTGCCATAAATCGGACCCCTTTCGTCGTCCACTGTTACGTAGTCTTCTCAGAACCTCCAGAGGGAATTAAAATTTCACAGCCACACACTGTTCACTTGAGTCCGACAACTGCTTTTACAAAAAAATGCACTGTAACACTTATTCGACGAAACAACCGACTGCACCGAATGCAGAACAAGTTACGTCACATGCACCTAGCGGCAGCAATGCGTGCTAGACAAACCCCACTGACATCACTGCCATTCCAATTATTATTTGTTACCCCTTGTATATCGCAAACTGCACATTTGATTTTTGAGCCATGATAAACTACATATGGTCAATCTTAAATAAATTTACTCACTGAATCTGACAATGGTCGCATTTTTGAACTACGTGGCTACGACATTATTACATACAACGTACAACAGCCCATACAGAAATCTACACATAGTGCCTAACACATTCATTTCAGTCGGCGAGGAAATCATAACTGATAATCGAGAACGTTTTCGGAGCTCTCCGCATCTACGTTCATGACATGCAGCGCAATATTCGCATCTTTAATGATAATGTAAAACCAAATATTTTCAAAAAAATCCAAATATTCAGGAAAATTTTCTTAGAATAACTTGTAGACTACAAATATATAATAAAAATATATTCTTTCATTTAAAATAAACGAGGTGGTAGCAATTTGATAGCAACCTGTTTAATCGCAGACACAGTCATCACGGAAATATTTTGTTTGTATATAGCATTAGTCCCAAGCTTGCACTACGATTTTCAGATATAAAAAATAAAATAGTACATCCAATATTAGTTATGAGTTTCAATCTATTACCTTAACATATATACTTCTATATCAAATCATCAAATAATTATATGATAAACCTTTTTTTGGGTTCCAGCTTTTTATATAAAAATTCAATTATAACAAAAAAATACTTTTCTTTAATGTAAATAGTAGTCCATATTCAATTATACTCTGCCAAATTTCACGTCTCGACTTCGACAGTATCTCAGCATTGCTTTAATGTACATAAATAATTTGCGCACTTCAATTTGACAAGGTGATTTGGATCCCCGACGAAATTTCGTCCCTATATAATTACAATATGAACATGTATCTTTTCGCATGATAACTATAATTTTGCCGTCATAACAGCAATAACTACAGGACCTAAAAAGGAGAAAGTAAGATATCCAAAGACGAGAAAATATTTAAAACAAAAATCGAGTATTCCCATCAACTTTACACACATACACACATATAACGGTGTTACAGGTAAGTGCAGACATAATGTTACTGTCAAACTTTATTAATGCTTTCCGAAAGAAAACCACTTATTCATCATCATGCTTTACCGCATTGTCCGCGCGTCGACCCTCGTGGACTTTCATCCGGTAATCCCTCCCCCCCTTCTCCTCGTGTAATTGATTACGTCTTATTTGTATTCAGAATTAAAATATTATTAATATGGACATGCCATTATAATGTTGACAAAATAATTAAGGCGAACGAAGGATGGTGCGTTGTAATATGAGCATGTTGAAGTAAGAAAAAAAGTGAAACGAGGCCAAACAATGATCTTCGAAGAGCTTAGTATATATTATAATGTTGAATACATTCCGTGACAAAAATGTTAGACTCTATAGGTAGTGTTGCTTTAATCAGTTTACTACTTTTTCTTTTGTTATATATATTTCATGCAGCTAAGTGTATTGATAAGAAAATTATACACGGTGATTGATTGAAACCATTCGGATACCATTTCGATACCTTAGATATTAGGAATAATCTTAAAATAGAAATTGATATTTTCCGAAAAGAAACCAATGTCAATAGATTCATCACGACGGACTCAAATTATAGCTTGCAACAAATTTTTTGTTCAGTTTTCTTATCAATCGCTTGCTTAATTTCCCACTAACAAAAGTAAGATACGAAAGAGAATTGAATTTTATTAAAAATATCGCGAGATAAAATGCTTTTGATTCGGAGATAATCTATGGTTTAATTAGGAAGGCCAACATAAGAAAAACAATCCGGGATACCACTGTTACCTCAAAACAACCGGGAAAAGCAGTTTGTTTGTTTACCTTTCCACGGTTTGACGAAAAATTTAAATAGGGTTTTTAAAGAGCGCGGTTTTTAAGTTAATTATCGATCGACTAACTCATTAAAATCGCTTTTAGGAAATGCAAAAGACAAAGTCGAGGATAACCAGAAATCGGGAATATATAGCATTAAATGTTTAGATTGTAGTAAACAATACATCGGACAAACAAAACGATCGATAGAAACCCAGTATAAAGAACATATCGCGCATATAAAATTCAACCGGCCGGAAAAATCGAGTCTAGCAAGACATGTGTTGAATTGTAATCATAGCGTTAACGCCGATTGTTTACAATTGATTAAGAGCGTGTACAATTATCGAGAATGATATACTTATGAAAGTACGTTTTGAAGAATAAAAGCCATGTTTTGAACAGCGACAGGGGATTGAACCAGACGTCTCTTTTCGGTCTGCTTAATGTCAGACAAAAAGGAACACTAATAAATCACATGCAGGTACTTATCGGTCGTGTCCGTGTTCCCTTTTCAATGTCAGTCATCCTACTTTAAGTAAAACAATTTTAAAAATCTTGTGAAACGAACATACAGTGTACATTTTGGTTCTCAACGGTACAGATCGCGTACGGAGTTTGTTTTCGTACAGGTATTTTTCGCCGTTGTTTACCAGGTGGGACACTTTGCAATTATCTGCTGATTTTGACAACTTAGTTGTCGAAATGCGTATACAGAATTACGAAAGTTAATGTGGAAAGGGGTTATATATCAACCTTAGTGATTAAGCATTCGTCTTCATTCTTTTTCTGAAAATTTTAAGACAGACATGAAAACCCATTTTCTGTTCAAAGAAAATTCATCGCCACTAACGTTTCATTTTAAATGGAAGGTTGCACTTTCTATTGCATATTTGAATTCTACAAGATATTCTAGAAAATCTCCCTTTCACCTAAATTCGACAATTTTAGTGATATTAAAATTTTTTTTTAAATATTTAATTTCACGTCATCTGCATTATTATTATTGGCTTTTGCTATTTTAGCATTGGAAATGCTATGATGGATATTTGCAGCATAAGCAGAAGACATGTTAAACTTTACCCTAATGTTTTTACCTTTGACAAATCTTGTACAGGATGAACGTCTGATAATAATTCGAATATTAATAGTGCCCTGTTTACGACGTGTTTCGAGTATATCAACTCTCTTCAGGCAATCCATGGTGTTATTAATCGGACTTATTCTCATAATCACTGTAGGTTGATATATAACCCCTTTGCACATGAATTTTGATTTTCATATTCTGCATACGTTTTTCGACAACTAAGTTGTCATCATCAGCAGATAATTAAACAGTGTCGCACCTGGAAAACTACGGCAAAATACCCGTACGAAAACATATTCTGCACACGATCTGTACCGTTGAAAGCCAAAACGCACACTGTTTTTTTTATTTTCTGTCAGCATCTTATCGTTCGCGATACAACTTGGCACACGCTATTCGGTGAACGTCTGACGTTCAGCAAATAACCAACTCTCTTCAGGCAAGTTGTGGTGTTACTAAACGAACATATTTTCCGTGGGTTATCGTTTCGTTTGCGATACAGCTTTGCACACGCCATTTAATGAACGTCAGACGTTCACCAAATGACGAGACAAACACAAACTTCGTTTTTTCGAATAATTGCATGTTGACGGGCATTCGTTCAGGATGTACATAAAGTAGTCTCGAATAGGTGCAATTTAAAAAAAACAGAAATTTTTTTTTAAAAGCAAGTAAAAGCAAATGTCGAAGCCCTGATCTTGATCGCTTTTCGAATTGATTTCTACATCAGGACGTAATAGCATTCCCTATACCATATCTTCAATCCGTTTCGTGTTGTAATAAGCTTTTCTGTTGATTTTCATAGAACGAGACATAAATTTCAATGATTGTTGATAGTTAGATATAAAAATGAGACAAAATCATTTAGTCAGATATGGTTTTGTATCATAAAATTTTAAAAAGTAAAATTTACTTGTTTTATTTAACAGAGGATGTTACAATATTATTGGCAATAGTTGGCATGTGTAAATGTGAAAAATTCTTATCGACCAGCATTGAATAAGCAAAAAAAAAAACAAATTAAATCAAGCAATTTACGATTCAGTAGTGTGAAATGTAGTACACGTGAAGAAGTATAAGAACACCCAAAAATTTAATCGAACAAATTTGCAAGTAATCTGTAAACTTTTTAAAATTTTAAAAATTTATTTTCGTAATTCTTTTCGACTTAATTTATTTCATTTAGAATTAAATTTTACAATTAAATTTGTACTTTTTAATGTATCTAATTTAAATTCTTAATTCGATTGTCATCTATTGGACATATTTCCCACTACATCTTGTATAGTATTTTTAATACAGTGCCTTTTTTGACTTCTGCTATCTGACTTAGATCGAATCTCTAACCTATTTTATTAACATTCTATTTGCAATTAAAAAAATTATTTAGAAAATACATTATTAAACAAAAATAGAATATATTACTGCATTTTCATGCCCAATATGCTGTTAATGTATTAGTTAAATAGTAAAATGTTTGTTAATTTAACCATCGACGAAATTACTTTCTCTATATATTGAAAAATCTAAGACACTAATTATTAATTGATGCAAAAGTTAACGCTGACAGTATATATTGAAAATGGTACAAGGTATTAATTGTGTCCACCTGACCCGTTGTCTTCCACGTCGTCTTGAGACAGAAGTCAAGCAGTCGGCTAGGAAGAATCTCTGTTCACGCATAAACGCCCGTTAGCAGCGAAAATGCGAATGCCGCCAGGAAAGGAAAAGAGCCGACAAGAACGGAAAATAAGTACATAAAATAAAATAAGATCCTTCGTTGGTGGGCGAGTTTCGAAAGATATTTTCCAAGCGTGTATATTTTAAAATCGTCAACTGACCGATGGTTAAACACATCTAAAATTATTTACGCAAATACAGCGTAGCTTTTTGTCCTTCGGCAGAGAAGTTCCAACTCGGCAGGATTGCACGATACTTAGTCAAATACGTTACACGCAGTCATCGCCAAATCCACAAGGTTTGGAAAAACAATTCGCGTTAATCCGTTTCCCATACAGACAGAGAGTAATTACGTACACCTGCAACTCATCTACCGCTGCAAGCAAGAGTAAGATAAATATACTAGTATGATGCATGCGCCGTAGATACAGACATAGAAAGTTAAAAACATGATAAGACTTTGCTTTTTACGGCTTAAATAAAAGACTATTGAATCTAATAAGAAGTGAACATAAAATACATAAACTAAATGCAGTATTTATAAATAATAATAATTTGAAATAAATGAAAATATGTGACTAAACAAATGCGACATTCGAAGAAACTAGATTGAAACAAAACAGTACACTAAGGATATATGAACATACGTAAATAACCAAATACACAAACTATACAAGGTTCTTGAAAAATGAAAAAAAATATATAAATGGTAAAATTCGTTCGTAACACGCTCTTTACAAAATTCGTTAAACGAAAAATCATTCAATTCTCTGGAAGACTGCAAACAGCCACCGCAGAAGTGTTTTGAGTTCTAATCCAGAGACTTTCATTGAGTGTGGGATACAGCAAGCTCCAGAAGGATGGCAAACCGTTATTAAACAAAATGAAGAGTACATTATTTAATAAACTGAATTGTTATTATAGAACTATTTATTTTTAATCCACCTTAAATATCGGCGGGAACTTTCCAAACAACTCGATAGATCACCACAACCTAAATTTTGATGATGATTTTTTAAAACAATTTTAATTATGTTCAAATTTTTATATTCAATTTTGGACTATTTTAAGCTCTAAAAATACATATTACCAAACAAACATAATTTTTCTTTTGTATATCTACCAAACCAAATGAAAATAACAAGCGGTCTCGTCATAGAGACATCCACATAGTTTTGTAACCGAATGTATTTATAAAGAATTTAGATTAACATAATTTTTTTTCCTTGTGGACGTTTTCAAGACATGAGTATATTATAATAGACGCCGAGATGATGGGTTTTTAACATTTTTTAATTATGTTAAAGTTATATGCCATTTACAAATTAACATACCACTCGACTCGCGAGCCAGCGTCCTTCTTCTTCTTCTTATATTTCTTATATTAAAATGTTACAAGTTGTTGTTGTTGCTGTTGTTGTAGTTGCTGTTGCTGCTGTCGAGATGTTTTCTTTTAAAATGAATTGCCGTAATCTCATTAAAGGTGGATGCATTTATTGATATATACATACGTATACGTGCATGGGATGTAATTAGATGAATTGGCCTTTTAAAATTTATTAACATAGAAATCTATGAATATTTTAAAACATATTAAGGTACCGCATTCTTTATTATTACGTTACTCTTCGTTCACTAATTATAAATCACGGCCTCGGAATACATATCTAATAATTTTATGTCTTGTATGTACTGCTTGTACGTGCTTGCAGTGGTATTACGAATGGAATAAATAAACCACGCCTAACCATAAACAATATAAATTTTTGCAATAAACATGTTATTCTATTACTGGAAAATATTTTCTTCTTGTTTCAAACGCTGTATAAGAAGTAAATACAGAAGAATGTTTTCTAAATCACGTTCTGTATTATAATAATAATTGTCTTTATTGTCAAATAGAGTACTCCATTAAGACGACAATACAATAATAAAGTACATACAATGTTAAATCGAACTATAATATATAGAAATTAGAATTAAAAAGAAATAAAGTACATACACAATCTGTCGTAGAGAAAACCGAACTTTTAAAAAAATAAAAATAAAAGCTTACTATTTTGGTAAAATTCATTTATTTTATTGAAAGTAGTCGCTTTCGGCTTCAATATTCAACATTTTTCACGGTCAATTAACATGTCCAATGAATTTTTAAGATCATCTTTAGAGATGCCATTTAAGATCGCTGTTGGCGCCTTTTTAATGGCTTTGACGTTGGCACAACGCTGTCCTTTCATCGGCAAATGTAGTTTGGAGAATAGATAGAAATTACACGGGGCCAATTTCGGCGAATACGGTGAATGGTTGGTTGTTAAAACGCCATTTGTAGTTCGAAAATCAGTGATAAGCAGTGATAAGTGCATTATCATGTAACATACGCCATCTTCTATTTTTCACCAATTGACTGTTTGACTAGTTGGTACAAACGCTTTGTGCACTATGCCTTTCTAATCATAAAAACAAATCAACACTGTCTTCACTTTTGACTTCTCCAAACGGCTTTTCTTCTGCCTTTTTCGCTTGGATGCTTCCATTCAGAGCTTTGATGCTTGGCCTCTGGATTATATTGAAAACACCAAGTCTCATCGCCGTACCTGAAGTTTTCGTCCTTTTTTGTGTCTTTAATCAAGTCTGTGCAATGTTGAATTCAGTTAGCTTATGTGGTACAAACCTTGCACAAATTTTTCTCAGTCCCAAGTACTGTGTCAAAACGCGATGAATTGAATTTTTGGAAATATTGAATTCCATTCCACGTATCGCAATGAGAATTTCGGCTCATTTCTGATAAATTCACCCACAAGTTCGATGTTTCTTTCCGTATTTCCGGTTTTTTGCATCAGAATTTTCGTCATCATTTATGTCCGTACGACCGTCTTTAAATCGTTTATGCCACTCATATACATTCGTACGTGATAAGCACGCATTATCATACACTTCTTTCATCAAATTTTTTCAGTAAACGATTTACTCTTTGTTCAAAACTCATTTTTCGACCAATGCCAAATAGACAGTGTTACTTTATGCGCAATTTCTCTGCTTCTAATGGTGCAAATGTCATGACATTTTGACATAACATTGGCGAAAGATCTGTCTTACCGACGCATTTTATTAAATTGATGGTGCCACTAAGAATTACTATTTTAAAGAAGTTTCGTTTTCTCTGCGACAGACTGTGTATAAACGAAATATTAGAGCCTAACAAAAATTGAACATCGTTAATAAGTGTTTATGTTATAATTCAAGTTCAATGGCGTTTAATTGCTGAGGAAGAGTAAAAAGGATCGGAACAAATTTTGTTGGTATTTTTAACCAAAAGCGTAATAGGCGCTGCGGCAAAAACATTTGTTCTAGCTGTGACTTCGAAGAATGTTTCATTGCATCTTGTTTCATATTTTGGCACCTTGATACCAGAAGCAGATAATAAGTTAAACTTATAATTAGCATTTTTGAAATCTGCAAACAATAATTGAGATGAAATTATGTTTCTGTAGTAATGCTTGATAGTCAATAGTTTTAGTAGGGAAGTTACCAGAAGATTTATAAGTTAGATATTTCAAAAAGCTTCTCTGCACCTTCCCGTCTCAACTAGTAAATTTTAGTAGAGATAATCAGGCTACTAAATAATTCACGAATATCCCAGTTTTGGACGTTCCAGTGTAAAACAAAGTATTTTCAGCGTTTCTGCATTCAAAAATTTTCGGCAAGATCGAATAATGAAACTAAGAGTATGTGAAACGGACTTACAAAGGGATAGAATGCGGTTAATAAACTTGTTAGATGCTCATTTCTACTTCTGTCCAAAATTTCATGAACCTCGCTGTACGTACTAAGTTAACGCCTTATGCGAATATAATAATCTGTCCAATTTTTCAATCATCTATCGATTTATCGAAATTTCTTGAAAGCACAATTTCAGATTATCAGATTTAATTTGACCTACTACGGCCCTGTCTATCGAGTTTTTAAGCCAGTGGCTTTAGTCATTTTCAATATTAAAAAGACCAAATAAATAAGAATTTACCAATAGATTCGCATTTGCTATGTATCCCTGTTTTGAGATAGCTGCACATTTGTTGATGCAGATTTTTTTACTTTTTTTATTATTACACCAATGGTAGACAGTATTTAAATCCTCCTGCAGAGCTTCGTAATCGAAGTTTGATGTTATTTTCTCATAAATTTTTAAGTCTTCAGCACAGACTAGGACGCGACAGTCAAGCAATGACGAAAGATCATTGATGTAAACATTAAACAGTAGCGCACCAAGGTTCAATCCCTGGAAAACGCTCGGGGAGGTAGTAGAAGACATAGCAAGAGCGATTATAAATACAGTGCTATCAGATCAGTTGTTGATAAGGTAGACCTGAATGAATTCAGTTTCAATAATAATATAGTGTGATCATAGTGTCAAAGGTTTTCACGAATTTAGTATAAAGAGCATGAATCTAATCTTTTGAATCAATGCTGGAACTGATATACTGAATAATTTCAGACAAATTAGTTAAAGTCAATCTTTCTGACATAAATTCATGCTACTGTGTGGAAATAAAATACCGAATGGTGTCGTATAGCTAGTCGTAAAGCAAGTGCTCAAAAATCTTAGAGCAACTCATCAAAATATTGACAGGTCTGTAGTTCAAAATATCATTTTTGCTTCTCTTGTTATTCCAAATTTCTGGAAAAGTAGATGTACGAACAGCAAGATTATTAATTGGAAATTGCATAGAATAGAAGCACAGTTCTTGATTATAAAATTGGGTAGTCCATCATGTCCTGTCGTATAATCAGCCTTGAGGTAGTTTGTAAAAGTTGTTCAGACTTTTTTCAGTAGTCGACGTGAATAAGACCGCCCGTGGTCGATATGTAAGAAGTAAACTGAAATATGGCGCTATTGTATGAAGCTATGTCTAAGTATAGATTCCATCTATTGTATGATATTTTTATGACCTTCATCAACATCTGCTTCTGAAAGGGGCGGAAAAGCAATTTTTGGGATTCTCGACTTACAAGAATGATGGCCCCTAATCTCCCATTGACACAGGTAACAGCGCTCTGCTTGAGATGCATTCCATCCAATCATTGGCCGACAGAAGGAAGTTTATCAGTGCTAAGTTTATTTTGTAATAGTTTCTCCTGCGTTGTTATCGCAAGTAGATTTTGCTGTCCCAACTTGTGCTATGCGAACATCGAACACGTTCTGTTCGCTTAAAGTCTGGCCAAATATCTTAAAGAAAGCATCGTTATCACATATGGTTTCTAATAGCTTAAATCTCTTTAGAAATCCTTGTGACATTGCTTAAATTATGGCTTTTTAATTATCCTTTTTATCTAATTTCTGGTTGTTGTTATATACAGAAGAACATTTCATATTTATGCTAACATATTATATTAACGTTAAGCATATAGCTTGTAATTGCGGTTTAACTCTGCTTTCTAATTTCAATTCTGGCGTTAAATGATAATAAACGCGTGCTAAGTATGGGAACGCATTATTTATTAAATTTTATGTTGTCCACTTATCTTGTAGATATGTAAATGGACTCGTGTTTTCAATAATATCAGAAAACGCGTCCTAATTATATATGTATATTATGCAAAATCAGACCCGCCTAAAAAGTCAGTTTGTGCCAGATTGGTGTAATCACTAAAAACCATCTAACAGATACACTCTCGTAATTAAAATTTCAATTCACTCGCGCACGTACTATAAAAATAAACACTTCATTAGAAAAAACTTCACCCGCATTTCCAGTTAATTAAATAATATCATTTCCACCGCTAAATAATACAGTTTTATTTACAGGGAGAGCGAGAGCATCCAGTGGCTCTGAACGACGAAAAAAAAATCGCGTCGACCAACCGCCCGGTTAATATCAGCGATGAAAGCATAATTTCTCGTTTGTTAATGTAAAAGTGTAACCTAACATATAATTACATTAGCATTTATCTTATTAATAGCTTTACACCGGGGTCCGTTATCGGAAAAATCTCTACTTAGTTAATGCCCCCCCTCGTATTTAATTATATTCTCGTGCATTTTTATATTAATTAGATTGAAAGCTTGTTGTGATGTCGTCCGGTGTAAATATAAAAACGGACACCTAGGATGGCGTGATGAGGTGTTTAATAGACGAGAATGTCATCGGAATTAGGGAAAATGGAATTTGTCGAAAACGTGGGAAAGGATCGTATTTAATGAAATCAGTGTTCTTGTTTTAAACGTGTAAATACCAGATTACTAAATAAGTCCGCGAATAAAATTGAAAAATTATCATTTGTTTGTAAAAAAAGAAGTCTTGAACGAAAGATTCTCTCCCCAACTTGCAGCATATAGCGGGTCCTGAAGTTCCATCTATCTTCGCCTATAAGTGCTCTCCTCTAATCACGGATATTTAAATGGTCCTTCATATTGTCTTCTTGACGTCTTCTCCGAGGAATTCCCACTGGTTTTTATCTGCCTATTTTTTAAGGGTACCCACAATTTCGCCTTTTATCTAGCCACGGATTGTAAGTCTCTGAGAGACTTGTACAAATAAAAACACCTTTACTGTATGCTGTTTCTTATTCGATGTAAAAACGTACAAAAATATCATAAGGGAAGTTGTTGAACAATTGATTTTGTTCATTTGGGATGTAACGAAAAACTTTTCGTTTGCCTGCCACCTTCTTAGCAGGTAAACGCGGTCGTTTAGGACTAAGGATAGTCAGATTCTTAAAGTCAATAATTATGAATAAAAGAGTAGAATCTCATGCCATGATTCCGCGGAAGAAATAATAAAATTTATTTAAATGAAAGATACTCAATGGGTAATAAAATACCCAAAATTTAAGGACAAACAACCGGATGATATTAGCACATTAATTACTGCTGTGCATAGTCTAACACAGGTATGAGCAACCTATGACATGTTGTGGGCCAAATTTTAATGTACAAATACGTTCGCGGGCCGCGTTTAAAAGTAGTGCATTTTAAAGTAGTGTTCATAATTTTTAGCAATAGATATGAGACATGAAATAATACGACAATGTCTTGCGGGTCGGACCAAATCTTACAGTGGGCCGCATTCGGCCCGCGGGCCGGTCGTTGCCCAAATATGGTCTAACATAACAAATGCGGAAACAACGTTTGCATGAAAAGTATATAAACCATCCAGAAGATTATTTATTGATAAAATTCCCTTGAATTTTAAGTTTCTAGAATATACATGCACTTCATTGAAATTTAAACATTATATAATAATTATTATAACCTCCTCAAGAAGCCCAACATAATTTCTATATTTCAACAAATTGCAATGCAAGACCTGCCTTACGTTGTTGATACTATTCACAAGTTCATCCACATCACTAAGTTCCGCGCTTCTGCTTGGAAACCAAGTATTTCCCGAGTATTTTCTACCGGTTTGTGGCTGTTAAACCTTCTTACAATAAATACGTTTATTAACCTGTTGGCAAGTTTATTGTAATCTTAATTTGATTTGCCATTATATCTCACATTCTGCTTTTAAATTTCTTCTTTTAGTGCTAACACGTACATATAAATCATGTTAGTACAATGAATTTTGCCACTATTTGTTAAACCTGAACGATTTTCCTTAAATATCACGTTTCGAGTTCCTGAGTAAAGAAGGCGCTTTTACCAAAAACAACAACTGATCTTATACGGGATATGGTTGAAGAGGACAGGCGACTTACTGCAAAGAGTGTTCAAGTAATCCTAAAGATTGGCATTGATACAATTAACACCATCCTACGGAAACATTGGAAGGTACTTAAACTTTGTTTAATTGTCTATAGTTTGACCTGAGTTCAAAAAGGAAGACTGCGTGAAATGATGCACATCTACATTAGATTACTTTGACTATGGATTGTCTCATCTAGTGTACGTTATTACAGGTGATGACACTGCTATTTTGCATTTTGGCTCAGTGGTTAATAACGTTAATTAGGGCTCTATTTTGGGGCCATTATTGTTTAGGATTTGCATTAACAACTTCCCAAAGAATCTGAAATTATTCGACATTATCTGCAGATGGTAGTTCAGTAGTTTTAAAAGCTAAAGGTTATTTAGAGGATGAGAGTAGTACAACGATAAATTATTTTCAACTGTGGTTTCGAAAACATGGTCATGAATTGAATGTTCAAAACTAGTCTTCTTAATTTTCTTTTTTTTTTATTAACTTCGAAATTATGGAAATAATACATTTACTAATGTTGGTAATGTGAAGTTCTTAGATACAACATTGCTTTCTAGCAATAACAACTTGCCAAAAACCTCAAATCATTCGACAGTCGGCAGACGATAGTTCACTAGTTTCAGGAACCAAAAGCTATTTAGAAGATGAGATTTGTACAACCACAAGTTACATTCAACTGTGGTTTCGAAAACATGGTCTTGAATTTAATATTCAAAGAACTAGTCTACTTAATTTTGATTATTTTTATTAACTTGGAACTTATGGAAGAGGATATTTTCCACTGTAGATAAGGTGAGGCTCTTGGGTATAACATTGAATTATAACTTAAACTAGCAGAATAATAAACGTTTTGGCTGGAAAAATTTATTAGCGTCTAAAGTGTCACTACTGCCCATTGAACGTATGAATGGGCTATTAATAACTTTTTACTGTACGGACATAAATGACGCCGAACATTCAGGTGTAAAAAAAATCTGTGGTTACGGAAAATAACATCGAAATTGTGCGTGAATTTATCAGAAATGAGCCGAAATCGTTATTGCGATACGTGGGAATGGAATTAAGTAAAGATAAAGATTCAACTCATGGCATTTTGACACACTATTTGGAACTGAAAAAGATTTGTACCAGGTTTGTACCACACAAGTCAACTGAATTCAACATTGTACAGACTTGATTAAAGACTCAAAAAAGAACGAAAACTACAAGTATTCTATTTTAACTGGCGATGAGACGATGTGTTTTCAATATGAACCAGAGACCAAGCGTCAAAGATCTGAATGGAAGCATCCAAGCCAAGAGAGACTGACAAAAAGCAGTTTGGAGAAGTCAAAAGTGAAGACAATATTGATTTGTTTTCATGATTCGAAAGGCATAGTGCTCGAACAGTTTGTACCAACTAGTCAAACAGTCAATGCTGGATATTATTTTGATGTTATGAAGTGTCTTTTGAGGTGTATTCGTCGTGTGCTCCTCAATATCGTGGCAATGGTAGCTGGCGTTTATTACATGGTAATGCACCATCTCATCGCTCGACTTTATCATTGCTTTTCTAACTACAAATGGCTTTTTAACCATCAACTATTTATCGTATTTACCAGATTTAGTCCCCTGTGAGTTCTATCTACTCTTGCAGATGAAAGGACAGCGTTATGCCAACGTCGAAACCATTAAAAAGGCAACAGCGCTCTTGCAGGACATCTTTAAAGACGAACTTAAAAGTTCATTCGACATGTTTATTGACCGTGCAAAACTTTGTATTGAAGTCGAAGGCGATTACTTTGAATAAAATAAATGAATTTTACCAAAATAGTAAGCTTCTGCTTTTATTTTAAAAAGGTTACGTTTTCTCTGAGACAGACTCTGTAGAAGGTAGGGCAAATATGGGTAGATTTAGATACAAATCTACCAATATTTGCGCTACCATTTTGTAGAGGAGTGCTCGTATACATTCCGCTAGAACTCAATGATGAACTCATAAACAGGCATCAAATTAAATAAAATTTATGATCAACATATTTACACAAGATTCATTTTAGCACTCTCCGATAAGCGACATACAAGTTTGCATTAATTATAAATTATCAAATCGCGCACATAATTATGACTAAACGTTTGCGCTTCGAGCGTCCTCAGTCTCCGAGAAATTCAAATGAATCTCTAATCTCATTAATAGAACATTTATTGACACATGTAAGACATAAAGCGGCAATATTAATGAATTTAAGCAGAGATGGAGCGAGATAGGAATACAGAAAATATATCCGGCCAAGTAAATTCAATAGAATTAAATAATGCAAGGCGCAGCAGAATAATTTAACTTAATCTTATTAGAGACGCCGTGAATATTTCATGTGTTCTATGAAATATAGATAAACACATTTGTATAGATAAAGTCTCGTAGTTGTAGTTGAAACAAATTAAAAGTAATTAATATTGTAAATCGGTAATGATTTGAATCAATTTAAATAATGACACAATCGAAACGCATTATTCAGATAAATGATGTCGAAATAGTTTCAGTGTTTGACCTTTTGTTCTGAGGATTTAATGTAATGTGTGTTACTAGTGATTGCGATTTAAAATTTACTGGAAAGATGTGCATCATTAATACAAAACAGGAATAATTCGGAACATTTCTGTTTTTCAAGAAACTCGAAGTAGAAAGTATATAGCGCAGTATACTGCGATTAGATTGACTGCATCTTAAAAACTCACACTCTATTTTAATTTTGAAGAATGAAGAATAAAATTAAAAAGAAATACTTATCATTAGACTTGTTGTTTTTCTCCAGCGCGGCAGGTCAGGACTGGTTGCAGTAAGTACGTGTCTACGCACTGACAATCAGATCTGCGTGAAACGAATATTAGCAATCAGCGATGCCTCATATAAAGAAAAACAAATACTATTAGGTGCGCAACTAAGTTCTCGCTGTTTTTCAAGAGATGGCTCCAGTAGTAAGTGCTGGTCGATTGTGACATAACCAAAACGTCATGAACCAAGCTTCGACATATGGTAAACAAACCGCTTTGACACATTAGTGATTTTTTTGGTTGTGTGAAAATGTCTGATTTTGTGCCAAATAATCGTCATTTGCGGTAAGTGTTGCTTTTGTTCTCCCGTCGCTTAAAAGACGGTGATTTCGATGTCGACGACCGTTCGCGTGAAGGAAGACCAAAAACCGTCGAAGACGCTGAATTGGAGGCATTGCTCGATGAGGATCCGTGCCAAACGCAAAAAGAGCTTGCTTCAGCATTAGGAGTTATCCGCCAAGCCATTTCACAGCGATCGCATGCGTTGGGAATGATTCAAAAAGAAGAAACTTGGGTTCCTTATGATTTGAAGCCAAGAGACGTTGAGCGTCGTTTTTTCGCCTGTGAACAACTGCTCCAGCGGTAAAAAAGGAAGGGTTTTCTTCATCGCATCGTTACGGGTGATGAAAAATGGATTCATTACAGCAACCGAAAGAGAACAAAATCATGGGGACTACCCGGTCATGCTTCTACATCGTTGGTTCGGCCGAATATTCACGCTGCGAAGGTTTTGCTGTGTATTTGGTGGGACCAGGGCGGTGTTATTTATTATGAGCAGTTGAAACCGAATGAAACCATCACTGGGGAACGGTATCGAACTCAATTGATGCGATTGAGCCGAGCACTGCGCGAAAAGTACTCTCTATTTCGCTGCCAAACCTTTGCAGCTTCCTCAGGAATGTGCAACCAATGAGGAAGCTGCAAAGGTTTGGCAGCGGAATAGAGAGTACTGAAAACTAAAATTGTTTGAGTCTTTGTTTAACAGACCGATATACCTGATAATAGTTACGTTTAAGATATTAAGAGTACGGTCCATTATACAGTCCTTAATAATATATATATATATATATATATATATATATATATATATATATATACACATATGTATATACACAAAGATAATTTTCCAAAGCCAATTTATAGCAGTT
Source organism: Dermolepida albohirtum (assembly GCA_031893035.1). Lineage (NCBI taxonomy): Eukaryota > Metazoa > Arthropoda > Insecta > Coleoptera > Scarabaeidae > Dermolepida > Dermolepida albohirtum. The sequence continues at coordinate 280,329 of JAVIWB010002668.1, forward strand.
CATTCTTTAATGATTTCGTGAATTTAAGTGACTGTCCGAACTTCCATGAGCGGTAGTGTATGTATGTGAATTTTCCGTATTGATTTCGTTTACTCTTAAATAACTGATTCGAAAATCAATATACAATTTTATATTGTTAGAATTACATACTTACCAATATAACCTACCTGAAATTACGCACATAAAATGGAATAAAATTGCATATAATTGGACGAATGACGTTCCACTTCCTAGAGACTGTGTGACGGTTTCATATACATGGAAGCACCTACTAAAGCAGTGATGATTCAGCGACCAGACAGCAAGAATATTACCTAATATAATATACCTATTACAATTTTAATATACTGTTATTATTTGATGTGTCGATCTGCAATAAAATCGAGAAAATATATGACACGTTACATGAGATCAATAATATACCATGTCTTAGATTTAGTTCTTGACTTTAATATAAAAAAAGATTGTATAGTAACCAGCAATAGTAGATTCATTTATAGTGGTGCATCTAAAATGTTGTATTCCCTTTTTTGTAGAAATAATGCCTAATAAAATAAATAAAATACCAAGGAAAAGAAAAGAATACCCCTGCGGTGTGGGCTTAAAGAAACGTAAACACAATTAAAATGTGAGCTGTTCTTTACTTTAATAGCTAGAGTAGTATTAAATAAATTGTATCTAAGTAAGCGAACTTGATTTGTTTATTTATATAAGTTCTGCGAATTAAATTTAATAGTCATTACTTAATATTGTATAATTAAAATAGCGTTACATTGGATTTGGAATAATAGACAAATGACGTGTTATAATGGAGTCACCGAGAATACAAACATTACAGCAAAAGTATTTAAACAACGTGAAATAGTTCTGCCCAGTAGTTGACAAACTTGCGGAAGTGGAAACTATTTAATGTTTTCACTGTATTTATGTGTAGATGCTTCAACTACACTATTTTGCATGTAACAATAGAGAACAACGTATTGATGATCAAAATATTGTCTAAATATATGTATTTTTCAAAAATTATTATTCATGTTGTTCTTTAACTTGCAAAGTGGATTTCCCACCTTAATTCCTCCGTTTTGTTTGCAATTCGTTCCTTTCTGGTTTTCGCAACTCTCTATATTTCTTTGCTTTTGGCGGCGCTCGCTAAAAAAGGGGGACGTAAATTATGACGTTTTTAATTTCGTACATTTTGCAATGGCGGCGGTGACGCCGTTTCTAAATTTTTTATTTGCATTCAAGAAAAAGCCCATTAGTTTTAAAATTAAAATATACATCACTCGCCCCGTGAACACACCAAACCACCGTCTACTGCCACCACCAGCAACGGGTAAAAGCGCCAGCAGCACTAACAGCAAAAGCAAGACTGACTGTAACAACAACAGGCAACCGAGCAAAAGTATTTTAACGTAACTTATTCGCATAAACGGGGAATCTACCAAAACGAACCAACACCACCGCCGCCGCCATCACGGCCAAAGCAAAAACAAATGGCACCCCGGTTCTCTTGCAATATTACACTATGAAATTTATGATAAGTTATAAAGAACGCGAGTGGCTACATTGCCATTAGCGCAAGCAGTTTTTGGGTTTTTTACGGGGCTTGGACCTACAGGAAACATTCAACGCGCGCTCGGCATAAAGACTTGTCGACTTGGATCGCGTAGATTTATATATTCGATGTTGCCTAGCGTGCCATTTCCTCTTTCCTGGTCCCACACTTTGTTCTTCCGTGTTCGTAAAATATTTATCTTTTTAGCGACACCTAGGAATTTTATTTTAAACTTTATTATATACAAAATGCTTTAGAATCTTAAAAAAGTGTTATTTCAAACAAATATTCTTTTAAATTTGTTTAAATTTTTGATTCGGCGATGTAACCACCTTTAGCTTTCATTACTGTCTGGCACAATCTCGGTATCCCCTCCAGTAACTTCGCCAGAGCTTCCGGTTCTATTTTTGATCATGCATCCTGTAATTGGGTCTACAGTGTTTTTTTGGATGTTGGAACTGCTTTCGCACTTGTTTGTCTAGCCCAAAACAACTCTATAGGATTCAAGTGAATCCTGTGGAGGCCATTTTATATTAAAAATTATTCTTTCCCGTTTTAATTGCTTCAAATACCCCTGATTCAATTTGAACGTGTGTTTGGGATCGTAGTCTTGCTGTCGTGTTTCAGAGGAAACGGCATTCTGTTTCAACATTTCTCTGTACCATTCTTTTCTTAGAATACTGTCCACCCCAAACCACTGATCCTCCTGAATGTTTGGTGGTGGATCTAATGATTCGAGAACCCACTCTCCGTTTAACTTTCGGACTTCTTCTTTTTGAACCGATTTCGAAATTTGAATTCGTCGATCAAGAGCATTTTCCCCAGCATCCCCCCCCCCCCCCAGCATTATTGTGTTGTCTTGCCAAAGCTAACCGTTTCATTTTACTTTGCTTACTCAATAACGGTTTTTGCATAGAAACTCTCTCGTAAAATTTTTTATTGCCTAAACGCCTTTTACCGTTTTGACTCTAACAAATTTATTCCGATTAGTGTTTGTCTCTCCTGCAATTTCGGGTGCAGTTTTTCGTCTTTTGCCTTTACTTAACAAAATAATTGCTCGAGCCCTTGTTGGTGTTGTTATTTTTGGTCGACCTCCTGTTTTTATTCAAAAAACAACCAATTTAGTGATATTTTTTAATATTATAATCAGCAGTTCTGCAGCTTACGTTCAGTAATTTCGCGATTTGTCTATTACTTTTGCTAATATTATGATGGCACATTATAAAAGCACCTATTTTAACCATTAGTTCATTTCTAGGAATCATTATTCAAAATATCGATTCTATTTTAAAATAATACACAAACACTGCAACACCAACTCTTTGCACTTCGAAAGTTAAATGAAAACTAACTAATTTTTATAGAAATATCCCTCAAACAAGCGTGAATTTGGTGTTTGTGCTGTATGATTTTGTGCGAGTTGTACCGCGGATCCAGGTGTGACATTATGATTAATTATCTGCTGATGATGACAACTTAGTTGTCGAAATCATACACAGAATACGATCATTAATGTGGAAAGGGTTTATCTTACCTTTTTTGATTAATTCAATCAACCACAAATATAATTTAGCTTTAAAGTACTTAAATACATAAATACCGAAGAATACGCATCTATTTGAACATCTTTTAATTGAAATTTAATAACATATTGCTGTTAACTGGGTTATAATATTGTTTATTCGAATAATATGAAAATATACACGTGGGCAAACGGTTATGCCAGTAGTGTATGTAGAACAGATAGTCAGTTCTGTTAATTTAAACAGCTTCAGCTTGTACTTCTTACTCGGAAAAATTTTATCAACTTTTCAAAACAATGAGTTTGTATTTTACTAGCTCACGTAGTCCTTTGTTCAAGACTTCTTCGTTTGACCAAAATCTCAATTTTTCAAAAGTGATATACTCACAAAAGTTAGTATTTTTCGAAAGTTGTTAATGGAGGCACCTTGGCCACAACGCATGTTGGAATGCTCAAGGTCAATGAGGGGGTTCTAGAATCGACTAAGGCCGAAGAAGTTGCAGTGTTAAAATCATTTTAAGGTTAAGGTCATTTCAATGTCATGTTAATGAGGAGGCTCTAGAATCGGTTAAGCCCGAGCGGTTTTACTAACTTTCAGGCCATCGCAAAGTTATTTCAAGATCAATGAGGTTTTAGAGCTCGATGAGGCTGAAAAAATAATTACATGCATGAATAAAGATATATAGATGTAGAGTTATAGAATCATTCTCAGTATTGTGGGTTATCATGAAGCGTTCATTTAATATGAAAGAACAAACTGATTGTTGAAGAAAGTTGAAGTCGGTGAATTGAGAAATGTTAGCATTGAAGAAGATAATTTCACGAATGAAGTTGAAAATTATAAAGTGGATCCTTGTATAGAAGCTTTTTTTACTCAAATGGGTCAGACGAATGATTTCTGGGATAAAGTAGATATGTGTGTGCAGAAAAATGTACAAGAACCATCATGGAATATACCTTCAGTAGGAGAAAGGACATTTTTTTGAATAAAAGTTATTCGAAGTGGATATGTGTTGATTTGTCACATTGTTTGAGTTTGACTTTGTAGCTTTGGTGAAAATTGTAGACATAAAAAAGCAATGTGTGCTTTTTAATGTTGAAGAGCGGGATCGATTTTTATTAGAGACTGTTAAGTTGAAAAAATATTTTGAATATAACAATGGAGTATTTCCAGTTATTAGTAGTTTTAATTTGCAAATGTCTAATGAATGTTTTGATGGATTGACTAGAACATTGAAAATAGAAATTGATGGAGCGTTTCTATATTTAGTGTTTGAAGGTTTGTTGGAATTATGTCGTTTAAAAGATGCGGTGGATTATCACTTTTAATAAACTTAAAATATTGTGACAAGCCGAAATAGTTCTTGTTAAAATTGATTAACTCTTGTGACATAGAGAACGAAAAATTACCATATTCAAATGTGAACTATTGAATGTGTAAATAGATTATCTCTAAGGTGTGAATGCTTTTACTGTAACAAGTAATAAGAATTTCAAATTTTCCAAAGGGTATACTCGCAAAAATTAATTAGTGATTGCATATTAACACTCATTTCAAATTTCGCTTCCCAAAAATAGTTACAATTCCTTTTAAATAAAATCGCTTACAACTGAGAAACAAGAAGAGACAGAATATACGCAATTCAACAGAAAGATATATTTACATATCGAATATTGAATACATGCATATGAAAGTATATTCATATTAAAATATGATAAAGGAAAGGAAAGAAAATTTATTCTATTCTTTGCATGATGGGAAAATACTAATATTATTGTATAACTTTCCATGTTGATATTTACTTAAATGCACTTGCACAACTCCCGGTAAATCAATAAGACAGAGACAGAATCTCGGGACGCTGAAAATTCTGTAATGTTTTCTTTTTGTTCTCCTTGTTTTTGTGTTACTTCATTCTACTGAAAATAAATTTTTAACTTAATATTTTTATTGGAAACTTTTCGTCGACCAAGCCCACTCCGCCATCCCTCGCCCCCTTTTACTCCATCCCGTTCCCGTATCCCCCCCATTCACCCATGGCTCTCCGACGACCGTTTCCCTATTTTTCTTTAATATTCTCATTCCAAGTTTTAATGTTTGCAAAGTAAATTGTGTTTTTAATTTAATACGAAATATTTAAATTATGGCGCAGTCTTGTAATTTATATGCAAAAATAATAGTTTCAGTTGTGACTTAATCTCTTATATTAAATTTATTTTAAGGAATAATAATTACGAATTAAAATTTTTCCCTTCCAGGCTCGCGTTCCGCCTAGATATACGGAACCGGCGCGCCCGTCCGCTCGTCCAACATTAAAATAGAATTTATTATGCATTGTTCTTTCTCTCATTTGGGTTTCTTTATAATATTTCGTTTCGTCTCGTTTCATATTCTCCTTGTTATTTTCTTTTCTGTTATGAGTTTCATGTCCTATTTTATCTCGAGTGTTCTTTTTTTTTTTGTAATCACTCAAAACAATTTTTACTTGGTTATGAAATTTGGCATATTTTCGATTTAAATCAAGCAATATTGACACTGTGTATCTTTCTTTATTATTGAAAATAAAATTTCCCTAGAAATTCTCCTCGCGAAGCATTTACAAATAATACTCTTTATGGTGTTCTGCAGGGTACCACTTTGAACCCTATCTTGTCCAATATGTATACTATCTTTTGCTTCTCGCAACATATACAGTCAGCGACAAAATTGAGTGAACACTAGGCGATTCATGAGTAAACCCTAAATTTTAGTTACATTTATTTAACAAATTACAGAATTATATGTTATATCGATAGAATGAAACGACAATAATAAAATTTCAAGAAACACACTACCAGATGGAATTGCAATGTTTTCTAAAATCGATAATTTTGCTTGCGATTTTTCCATCAATTTTCGTCAAATTTGAAGTTCTCTGGGATAAGAAACAATCCCAGACTGAAATGGAACCAATACTATGCTTTATGTTGACGCAATGCTGTCGCAGAACATTTTTCCGGTTGGGCATCTGTTGACGTCGTTGACCATTTGGGCTGTTCAGCCCAAATTTCAATTCTCTTTAAATAGTGTATTTAAAAAGGGTGGTTTTCAAGTTACAAATAGTATTGACAGTGGTTTCGCGGCAAGTTTTTCCAGACAATTTAGGTCATCAGTACCAGTTAACGATTTGTCTAATTTATTACTTACTCATTCATTAAAGAGCATTCTTCTCCATTGATGAAGTTTTTAAAAATACAAAAAAGTTTAGTAAATAGACTGCTATTGATAATGACAATTTGCTTAGAATTAAGACAGCCCAATGCTAAATAAAAATTCTTGCAAACCAATCACACTGTGGTAAGAACAGTATCACTAAATACTATTCTGTATAAAGCTGTTTACCTGTTTTCGAGATTTTGTGGTTCTCATTAATAAAGTGATAAATTCCAGGAACAATTACTTAATCAGACATTTCTAGTAAATAGAGGTGCGTTTATTTAAAGACGCAGGTACGAAAAGATTCAATAATATTGTATTTTATTAAAAGTTGTAGACGTACTACAATTACAAATTTTATTTCTATGTAACGGATATTTCATTTAAATTTAAGTAAAACAGAGTGTGTGTGAGATGTCATCCAAATTTTGTATTCGTTTGAAAGGTCAATCGATGCCATTATGTATGGAATATAAACATCGTGAAAATGTCCACCGCGGCTTCGCTGGGTGGCGCGCATCCGGAATGTCTAATTTTTGCATAAATCATTCTGAATTTTACCGGAATGTCCAATTTCCCATGACTCTGACGCATAGATCAGGCTGAATTTCACCGATGGCATGGGTTATCTTGCCTTTGAGGGTCGCTGTGGTTTGTGGCTTATTCGCATAGACATGCGATTTAAGAAAATCTCAGAAGAAAAAGTCAAATCGAACGATCTCAGTGGCCAGTTCACACCACCTCCCTAAAATCGCGCGTGCAGAATTTTCAATGTGGCATGATCTGTGTGGCACATAGCGGTATCATGTTAAAACCACATGCCGTTGCTGTCCATGTCATCCAATTCAGGCCAAAAGAAGTTGGTGACCTATAGCGCTCGCCGTTGAAAGTGATGGCCTGACCAACGTCCCCAAAATCCACATGAAACAGTGATTTTTTCGGGATGCATTGGATGCTCATGAATCTCATGCGGATTGGTATCGTCCCAAATTTGCCAATTTTGTTTATTGTCGTATCCATTCATTCAGAAATGGGCCTAATCGTTGAAGATGATTTTTTTGATGAAAATTAGGGTCAGTTTCCAACTGCTTCAGGACGCATTCAGCGAACACACGTCGTTGTCTATGGTTTTTTACCTTCTACTCCTGGGTCAGTTGAATTTTGTACGGATACAAGCCCACGTCACGACGCAAAATTCACCAAGTTGTGGTCTGCGAAAGGCCGTGTTCTTGCGAGCGACGCGAATTCGACAGCGTCGATGTTTTCGGTAGATCTTGCGTTTCGTCGTCGTACGAGTGTTGGTTCATTGTTTACTGAACCAGTGGACTCAAATTTTTCCACCACACTGCAAATAGTCCTCTCGGTAGGACGATTATGGCGACCGTAAAATAGGCGAACAGAACACCCATTTTGATAAAACAATTTTATTATTTGCACCTGTCGTTGTATAGCATTCATGGTGATTTGGCAAAACAGACTGAATAAATGACGGTCAATTCGACAGATGTAGCTTGAACAATATGGCCGCTATCAATTGTCAAAGTTCGGAAATCCCTATTGGAAGACCTGTTTATCTCTGGTTGTCCAAATTTTCGTGAATGATAGTGTATATGTACATACATTTACTTTTCGTAGTTCCATAATAGTAGTTTGTTCAAAATAGGCAAATTTTGGAAAATGCTATAATGAGGTTAAATCAATTTCCAGGCACTGTACATATGAATAAAAGTTCCAGAAAAGCGACATCCACAGATACATAAATGGGCTTGTATTGTTTCGTATATCGAACAGATATTATTGTGTTGATATATGTGTGCGTTTATTATTTTCGAAAACCGTTCGTTCTATGTTCCCCGCGAAATAAAAAAGCGAACAAAATGCGAACGCGGCATAAATAAAAATATGAAAACAAAGAAAAAACGAAACGCAAAATACAAAAAAAATTATAAAAAAGAAAATAAAGAAAATGTGCATTGGGAATTTCAATACAGTTGATTTAAATCCGAACAATAATGTTTATGTTTCGCATATATTTGACGTATGATCTTTTATTTGCAAGTTTTGTCATAGGCGGCGCTACAAGTTGTAATAAAGTGGAATAAAAAATTGCTTTAATCAAAACATTATTTTTAATTAATTTCCAATTTGGTCGATAATATATTTGCAACTGATTTCGAAATTAAAGTGAAACAAAAAAGAATGAGTCCTTGGTAAAAAGTTATTAAAAATTTTATGCTTTTATCGCATATTTAATGTTCACAACATGTGAAAATTGTTACATATTTTCTAAAATACCACAATAAAAATAAGTAAATTAAAAGATCGAAAATTGAATAATTCTTGGAACAAATATGACGAGGGAGAAAGATAAAAAATAAATAGCGATGTAGTATCGGAGATGTAGGGAGAAATTATTGTTAGATATACAAAAGGACAGCGTCGGCAATAATAATGATGTATAGTGAGAAGAGAATTTACGAAAATTATCAGAATTGGATTCTATTAGAATCAAGAAGCAAAGGAAAATTTAGAAAAAGATGGCGAGATGAAGTTTAGGAAAATAAAAAATAAACATTCCAAATGGTATGAACTTGAAAACAAAGTGAAGGAATAGGAAGGAGTGTGGAAGAATTGTAAACTCAGTAAAAACAAGAGGAATACCGTTCACCATTTGATGGATGGTATTCCTCCTATTTAAATAAATGCTAGGAGCGATAATCATAATTCTAAGAATTAAACGGCAACGTAGGTGATGCTACTAACACATTCTAATTAAAAAAAAAATTAGCAACTTGTCATGTTTTTGGTGGTGATGATGGCAAAATTTGATGGAGGCCGTGGTTGCTTAACTTAATCACTTGTGGTTGATATATAACCCATTTCAAAATCATTATGATGCTTGTGAAGATCTGTCGGATATTCTAAATTTATTTCAAAAACACATTCAGAATCTAAAGCAAGTATGTATATCAATTACCATGGGCTCCTCATTTGTTAACGATTCAAATTGACCATGTGATAAATTCAATGTCAGCAATTCCCTTTCTCTTACAGCACACTGTGTCCCAGAACATCGTAGTCAGCGTTGTGGATCCTGGTAGGAAGAGAATGGCGTGCATACGCTACCGTTCACGCAAGTGTGGACAGCAACTATATCAAGCAACAACAAGAAAAAAAAAATAAAAAATATCAACGAAATTGAACAAAAATTAATATCTATTGATTCTTTATATAACAAAAATTAAAATTACAATTCATTAAACTTATTCCTAATATACTTACATATATATTATATTAATTATACTTTCTTTTCATCGAAGAAGCCACCGTTCGCGGCGATTTCAGCTTTTGTTAATCGTGGCATTCTTTCTATTAATTTTCTTATTACATCTGGTGTAATGTTACTCCATTCCTTTTGTAAGATATTCCAAAGTTTTTCCTTCGATGTTGGACATTCCTTTCTAACTCTTCTATCGAGTTCATCCCATAAAAAGTCAATGGGGTTGAGGTCCGGAATCTGGGGCGGCTATGTCATTACTTTCATAATATTTTCATTTTTCCCCGCCTCAAGGTAATTTTTGCAGAATAACGTGTGTTTGGTGTCATTATCATGCATAAATTCAAAATTATTACCGATTAATCGCAGACCTTGCGGTAAAACGTGATTTTCCCAAATTTCTCGGTAATTCTCCTTTTTCATAATACCATCTATTTTTATCAAATCTCCCATTCTAGCTAATGAAAAACAACCCCAGACTACAACAGAACCACCCCCATGTTTCATCGTTGAAGCTGTGCAATCTGGCACATTTTTTCTCGTGCCGATCGTCTGGCGAAAATTCTTCTCTTTTGCCCGAACACGTCAAATTTTGATTCGTCACTCCACAGTACGTTCTTCCACTCGTCAATTGTCCAATTGCAGTGTAACTTTGCCCATTGAAGTCGTTTCTGTTTATTTCCACGTCGTAATAACGGTTTCCGTGAGGCAACGCGACTGTGTAAATTTGCTTGCACTAATCATCGTTTTACTGTACTCACAGATATTTTTTTAGCACGAGCCTGATTAAATTCGACTGTTATTTCAAGTACCGTTAATTTTCTATTTCTTTTGCTAATTAATTTCATTCTTTTGTCGTCAGCTTTGGAAGTACCTCTCGATGGTCCTGGCCGATTACGGTCTTCCAGACTACCAGTTTCTTAAAATCGACGAATTGTGAGATTCACTGTCGATCTTTTCACTATTAATTTTTCACCAATACCGCGAACTAATGCAAAGTAAGTATCGCTAATCGTGCTCCACTATCAAGCGGCTTTCCCCGTGGCATTTTATAAACAGAAATTACAATATTCGCTTATAAAATAGACAAATTCGCACAAGCGCGTTCAGTCATCTATTGATGGGCACAAGGAGGTATATTAGATTGGTCTTCACAATCCCTTGTGGCAAAACCAATAAAAAACCTTGTGAGCCTTTATAAAACAAAAACCTTGAAGGAATGCCTGTAGTTAACTTGAAATCTCTATACAGAGAGATTAGGAAGTTATGGCTATCTCTATTAATTGCATATATTCATAAATTGATTGATAGTATGCTCAAACGCTGCGAAGCTGTATTGAACAACAATGGAGATTAGACACCTCTTTAAAGCACAGCGTTTTAGTAGTTGATAATATAAATTACTGTGTAGCAGTTGTTTTACTTATATAATGTGAGATACCTTCTTGTAGTACTGACTGTATATAAGTTTACATTAGTCAGAACTCCGTGATCATTAATTTCCGAAACGGGAAAAGGCGGTGATAGCATACATGTTTTATAGAGATATTGTTCATCGAAATTGTTTTTGATTTGGATTTTAAAAAATTTGCTATGTAAGCTATATACGAGGATAGTTTGACAAGTAGTGAGAATGGAAAAGAAAAGCGAATTTTTTAAATACAAAATAATTTTTATTTTTCAATATACTCTCCTAAAAGAGCAATACATTTATTCCAACGGTGCTCCAATGCCCTTATGCCATCTCTAAAATGCGATTCCCGAAGGCTTGCAAAATACTCATTTACGAAGATGATAAACTCGTCTATAGACGAAAATTTCTTTCCACCTAGTGCCGTTTTCAATTTTGGAAAAAGGTGGAAGTCGGAAGGGGCTATATCCGGCGAATAAGGCGCATGCGGTACTAATTGGAAATGCAACTCGTGGATTTTGGACATCGCAACTGTGCTGGTATGCGAGCGAGCGTTGTCTTGGTGAAACAGAATCTTTTTCTTTGCCATTCCTGGCCGTTTAGCACGAATCTCAACATTTAATTTTTGTAGAAGTTCTGAATAATATTGTCCGTTTATTGGGATACCTTTCTGAAGGTAATCAATGAGAAAAATGCCCTTTGAATCCCAAAAAATTTATGCCATCACCTTGTTTGCCAATAAAATGGTTTTCGCTTTCTTTGGAGGCGCAGAACCACGTTGTAACTATTGTTTCGACTGTTGTTTAGTTTCGGGTGTACTGTAATGTATCCAAGTTTCATCGCAAGTAACAAATCGCCTACAAACATCAACCGGATTCCGCTTATAAAGGTTCAAACACTCATTGGAAATGCGCAAACGAGTGAACTTTTGATCAGTCGTAAGCAATCGCGGCACCCATCTTGCCGAAAGCTTGGAAAGGCCCAATTCTTTCGTTAAAATGTGGTGTACGCGTTCTGTTGAAATGTTTACCATGTCTGCTATCTCTCTCACTTTGAGTCGTCGATCTTGCGTAATAATATTATAGATTTTTATAATCATTTCCTTAGAAGTCACAATTTTGGGCGCTCCAGAGCGCGCTTCATCAACACAGCTTGTTCTACCACGTTTAAATTCATTTAGTCTAAGTTCAGACACGGCGGAATCCGCGCGGATGTAAATCGCGCGGTTGGATTGAATCGGTGTTCAGACAGGCGCGGTTGGCGTGCGGATATCTAGAAGAAGGGAGAAATGACTAATAAATAATTATTATAAAACATTGTACTTATAATATGCTACATTTTTGTTAAATATACTAACCTAACACAGTCTTTTTTTCTAATGAGTCTTCTTCCTCTCCAAATAGCTCCACCAACTCCTGCCAAGCTCGGTTCTTCAAAATTTTATTTGAATACTCTGCACACTGGATGTCCCACACAGCGGGTCTCTTCTCTATTTCATTAATAAATACCTCGGTGTCGAAGCGATCCATGATCACGGTCATTCATCCGAACCGCGAGGTTTCTGCGAAGCAACTGAACACTCTCTAGCCCCGTCATAGTAATACAACCACGTGGATGCCGCGCGAATCTATTTTCCAGCGGTCAAGTGACGGCTGCCGCGCGGACGGACGATCCGCGCGGACAAGTATGAACGAATATGAAGATGCTACGTAAATAAGAACAGCGCGGTTGACCCGCGCGATTTACATCCGCGCGGATTCCGCCGTGTCTGAACTGGCGCTTACCCATCTACTTATAGTGGCGGATGATGGAGCAGATTCACCTAATGTTTCCCGTAACTCATCTTTTATTTCGGTAGCATTCATACCCTTAATTACGCAGTGTTTATTCACCGCACGATACTCTGCTTTTTCCATTTTAACAAAACGACGTGTTGCTTCTTCTTCAATCAGCTTTCAAAAATAAACCGATTTATCTAAATATCGGAATGTAAACATATAAATAGGCAACCTAAATTACAGTGCATTTGTTTTACCAATTAGAGCGCCACCTATGTGTCATTCTCACTACTTGTCAAACTATCCTCGTATTGTATCAATTGCATATCAGAATTGACGTTGCCAATTATACAAACAAGAAAAAACAATATCCAGAGCATATATATATGTTTTCACTGAATCCTACTACATAAAGAAAAGACCATCAAATGTACACATATTGATACATTTCCTAAATTTCTATTTATGGACGTATGGGCACGCGTGTTTGAAATTTTAATTTCACAAAAACCCCTTTGCGCTGATAAAAAAATGTGTATACAATGTTGTTCCTTTATGGACCAAGCTTTTTTAATTAATTACAAAAAACATATACGTACACATGCGCAGACAGGTACTTGTACATAACCAAGCAATGTACACACACTTATAATACCATGTCTACATAGATATACGATTTGGATGTGTGTGTGTGTGTGTGGTGATTGTACATAATGTGTGACGCATCCACGGCAAAAAATGTATCTCATCCGTATATCACATTCAGTATTTCAATTCGATGGCGTAAATGCAATAAAAATGTAATAATTTTACATTGTTTTCGCTCAGAAATGATGATAAAATACCAGAAACGAACTTTGCAACCGTAAAAATGCAATATTAATAGGAACGGCCGGCTTTGTATTTGTATATCTCCGCGGGTGGAAATTGTATGTGAATGTGTATGGTGGTGGCATACGGTTATGAACGGATTTGCGAATTTTTATTGCGAATTGGGAATTTCTCGCCCTCAGTATTCAAAAAGACATGGACTATTCTCTCCAGTAAAAAAAAAAGCAGGGGAATTAATCGATTCACCTGACATACTGTAGACATTCTTTTAATCCTCTGAAAAATTATTGAGCTCTTGTGAAGTTTAGATACAATTTTTATAGCGTAGATACAAACTAAGAAACGAAATCGTTTGTTCAAGAATTTTATAATTTAATCACTTAAGGGTGGTATATAGCCCCTTTCCACATTAATTTTCGTATTCTGTATACGTATTTCGACAAAAAAGTTGTCATCATCAGCAGATAATTAGACAGTGTCGCACCTGGAAAATTACGGCTAAAACCCGCACGAAACAAATTCCGTACACGATCTGTACTGTCGAAAGCCAAAACGCACACTGAGTACGTTTGGGCCTATATATCAACCTTAAGTGATTAAGTTAATCAACCACAGGCTCTATCAGAATTACGAGTTTTATAATTTTCATTCTTAATAATCATTTGAACACCTCTAACATCGAAGTTTAAGAGACATTTCTTCTTATAAAAGTTTGTTAACGGACAAAAAAGACAAAAAATTGGATTTGTTACGTTACTAGATCAGAATAAAAGAAGATAATTAAAAATATTCGAATATAATTTCATTAGTTTCTGTTCTAGCTTTTTTCTTATGTTTGTTTAAATTATTAAAATATAACGCGATTTCATTTCGGTTAGCCAACCTTGATTTAGGGAGCTAAATTGAGGGAAGTCAACAAGCGGCGGTGTATATTGATGGCAGCTACGTCCGACGTGCCTATAGTTAGATGTGATACGTTATACTTGTCGATTTTGTTTCCTTTAGCTGATGTAATTCTCTCTAAATGTAATTTTGTATCACAAACTGTTTACTTTACAGTGTCATATGTTCTGCCCACTATATATAACGAGGATTACGAACTGTTCCTTTAAAAATTTGGCTTTAAATGTCATCGATAAGAAGACTATAATTTGTGAGGACTTTAATTGTGCTTAATTTAATGCTTTTGACAGCGTAAATAACATTTGGTTTAACATTTTACAGAACTTCAACTTGACGCTATTGTAAATAGAGATCATGAATTACTAGATTTAATTTTTGCTGACTTCAGTTGCTTAATTGTAAAACATTCTCTATTTTTGTTCATTCCGGAAGATACCTTCCAGCTTTAAATATTAATATGAATTTACAAAGGCATGCTGTTAAAAAACTTTCCCCCCAGGACTGATTTCAGTTACAATTTTCGAAAAGCTAATCTGTCAGAGATACGATGAACTCAGGAAGGTGGATTGGTCCTATTTGAGAAAGTGTTCAGAAGTTAACCTTTCCGTTTTTCTTTCTAGACAACGATATTTTCTATTGTTGATAAGCATGTGCCGAAATGTTTTACTTCGTCACGTGAATTTCCAGCCTGGTATTGGTAGATCAATTCCAGTCAACAGGAATTTTATTACAAGCAATGAAAATAATTTTATTCGACTACACAAACTGGTGAAATCCAAAACTTATAATCTTTATGATATATATATATATATATATATATATAACTATATAAACCCCAAGATATTTTTGCAATTCATTAGACAGAGGACGGGAAACTATAAAATTCCCGATGGCTCGAGATTTTGTGAAAAATGTTCTGACGGATACAAACAAAATATTCGAAGTCTTTGCTAAAACTTTTTCAGAGGTATATCAACCACGGCCGGCGAAACTTTTTCAGAAAGCAAAACACTTACAGCCACAAACCACCTTAAGGCTGACTATAAAACAGGTCATAATGAATTACCCAATTTTATAATAAAGGACTGTGCCTCTATTATATGCAATCCCTTCTGTACCGTTCATAATCTTGCTTTTCGTACATCTACTTTTCCAGATATCTGGAAGACAAGCAAGATTACACCCACATATAAAAAAGGAAGCAAATATGATATTTTGAACTACAGGCCTATCGATATCTTGACCAGAGATGACCAAAATTTGCGAACACTTGCTTCACGACAGGTTATAGAACTCCATTTAGTGTTTCATTTACACGCAGCAGTATGGAGTTTGTCAGGAAGATCACCTTTAACTAATTTGTCTGAAATTACCCAGTACATCAGTTCTAGCATTGCTTGAAAAGATTGTAGATATATCGGACGAATCTGCTATCAATACACCGCTACCAGTCAACCCCTCAATTTAACTCTATAAATCAAGTTTGGCTAACCGAAATGACATTGTTTTTTAATAATAATGTAAACAAACATAAAAAGACTGTAATAAAAGCTAATGAAATTAAATATGAATACTTTCGATTATCTTATATTATTCTGATCGAGTTCGGTCACTAGTACTAAGTTTTATCTGATCACACCATATTATTCTCTAAACTGAGCTCATCAACAACTGATTTGATAGCATCGTATCTTTATTATGGCTCTTGCTGTGTCAACTATAATGACTTCTATTCTTCCACTTTACCGCCTCATTAGGTATTCCCCAGAGATCGAATCATGGTCCGTTACTGTTTAATATTTACATCAACGATCTTCTGTCATTGCTTAACTATCGAGTCCTAGCTTATGCAGACGACTTAAAAATTTACGGAAAAATAACATCAACCTTTGATTGTGAAGGTATGCAGAAGGATTTAAATAACCTCTGCCACTGATGTAATAATAACAAAATTAAATTCAGCATCAACAAATGTGCAGTTATCTCGTAGACAACAAAGCCGAATTTGTTAGTGTGTTCTTATTCACTTGATTTTTTTAATATTCAAAGACAATCACCGATCAAGGATCGGGGTGTTCTATTCGACCAGCGCCTGGAGTTTACTGGTTACATTCTGCCCATTGGTAACTCCACTGTATGCACTCTTAGTTTTATTATTCAATTTGATCGAGAATTTGTAAATCCAGATACTCTGAAGGCACTCAACTTTACTCTGGTACGTCAAAAACTGGAATATTCGTCTATCAATTGGTACCCTCATTATTTCTACCAGAATTTACCAATTGAGATGGTGCAGAGGAGGCTTTTAAAATATCTAATTTACAAATCTTCTGGTAGCTATCCTACAAGAGGTATTGATTATCAGAAATTGCTACAGAAACTTAACTGCATCTCGATTTCTGATCGCAGAGTGGTCACAAGTGCTGATATCAAGGCACCAAAATGTGGAACAACGTACAAACATTCGCCGAAACCACAGCTGCCATAGGACAAACATTCTTGCCACAGCCCTTATTTATTATTACGACTATTGTTAAAAATGCCAAAATTTATCCCAATGGAGTTCTCAGGAATATATAAATAAATGCTTTTTCACTATTTTTTTTCTCTTCTTTGTTTATTAACTTAACAATGGATACACTCCTATAGTATTTCATATAACTAATACCTAAGATTCTATACTATTGATTTTAAGAAACTAGTAAATAAAAGACTGTCTTAATCTATTGGCGTCTTCCAGCCAACTGTCCCACACATCCTCACTGCACTTTTCTCCCCACCCCATATAAAGAATTAGTGTGTATGGCAATTCACCGCTTCAACCGCTTCATCTTCCACTACAATTAATTATTAAATTTGAATTATTCTTGAAAGCACTTAATAGTATTCAAATTCTTGTTAGGCTCCATTATAATTTCAAATTTGCTTTTTATGAACTATAGTTCAATTTAACACTGTATGTACTTTATTATTGTATTGTCGTCTTAATGAAGCAATCTGTTGGACAATAAAGACAATTGTTATTATTATTGTAATAGGGGACGTGATTTAGAAAATATTCTTTCTTTTTATTCACTTCTTATACAGCGTTACAAACAAGAAGAAAATAAATATTTGCCAGTAATACAATAACATGTTTATTGCAAAAATTTACATTTATTATGCTTAGGTGTGGTTTATTTACTATTATTTGTAATACTATTGTAAGCACGTACAAGCAGCACATACGAGACATAATATTATTAGATATGTATTCTGAGAATGTGATTTATAATTAGTGAACGAAGAGTAAGTACGCAATTACTGTATTGTCCTCTTAATGGAGTAGTTCGTTGGACAACAAAAACACTTTTTATTATATCTGCTTCTGGGCTTCCGGGCTGGAACCGTGTCACTTGTATATCTGCAGACGTTTTGTACCCATTTATATGGGACATCTTCAGGGCTGAACTACTGCCCTGAAATTCAGTTTCAGTCCCATATAAATGGGTACGAAACGTCGGCAGATATACAAATGACGCGGTTCCCGCCTGGAAGCCCAGAAGCAGATAGCATAGACCACGACCGCGGAGGTCTACGTACTTTTTATTATTATTATTATTATTATTATTACAATAGTTCTGGTTTCATTGGAAAAAAACGAATGAAATCTGGATTGCTTCAAGGCAATGTTTTGGGTCCGCTGCTATATATTATTTTTAACAAAAGACTTATTAACCAGTGAAAATTCAGTCATGAGACTATTTACGGATAAGGCAGTAACGTCCAAATAAACACTCATGAAATATAATAAAGAACAGTTTTTTCTATATTTAATAAGGCGGGCAGGGTGTTCCTTATGCAAAAACGGGCCCTGAGAATTATCTTTGAGTTGGGCTATAGGGATATTTATATATTAGGTCTCCTTCCTTCGTTTTTAGGAACAAAAACGCTTTTTCGAGTGGCAATATAATTCATAAATATGATACAGGAACTGATAATTATTTATTACCTGCTTCATATGCAAAATCTATGTTCCATAAAGGAACATATTTTATAGGATGTAAATTACACAACTTACCCCTTTGTATTAGAAATATCACAAATTTTTGTATTTTTAAAAGCAACCTTAAACAGTACCTGTTTACAATAAATTGTTATTGTATAAATGACTATGTCCAAATTTATAACATATTTTTTCTTTTTGAGACGTGTTTCTAGCATATGAGTATGCACTTTGCTTTAGAAATAAAATTTATTATTATTATTAATAATAATGTTTAATAACAGATCGTCATTAGGCACCATAAAATGCCAGTTAACTATTTTCACTCTAGCCGTACATTTTATAAATATCAGCAACGTGTAAGACACCTAAAAATAGCTGCTATTAAAAAAATTGTTGTAATTGAATTGATGGATCAACCACAATTTAATTCCGCCCAGCAGCGAAGGACATTTGTATTTCAATATGTCAAAAAGAATGAGTTTTATTTCAGTCAATGCAGTCACCAAAAATACTATTTCCAAACGTTTCCGTCTTACTGCTTTCTTAATTTTTCATTAAGAAATAATAAACAAAGACACTGTTTTTTTCACAACGATTCATACTATGCTTTATGTATACCACATTTTCAACTCCTAGAAATAATAAAAGCACCACATTAAGACATTTTATTTTACTATATTGTTCAACACCAGACGTTCCCTTCTATTTTTCCCCCAATTCTTTTTATTTACACTTTTACTTATAATTAATATTTTACCATATATGCAGACTGTTTCAGAATTATGAAATAGGATATTATTAACACTAACAAAAGTTTTCTTTTTTTTACAGTTTGACCTAAGTGATCACTGAGGTTCTGCTGAAGGGGCTTCTAATCGTAACAGAACACGCGTTTGGAAATCAAGGTACTGCATGCTGGACGCTTTCATATTCTGATACAGTGGTAAGTGATTTTCTCAACTTTTTTTAACTCAAACTTAAATGAACAAGAGAACAGGATCGCTATAATGTATTATTTTGATTTTATTTATTAATATTGTAAGCATACAGTCTGTCCATCCGAAATGAATAAAACATGTAGCACATGCATATACGGGCAACAACAAGTCCGCTGTAAGGTTTGATCCGGCCCGCGAGACATTGTCTTATTATTTCATGTCTGATATCTATCGCTAAAAATTATGAACACTACTTTAAAATGCACTACCTTTAAACGCGGCCTGCGAACGTATTTGCACATTAAAGTTTGGCCCACAACATGTCAAAGGTTGCTCATACCTGTGTTAGACTATGCACAGCAGTAATTAATGTGCTAATATCATCCGGTTGTTTGTCCTTAAATTTTGGGTATTTTATTAGCCATTGAATATGTTTCATTTATATAAATTTTATTATTTCTTCCGCAGAATCATGGCGTCACATTCTACACTTTTATCTATAATTATTGATTCTAAGAATCTGACTATCCTTAGTCCTAAGCGACTGCGTTTACCTCCTAAAAAGGTGTCAGGCAAACGAAAAGATTTTCATTACATCCCAAGTGAACAAAATCAATTGTTTAACAACTTCGCTTATATATATATATATATATATATATATATACCTGATGTAGCATATGCCTCCAACGATACATTGCTTCACAATATTGAGCTCATTGGCTCTTTTTGATACCACGATTTTATATCTAACCTAAAGTCCTACTATTAACTCAATGTTAAATTGTAGTATAAAATGTTCACTACCACATTTTCATGAAAATATAATGTTTTCTAAAGCCATAACCGCTGCTACTAGATTTAATGTGGAGTTCTTTTTTTTCGAGCTCTCAATTTCTGACTAACCGGCAATTAAAGTTTTGATGCGTAGCCGAGGTTTTAAAGCTTGTACAGGTAAGCTATGGTACGAGTACAATCTGAAATTGTGTAAAGTTCTCTATACTCTTATACAGCCTATGTTAAGTTCATTTTTCGGACAGTAGTAGAAGGTTGAGCGTCAATCATATTAAGTATTGATGAATCACACACCCCGACTTATTAATAACAACAAAATCTTAAGTTTACTGTCACGATGAATAATATCTTATGAATCATAGCCATCCCAACTTTTTAATAACAACGAAATCGATAGTGGTACGTAATACCTGCATTAGTAAGATTATCTAAAACTTCAAATGCTTGTAGCTAAGTTGTGATAGCGTTTTGGGCATATGTTAATTAGACATTTTTCACTTAAAATTGTTTCAATAGCACTTCCTCAAGCTGTGGCAATTATGTCATGAGTCACCGGTATATTATATACTTGTTTTGTGTAATAACTATTTATCTCTAGTTGTTACTTAAAAAAGTCATAAAGGAAATCAAGTCTCTAAAATACTATCGAATAAAATGAATAGTTTTATTATTAAATAAAACTTGTAGCATGTGCAAATTTCTTTTTACCAACATATTTACTTAAACACGTGATAAGTAAGCCTGCAAAAAACCAGTGCGCACTTATTGGTGGTGATGATTTATTTCAAAAGCGGTCGGATATACCCGAAGTCGAGATTCATATGTGTATGGTATGTGTATGAATGCCGGATTAGATTGATGATGGCGAATCGACGGCGTACTTTGTTATGTTCGACAAATGTATTCTTAACCAGTTTGTACATTAGAATACACTGGCAGTATTATTAAATGTATTGTTTGCAATATCAACCTTTTACCATACAATATTTTTGTGTGTAGAACATATGTTAATAGCAAACAACACCGGTTAAATGCGGCTTTATTTTTATGTTAAGTGTGTGCAATATTCAACAAAATATTGTAGACAATGAAGAATTTCGAAACTTTTGGGGGAAATACCTTCCGGAAAGGAGATTTCCAACAAGAGGCCAATTGCAGTATTATTTTCTTCGGCTGAATAACACAATTACGGATCAAATAAAAACAAGAGTTAAAAGATCAAAAAATATGGTTGACGGTAGATGAAACAACGAATGCCAAAAAAAATAGTATTTTAAATGTGTTAGTGTGCACTTTTAAGGGCGGTGAAATTTCCTTCTCTTCTTTTACGTAGTAGAATATTACAGAAGACAAACGCGGAAAGGATAGTCGAAACTATCAAACTTTGGGATGTTCAATATATCGGCAACCTAACTTGTAATGTTGGTTATAGATAGGAGTTCGAATATGGTTAAAGCTGGAAAATTACTAAAACAATCTTATCCTAAATTGCTTCATGTAACCTGTTTGCTCCATACATGTCATCTTTCAGTTGAATTTATTAGAAACAATTATCCAAAAATAGTCCAATTTATAGTTTCTACCAAGCAAGTGTTTATGAAATCTCCAAAACGCATTCGTGAGTTTAAACAGGCTTGTCCGGCTATTCCTCTGCCACCACAGCCGGTACTGATGAGATGGGGAACGTGGCTTAAAGTTGTTTTATATTATGAGAAATGTTTACACACTATTAAATCTTGTATCTTAAATTTAAATCCGTTAGATGCTAAAGCAATTTCAGTAAGTCAGCGGCTGGTTTCAAATACCGAAATTTCCAAAAATTTTTCAATTCTTTTAGATACTATTTCCAAATTAGCGAACACCAAGCTGTTATTACATGAAGCGCTAAATATAGTATATTATTTCAAAGCTTCTTTGGGAAATATAATAGATAGTATAGGAAGATTGACGACCGATAAATTATGTCCGGCTATAAATAAGAATCTCGATTTTGAAACTATAGTGTTTAACTGAAACCAAATAGTTTAACTGAAAACCAAGAGTGCGAATATGATGCGAACATCCGTTTTAAATTTGCGAACATCACAGAACGCTCCTTTTCCAAATACACCAACATATTTTCACCTCGCTGTTGTAGTATGACTGAGTCAGCACTGGAAGGCGTACTAATGACACAATACTACAGCGAGTTTTTGCGTCACTCTACATCAACAATACAAAAAAAAACTAAAATAGTAAGTAGTTGCATTTATTATTTTTAATATTGATAGTAATTGAGCCGTACGCTACTGCGAAAGTACTCGCTTCTGCAGCCTTAGTCATAAGTGATATGTATATTTTACTTTTCGTATGTTAGTGTGTTGTATAAGTTCATGTAATTATGAACAGACTTCGGCGTACTAGTTAGTGCCGTTGAACAAATAAATGTAATTTAGAAAACGAGAAAAACTCTATTTCTATCATAAAGAAAAGCGGCATAGACTAAGAAAGAAGTAGTCTAGAAGAAGATGGAATATAAAAATTTTCAAATAATTCCATCAAAGAAATAAGTTTTCTTAATTTGATTAAGAAGAGATGGAAAAACGCAAACTATTCCGACAAAGTATGTAATTAGAAAGAGAGCGAATTCGCAGAAGTGACTGACTACTTACCTAACGAAAGAAAAAAGGAGAAAAGAACGAAAGAACTGAAACAGTTGAATTCGAATTGGAAATTCCTGGGGAATTAATTAAAGAAAAACTTAACGTGTTTCCAAGTAATATATTATAATCGTTAATAACAAAAATTAATTTTATCGATCCACTCTGCACCAGCGTCCGGTATTTCCCTCGTTTCGTCCCGCCGCGTCCGCCCTAATCAGAGTTTTCACCAACCAACCTCACTCGCTCACTCTTCTCCACTTCTTTACGTCGAAAGTTTCGTGAAAGCTTGCTTTATGCAATGACTGTTTAAAAGTTTTTCTTGGTGATTTGCACTTCGACTTCGCTGGCTGGTCTGTATAGAGGGATAAGGAGGGGAGGGTCGGCGGACGTGGAAAACTTCCCTCGACGCTCTCCCCCGTTTTTTTGCCGCTAACTAGCTTACTGTCAAATGGACCGGGGACCCTGTTTCTTTCTCTCCGTACACGAACCACACCGTTAGTCAAACCAAGTAGTACCAACTTTTAAATCGGCAAATACTAATGGAACACAAAATATATTTGCACTCTACTCAAGGAATGTCTCGTTATTTCGTTTTTCTCACTTCCTCTGCTTTCGCTTTCCTGCTCTTTTTCTTTCGCATCTCGGTTGTTTGTTTTTGTTGGTGTTGTAGTCGTTTGTCGTTGTTCTAGTGTTGTTGTTTCACGCCGTCACGGTTTTCGTTCATAAATTCAATTTAGGTGTGATTTAAGTATTTACTCTCCTCGGGGGTGTTGTTATTATAATTGTTTTCTTTATTAGTGCGAGCCGAAATGCTGGATGAAGTTATTACGTTAATACGATTCGAAATTAATTTTAGGACTTTCAAAATGCGATTTTTGTTTATAAAAATGAAAAAGGCAAATATGAAAATAATTAATTGATTTTCTAGGCTGAAATTGCTGTTTTAACATTAAAGAATGCAAAGGAATTTCAGCATCGGACAATTGTTTTTTAAAACCTGATTCCTGGAGTTGTTCAAAACAATAAACAAACCGCCATATTAGTTCAAATATTACACTAATTTTTCCTTTGATAACAAATCGGTGGATGTAAGAAAAACTTTTGCATTTTGTGTTTTCGCACTTTTTATTGCCTAACAGGCGAACCCAATTGAAGGACAAACCATTGTATTGGGTTGGCAACTAAGTACTTTCGGTTTTTACTGATAGAGAGCGTTGCTTTATTTTTTGTATAACGTATGTTAGTGCTGTACTTTACCGTTTGTCGCGTGATACTAGTCACATTGACGTAACTTCAGAAGCAAGTAGTGCGTGATTTTTATTAAAGCTATTAGTTGTGGGTTAATTTTAAATGGAGTGCAGAAACGAACATTTTCGACATATTTTACTATTTTATTTCCGTAAAGGAAAGAAAGCTGCTGCGGCTCACAAAAAGATATGTGGAGTTTATGGTGCTAATTGCTTAACAGAACGCACGTGTCAGAATTGGTATAAAAAATTCCGTTCTGGAGATTTTTCCCTCAAAGATGAACAAAGTTCTGGTCGGCCTACTGAAGTTGATGATGAACAAATGAAAGTGATAATTGAAGAGGATAGTAATATAACTATTCGAGAGGTTGCGGAGAGGCTACCTGTATCGCACACAACACTTAAAAAACATTTAAAATGTCTTGGGCTAGTTAAGAAACTTGATATTTGGGTACCTCACGAATTGAAAGAAATTCATTTAACACAAAGAATCAACTTTTGCGATATGCACCTTAGACGAAATAAAACCGACCTTTCTTAAAAAGAATCAACACTGGTGATGGAAAATGGGTCCTGTACAGTAACAGAGTTCGAAAACGATCATGGAGCAAACACGATAAACCAGCTCAAACTACATCGAAAGCTGAAATGCATCCAAAAAAGATCATGCTGTCAGTTTGGTGGGATTACAAAGGCGTTGTGTTTTTTGAGCTGTTTCCAAGGAACCAAACGATCAATTCTGATGTTTACTGTCAACAATTAATAAAACTGGATGAAGCAATCAAAGAAAAACGGCCAGAATTGTCAAATCGGAAAGGTGTAGTTTTCCACCAAGATAATGCAAGGCCTCACACATCTTTGGCAACTCGTGGGAAACTATTGGAGCTTGGCTGGGAAGTGATGCCACATCCCCCATACAGCCCTAATCTAGCACCATCTGATTACCATTTATTTCGAAGTTTGCAGAATTCTTTGAATGGTAAAATTTCACAAATGACGATGACCTTCACTCGCATCTGGTTCAGTTTTTTGCTGATAAGAACCAGAAATTTTATGAGCGCGGAATCATGCAGCTGAAAGAAAGATGGCAAAAAGTCATTGAGCAAAATGGAAAATATATAATTGATTAAAAACTATTCTTTGTTTAAAAAAAAGTGTTTTATTTTATACTACAAAACCGAAAGTACTTAGTTGCCAACCCAATAATACAAATAAGACGAAGTACATACAGTAAAAATTCAATTCAAAAGTAGTTAATGATGTAAAAACAAAAATAATACCACTAAACATTTAACAGTAACTTAAAATATTCGAAAATTAAGAAGTAAAAGAACCGACAATCAATATCACTATAGAGTTTGTTGGCATTCAACGACATTTGATACAGGGGAGCCTTCCGGAGGAGATACGTCCTCGACGTACCGTAAACAAATGTGGTAGCGCTTTTGGAAGAGGAGCGAGTAACTGCGAAGTTTACTTTGGCTAGGAGATCTAAACAGTCAATCCGACCATTCACCACCTTGTAAATAAAACGAGCACTGTATCTAGATCTGTGTTCCTCTAGTGGTTGGACATTGTGCTCCTCAAACAACATTGCAATATATGCCACGCTCAGGATGCACGCCCGAAGATTTGAAAGTAAGGGATTTCAGAAATCGACGTCGAACGCGTTCGATTGCGTTTATCTGTGAACCGTATAAGAGATACCCTACAATCGACCCATATTCCAGCTTACTGACAACCAATGCAAAGAACCGTATTTTCAATAATCTGATATTGTTAAAATACTGTGTTGTCCTCATTATAAAACCAGCACTCTTATCCGCAGAACGACAAATATTATCAATATGTCAATTAAAACTCGGTCAGGAATCAAAGAAAATACCGAGGTCCTTAATGGAGTCAACTTGCATAAGAGTATATTCTTCTAGGAAGTATGGGGAAGAGATACGAGACAACTTGCGGATAAATGACATGGCAAAACATTTGTCTATGTTCAAACAAAGACAATTAGACTTAGACCAAGCTGAAATAAAGTCTCGACTCGCTTGAAGCCGATTGACATCTACAATGGAAGAAACAGCTGCAAAAATCTTTACGTCGTCGGCATAGCACATGACAAGACAAGATCAGTACTAAGTCATTTATAAAAAGTAAAAACAAGAGTGGTCCAAAGCGTGATGCCTGAGGAACCACAGATGATGAATTAAATGTCGTTGAAGTAAATCCATTGTAGAATGAGTAATTAAGTCTTTCCTCAAGATAGGATTGTGCTAACTTAAGGAGGCAAGGTGCGAAACCATAACAAGATAATTTATCCAGTATTACATAAAGTTATCCTTTAACGCTAGTTTTCGAAACACTATCGCACCGTGCAACCAAATTCCATTTTTATAGTGAATTAAACAAAATAACATCTCAGATGAATAATATTTATTTAACCTGTATATAGAAATAGCTGCGACCAAACGTTATAGGCACCCCAATAAGAGGCGTTTCACAAAGCAGGTAGTAGTGCAGAGATGAGGGTTATCGGGAAGTACATGTAACCGTTTATAACAGTATTTGAAGTAGACAGTTTTAGAAAATGTACATCAGGTGGGTATGAAAGAAAAATTTCGGATTTATTACATTAAGTAGTATATTATACGTACAGAAGTAAAGCTCGTTTGTCGACTTCGAAATTGATTTAAGAGCGCGATTTTACTTTTGTTAGTTTCTGCGTCTACGTGCACATAAATAATATGCCAAAAAAGCCAGAATCTGAGGTCAGATAATTTTATTACATAATAAAAATTGCTTAGACAATCAAGAGTTCGCGTTGTGCATTGCCAATTATAGTTAACTCTGACCAAAAGACTGGCGGATTTCATAATAGACCTAAAAGCGGTAGAAAACGTGTAGCAACTGCTCGGAAAGATCAGTAATACAATAAATCATTCTCTAGTATAGACACCAATTTCTACTGAGCTGCGTGTGCAACGCGACGTAACAATTTATATGCATACAGTTAGAATGGATGAAAACTGCGACGCAAGCTTTTACTCACCAAGTCGGATCGCGAGCAGCGTCGTACGTAGGTAAAATATGGACACTGGAATGTGGTTGACTAGGTTGAAGTAATTTGGTTCGATGAATCTAATATTGACGTAATTACTTAAAAATATCTCATAATCTTTGTAATAAACATAATAAAATAGTCGTTGCTTTTCATCGAAATGGAACACCTCCGAAGGAAGACACACATTGCATTATATACATAGATATTGGCAACAAGACCGTTTCTGCGTTCTAGGCTCACACCTAATGAAGCGCCGATCGAATTTCTGTATTTTATTAATAGCAGATAACAAGATCGCGTTTAAAGAATAGCTTTTGTCCGTTTCCATAATCTACTAATAAAAATTGTCAATAAAGCTACACAATTTCAATTAATTCTTTTAAGAGAATCCGGGAGGAAAATCGCAAAAATAATTTGATTCATTCGTAAATTAAGTAAACAAAAAAAAGAATCGGAATCATCCGATTTACGTAATCCTAAAAAAAAAAGAAATCAAGGCCCGCGCGATTTAAGTAAATAATTCCCTGACATTTCAATTCATAAATTCCCATCGTCGTATTCATTGATATTTAAAAACATTTTCGCTTTTTATTCTTTTCCTTTTTAATTTTATACATTTCTCGCACTTTTGAAGTTCGTATCTTTTAACTATTTTTTTTCACCCATCAATACTGCAGCGACTCAAGTAAATATTTACATAATTCTTAATTACTTAATGCCGTGTATAATAATCTTCCACTAATAAAATCGTTCCAATCACGTTATGTGTGTATACGTATGTATGTGTATTGTGTATGTATGCGTTATGGTAATTATTTCCAACATATATAAAGGCTCACAGTTTGTATATTTTTCTTTACCAGTAGGAAATTTTATGGGTTTATTGCAATTTCAGAATCTAAATTGCTCATATCGTATTAAAGGAAATATTTCTACGGGATGGAATGTATAAACTTTGAACATTATATCTCGGTCTTCATACGTATTTGTATGTGTACGTGCATGCGTGTGTGTGTATCCATGAACGTCCGTATATACCAAAGTTTATATTTGTACGGGCAAATATATATGACATTATTGCGGATATATAATAAAATTGAAAGTTGAGGAAGATATTCTTCTATTAGGTTTTATTGCATCTTTTATATATTATGTGTTATTATTTTACGAGAGGCCTTCGGCAAAGGTTTCGTATTTTATTCTGTTCTACTGTAAATATTTACGCATATGTTCGCTAGAATAGAATGAATATATATTAGATTTATTGACGTATTATCCCTACGCAATAATCTGAAAACGAATATAATGAAAGTTAATACTGTATTGACGTTGTATTTTTGTACATAACTTTTGATAATTAATAATTTTCTTTATTATTATTTATTACTAACACTTGTCTGGAGTATTCACTCCGTGGCGGGATAAATCTACACCGGAATACTCAAGTCTATCGCAGAGAAAATCGAAGTTTTTTAAAATAGTAATTCTTAATAGCGCCATCTATTAAAATAAATAGGCGTCGGTATGGTACATCTTTCACCAATATTATGTCAAAATATCATGACACTGCGAACAAAGTACCTGTGTATTTGGAATTGGTTGGAAAATGAATTTTGCAGAGTAAATATCAGTTTTAAACGATTTAAAGACGGACACAAATGACGACGAACATGTTGGTGCAAAGAAATCCGTGGTTAGTGAAAGTAACATCGAACTTGTGCGTGAATTTAGCATCGATTCATCGCATTTTGATACAACATTTGGGATTGAGAAAGATTTGTTCAAGGTTTATACACTCCGCGCAACATGAATAGGACCAACTGCATATATGACATTTGTAGTTGGTATAAACATGGTAGCGCGCTGGAATTGTTATTTTCGAAAATAAGAGGGTTGATAAAAAGATGTATGTAGGTACCAAATATAATTTTTGTAAAAGTCAGTGCAAATGTACGTTACTAATGACAATAAGTAGAGTCATTAAACGCCACTTGAATACGACCAATCTACAAAATAAAAGATTCGTTTGCAATAACAAAATACTTTATTGTTCAATAATGAGTACTTTTGCCATTATTTCTTATAACCTCAAATAGTCGGAATGGAATGGAATTATACAGGGTTCTCAAGTAGTCAACGGGAAGTTCCGCCCAACTTCGTTTCAGCGCCTGCTCTAGTTCGTCAGCGCAACTGAATTGGGTAGCATTGGAGTACAATTTACGCGACAACCATCCCCAAGCATTTTCTATGATGTTCAGGTCGGGGGAGAGCGATGGCCAATCGAGAACCTCCATGCCTTGTTCTTGAAACCAGCGTCGAACAATGCGCGCGGTGTGAATACTGGCATTATCCTGTTGGAAAATAAATGGCCCACCTGCCATAACGTTGGAAAATTTGTCTTTCACCTGTTGCAGCAGCTGGATGTACTTTTCCGAATTCTGTCTGCCCTTCACTATTACTAAATCAACAGGTCCGTTATAGGAAACAGCTCCCCATACCACGACTGAACCAACATCGGCTCGCCTTCGTGACTGAATCACTTCATCTTTACGTAAATCGTGGAAATAATAAGAAAACTCATCCGGGCCATCTAAATTAAACTTCTTCTCGTCACTGAAAATAACAGTTTGCCATTCTCTTGTCCACCCCATTTTTGCTTGAGCAAACTGAAGACGTGCAGTGCGCTGAAATTCCCTTAAAGGAGGCCGTCGTTTAATTTTCAAACGTTTTAAATGCGGACAGGTCTTCAGTAACTTCTGTACAGTTCTTACCGATGCATTCGTTCCAACGTTATTCGCGATTTGTCTTGCCGTTAATGCCGAATTCGATGCTTCGCGTAATATGGCTCGACGTTCTCTCTTAGTTGTAACGGATGTTGTTCGCCCTTTAAAACGTTTTCCATAATTCTCGGGATCCCTAATAAAATTGTTCACAACCTGGTGTGATCGACTCATTTTCTTTGCAGTAGCCCTTGAGGAATACCCTTCTTGATGGAACGCTTTAATTTTTCCAATTTCTTCCATACTTAAGCACTTCTGTCGTCCCATCGTTGCACAATACCCTTAATTACAGATGTTTGTTTATCCGGATACACGTTGTAACTCGACACTCATCCGGTAGCTTACTATTAAATACTGGTCGTATCCAACCGGCGCGGTGCATTTTATATGTATGTGGTACTTACGTCACCCAATGCATAACGTTAGGCACTATTGCGCAATAATGCGTTTTATTTGCCATATCACACCATTACAAACTTGCATTGTATTTTTAGTAAATGAATTGTTTTTCAAACCACCGAAAGCTTGCAACAAGTCGGGTGGTCCTATTCATGTTGCGCGGAGTGTACCACACCAGCTAACTGAATTAAACATTGTACAGCCTCGTTTAAAGACTCAAAAAAGGGCGAAAATTTCAGGTATTCTATTGTAACTGGCGATGGGACGTGGCGTTTCCAATATGATCCAGAGACCAAGCATCAAAGCTCTGAATGGAAGCATCAAAGCCAAGACCGAAAAAAGACCGTTTGCAGAAATCAGAAGTGAAGATAATGTTGATTTGTTTTTATGATTCGAAAGGCATAGTGCACAAGCGAAGAAAGATCGAAAAAAGCCATTTGTATACTATCTGTATACTATATTGGTGTTATGAAACGTCTTTTGGCGCGTATTAGTTGTGTGCGTCCTCTATATCGTGATAATGGTAGCTGGCGTTTGTTACAAGATAATGCACCACCTCCTTGCCCAATGCTTATCAGTGATTTTTTAACTACAAATGCCATTTTAACCATCAACCAATCACCGTATTCACCAGATTTGGCCCCCTATGATTTCTGTCTATTCTCCAAACTAGATTTGCCGATGAAAGGACAGCGTTATGCCGGCGTCGAAACCATTAAAAAGGCCTCGACAGCGATCATGAAGGACATCTCTAAAGATGAACTTAAAAATTCATTCGACATGTTAATTGACCGTGCAAAAGGTTGTATTGAAGCCGAAAGCAATTACTTTCAATAAAATAAATGAATTTTACCAAAATAGTAAGCTTTAGTTTTTATTTCAGAAAAGTTCGATTTTCTCTGCGACAGATTATGTATGTGTGTCAAACTATAAAGTATGCTAACAACTGTAGCAACGTATACATATGAATGTATTAAATTTGTCTGGGCTCATTCAGAAATTTTTAAATCCAGAACTGTAACATTAACTTACAATACCAGGCACGGCCTAAAATATTTATATTCTCGCCATGGTCTGTCGTTATATCAACGTGGAGCATGAAATTATTTAATGAATTACCCATGGAAATAAAATCTTTGAAAAATTGCAGTGCAATGAAAGGTAAATTGTATAAATTACTTTGCAGTATAGAGCCATACTCATTAGAGGAATATTACAACTATTTAATGGTACAGTAGATCTAGAAATGCTTTGTTATTTTTTTTTGACTTATTTGCGCGTACAGACTTTAGAATTTAAATGATTGTATTGTTGGTCCGCTGAAAATTAAATATAAGACTATTTACTTTATTTCTTTTTAATTCTGATTTTAAACCTGTCAAATTTACTTTTTATAGATTATAGTTTATTTTAGCACTGTACTTTATTACTGTATTGTTCTCTTAATGGAATAATCTGTTGGACAATAAAGACAATTATTATTATTATAATATAGAACGTGGTTTGGAAAGCATTCTTTTTTATTTACATCTTATACAGCTTTTGAAACAAGAGGAAAATATTATTATTATTTGTAAAAGAACATTTATTTCCTTTTTTGGATAATTCTATTGATTTGTGTATCTTTAAATAATATTTAAATATATACAAAATAAGTAAATAATAATTAGATAACTCTAACAAACCACTATTAAAGACACTGAACATTTGTCACAAAACGTATAACGGGCAATAATGCATGCGCTCACGATCCAGAAAATATCTGAACTTTTAAAAGACTGTTCATATTAGTGATCTAATTTATTTGTGTCGACTCGGATGTACTGAGTAATCTCTGATATAGTCTTCGTACTTTTCCCCTTTTAAGTATAAACCAGTATCCTAACGAGTGCAAGTCAAAATCCTATTTATTTTCGAGTGAATTTCTAAATGTTCAGGGAAGCTTGAATTACATATTATTCACTTGATATAACACTCAACATATCGACATTTCAAAGACTGTGGAGTACTTTCTGTTGAATTGAATAGATCTACTCTGTTTTTTTTAATTTAAATACGTATTCACCATCCACGACTTAGCTTCTCAATTATTAATTTGCACACGCACCCTTTTGTCTTTCCTCTCTCTCCGCTGCAGCGAAAGAAAACGGAAACATGCTATGTCACGTCATTAAAAGTGCATTGTTTGTTGTACTAGCGGTCTGTTACCGTAAATGCTTCCAATCGATTCCATGTCATAAATAATATCACATCATTATGTGATAGTTTTGCACAACACTGCAAAGGACAAAATACTTCTGTATTGTCAGAATTGTCGTTTTCATTCTTAAATCAGTTAATTAAAAAACGTTTTGGAAAAGTTAAACTAACGTTCATACAATTATTAACTCTTCATATACGTTCAGGAACCTACACAATAGAAGTGAATGGACGAAAATTAGGTATTATTTCTGTAGTAAAAAGCGTGCAGTTATTATTGGTGCCAACAACAATACAAAATGTATTTATGAATAATTATTCACCACGGGATTCCATATTTCTCACTTCAGGGATGAAATCTATGAATGATAACATCACTGGAACAAGTGTATTGAAGTTTAAGAGGGTTATGTTTAATAAAATGTATTTCAAACCATAAAATCGTGTTTTCTTTATCTAACGACAAAACTTGTTGAACAACTTGCTATGTAAATATACAGTACTGTGCAAAAGAAAGAAGCACCTAACAATATTTTCCAAAACTTATTTACTAAAATGTTTTACTACTAATAATTATTGGTTTAATTTAATTTATAATATAATACTTAATACATCTTGTCAAGAACGATTCACTTATTGGTAAAAATATAATCATTGGAAATTTCCAAGTTTATAACATCATACTTCCGCGTAGGGGTGACATCGACCGCCTGATAAAAGGATTAAAGTAATAACTTTTATTGCATCACAATGCTCTGCAATAAAATTTCAAAGGAGAGTTATTTATTTATAAGATTTTGTTTTTAATTCGGTGGTAGAAACGATACAGAGCGGTTCTACAATAGAATTTTATTTAGATTCTTAAAAAACGTGCCTACGAATGAAATTTTCATTTTAAGAAAAAATTGTGAGCTGTAAATTGTTATAGTAGACAGAAAGATTCTAAAATAGCATTACTAGACAGAAATAAAATTATCGTTTTGCACCAAGTGGGTTATAGTCAAGTGAAAATATCGAAGATAGTGAAATGTTCCCGGTATGCCGTGCAACAAACAATAAAAAGAGTGACTGAGACCGGCAGTGTGTAAGTGATAGACCAAAGAGTGGACGTCCAAAAAAGTTCAGTAAACCTGATGCACAGTTTTTAAAAGTTGGTTCTTTAAGAAACCATAAGGAAGTTAGCGCAGAACAAGCTCAAGATCATCCGCGAACATCTGGTACTTCGGTATATGCTTCAACAGTAAGGCGATACTTGCTTCAGATTAGGCTTGAGAGGATGCGTGGCCGTGAGAAAATCCTTACTGCGACGAGGTAATAGAGGAAAACAATTAAAACTTGGGGATATAATGAGTGGCGACAAGTAATATGGACTAACGAATCTAAATATTAATTATTTGGAACGAACAGACGTCAGTATTTCAGCCGACGCCATGGTGAATCGTTATTGGAACTACGAGGGAGCGTTTTTATATTCGCGGAATGAGCGGGTTGTAGAGTGGTGAGTAGGCGCATTGGGGGCGTGGCCTGTGCAGCGACTCATGATTAGTATAAATACGAAGTTTCATTGTTATTAGACAGTTAGTCTTTGAGCTATCGTCAACCAAGTAACATAATCAGGAGTGAAAAGTGAAATATGGAAAAAATCGAATATCGTGCCGACCCAGGCAAGGAAAATCAGTCGCGACCATAATGAATGAGATGTCATTGGTTTACGGCGACTCTTGTCCAGGAAAAACCATGGTGTACAAGTGGCATAGTTTATTTAAACAAGGAAGGGAATCCCTTGAAGACGATTCGAGGCCCGGCAGGACCATTGAGGTGACCACGCCAGCACTTATCCAAAAAGTTGAACAAATTGTACTCGAAGATGCTCGACTAAAGAAGAAACAACTCGCAGAAATGGTTGGAGTATCCGATACAGCAATTTTTAAAATCCTACACGATCATCTCAGCATGTCTAAGGTCAGCGCAAGATGGGTGCCGAGAATGCTTACGCCGCCGCAAAAACAACAGCGCGTAGAGTGTTCGCGTGCATTTTTGGACCTCTGTAATGAAGACAAGGATGGTGTATTGAGTGGAATTGTTACTGGAGACGAAACTTGGGTTCATCATTATGAACCTGAGTCCAAACAAGACTCCATGCAGTGGCATAAAAAGGGCACAGCATCTCCCAAGAAATTTAAAGTGTCACAATCAGCTGGGAAACTCATGGCAACGGTATTTTGGGACTCGGAAGGAATATTGTTAATTGATTATAAAGATAAAGGTGTTTCTATAACCGGAGAATATTACGCTTCAATATTAGAGCGACTAAAAGAAGCCATTAAAGAGAAAAGACGGGGAAAATTGACAAGGTGTTCTGCTTTTGCACGATAACGCGCCCGTCCACAAGAGCCGCGTTGCGTTAACTGCCCTGCATAAGGTGGGCTTCGAAATTGTGAATCACCCACCCTACAGCCCAGACCTGGCCCCGAGTGATTATTACCTGTTTCCGAAAATGAAAAGGAGCTGCGGCGTAAAAAATTTACTGCCGATGATGAAGTCAAGGAGGCAGTTTCGGCGTATTTTGCAGATAAAGAGAAATCATTTTTTTATGAGAGTATAAATAAATTAATTGAAAGATGTGAAAAGTGTATCCGTCTTGCAGGTGAATATATTGAAAAAGAAAAATAATTTGGTTTTTTTATTTCCACCCCTTGTCCCCCATTCCGCGAATATAAAAACGCTCCCTCGTATGTTTTCACATTGCCATAAAGCATGGAGGAGGCAATCTAAGTTCGGGGTTATATTTCGGCAGCAGTTGTGGGTGAAATAAAAATGGAGGGTAAATTAACTGGTGAGAAATACAGAACACTATTAGAAGAACATGCAATACCATCAGGGCAGCGACTTGTTGGCAATAATTTCATTCTACAGCAAGATAATGATCCCAAGCATACCTAAAAACTTTTGAAAACTTACTAACGCAGCAGGAAGCAAATGGGGTATTGCAGACTATGATATGACCACCCCAAAGTAATGACTTAAATATTATCGAGCATGTGTGGGATTATCTTCACAGAAAAAAGTGTGAAAAGGGGCCAAAGAACAACAATGAACTGTGGAACATACTACAGGAAGTGTGGTACAATATTCCTGGAAAGTTCATTATATTCATTAATGGAAAGCCTACCAAGAAGAATGCAGGGTACCATAAAAAATAAAGGTGGTCATACAAAATATTGAAAATTTAAGTTGTTTATAGTATGTTTAAATATCTATATGTGTTAGTTTTAATACATTAAAAAAAATTTCAACTTGTGTAAGATTATTATTTATTCTTTTATAACAGTTTCTTGTACAATTCAAGAAGGTGCTTCTTTCTTTTGCACAGTACTGTATGTGCAATCCATGCATATGTTATTTGACTTACATTTTATTTTATAGAAGAATTTGAAGTTTTATGTAAATAGTTTTAATTTATTTTAATAAATGTTTATTATTATATATTAAAGTTATACAAGTTTCATTTAGAAATACAAGCATCATATATTTAAAGGCGAATAATATAATATTCTATTCCTGATGAATCAACGAAGTGCGCTAATAAAATAAATATTATAACTACAATCAGCGCACAAACTAATCAAACCAGGTTAACATAACAGTATCTAATTTCTGTGTTTCTAATATGGTCTCTTCTGTTAACTCTTGTGATTTGCATCTTTTTAATATATTTTGAATATTTGCTTTGTACTCAATGAACCTTTATTATTATTGCAGTTATTATTATGGCGTAGATTTCACACATTTCTTCAGCCTAACGCCGGAACACTTCACTAAATCCACATATCTATAGGTTTGAACTCTGATCGCAATCAGCTAATATTGCGTTATTATTAAGACGAAACGGCAACTTAATACAAACTAATTATTTAAAATTTATTTATATATTTTACAGTGCGCGAGTGAAGTGAAGTGTATAGCTCAGAAAAAGCCTAGAAGACATCATTGGATGGACTCTAGTAGATAAGTACCTAGTCTTAAGATTTATCAGAACAAAATTAATGGTTAGTCTAAATTGACTAGTTTTAATTGTAAAAAAATATATATATATATTTTACGAATAGATTTCGAAAATAGCAAAGGCCTTTTTTACGTCGCTCTTACAAGCTGATTAAAAAAAGTTTCGAAAATAACAAATTCCTAAATCTAAATTAAAAATATCCCGACGATTAGACGGAAGAAAATATAAATAATTTAATCAAGCCGTTAGCCGTCAAGACAACAATATTTATCATAGCCGAAACAATACCCGAAGCTAAGTAATAAATCCGCTCATATTATGTATTGTTATAAATACATGCATATATTTTTTTTCCCGTTATGTTCACGCTGCCATCGCCGTGTCGCTACTGCGTGCCTCTTTTTTTTGAATTATTTTTATGTGTTTTACTTTATTTATACAATTTCCGTTAACAAAAGGGCCTCGTGGAAATCGTAAATAGCTTTTTTTAATTAAAAACGATTCATTAATTAGGAGGAAAAAATACTGCTTTCGCGTTGTTTCGTTACAAGACCACTGAAAAACGAGATTTTACGCAACGGGTGATACATTTCGGGACACAATGCGTCATTCGTTGTTGGTGTTATTATTGTTATTATTTGGATAGGCGGATCCACCATAAATTTACTTATTCCAGATAAGTATCGCAGGGGACTTAAATTTCCAACGTTGCGCTAGTTTCCATGTTGTGTATACACCTTTTAGAACTTTTAGAACGCGAAATAGGAATTTTTATGGAAAGCTATTTATGAATAAAACAAAGTGTATCATAAATATTTTCTTATTGAACACACCCAGCTCTCAGCCATGCAATTTACAAAAAAAAATGTTTGTAATTCCATAAGATTAATTCAGGTAAAAATTACAAAAAAGGATATTCCTACAGAGAAATGTTGGAGGAATACTGAATCAATTTCTGGGTTTCATTTATTTTATATATATATGTCACGTAGTTATTGAGATCATCATTATACATTGAGAGCAATGAAAATTAATAATATGAAGGGGGGGTAAAACGCCCGTTGAATGAAAATAAAGAAAAGAACTTTGCAGTTTAAAATTCCTCGATACGATTGGTCAAGCAATAACCTAAAGCCTCTATATTCGTATACGTAACAATCTTACCAGAATTGCCAGAAAACATCCTACTTGCAAGCTATTTTTTTAGTCGTGAAAAGAGGAGGTAATGCGCTGGTGCTTAGTCTTTCTGATAACGCGGGCAGGCCAACAAAAAGAAGTTTAATTCGTTAATTTTAGCAGTAGCAGCTACACTGGGACCGTAGATTATCTTGGTGGAAAATTGGCTAAACCAGCAAACATTTCATTAATTTTTTTACTTGTCTAAAAATATTTCGCTCAACATGCGCCTGTAATGGTTTGGTTCTTCAGAAGGTTATTAAACATAAAAATACCTTTTGCATCCCGAAGAAATTGAAGCCACGGTTTCTGCAGATAGAAGTTATCGCCTTTGGGTGAAGAGAGCCACTGCTCCAGCAATGTTTAGATTATTGTTTTGTTTCAAGATATAATAATGAAATCTTTTACAAATATATTGCAAACAACAAAGATACCAACTGACACCAAAGCACTGCCAAAAACGGCACTACCGAACTATCAAAATAATAAAATCGTTGTTCCAAGACTAAAGGCATAGTCATCGAATAAAAACAGCCGTCTCGTTGCAAAGAAAACAAATCTAGATCAGACAAGGAAATGTGCAATGGTTCTTGTCTTCTTTGAAAAGAATCTTAGCATTGTCTCTTTTACAAGAAAGACGAACAGAAAGACATGGGGAGTGCACAGTTTGTCAAATTTGGGTTCACGAATAATGCTGTGGACTAACATCCAAAGAAGTAATATTCTATTTTAGGTACCAATATACGCAGATAGCGCATAAGTTTTATTTTGCAGCTTAAATTTTTTTTTTAAGATAACGAGTTTCTTTCTTCAATTTATAACATAACCATTACATACCTTCCTAATAATAATTCGTTTAGTTTAAGTTTTTTATAACACAGTATTCCTACATCTATACATCCGTTCCGAACATTTTGACACTTTTGATAAGAATTACGAGTTTGTTTAAATCTATAGAGTAAAATCTTTTTAAAGTTTTAATTTTGAATATTAAAGACATAATTTTATGACGATTGGTACGGTTAAATCTATACAAAACTAATATTATACTCAAGCTGTACGCCGTATCTATTATTCAAGACGTGCGTATTGGAAGAAGAATGGCTGATGATATAGTTATTAATACGTCATCGAGGAACGAGGGTTTAATTTTCCGGAAGCTCCAGAGGGCTTCTGATAATTTCTCCGGAAGCTGAGTCTCGTCCAGATGGTGGTGGTCTCCTAATGGTCTAAGGTAAAGTATATGGGAGTAAGAGGTGAAGTGACAGCTAACAAAAGACCCACGTGGCAGACACATTGTTCACGGTCGCGAGGAATACTCTGCTGTCCTTTTTGATTCGCACCAGCTTTTTAATATGTCTAATTAGTTGCTTGCTTACAAGCAGTTTCTTAGGCCTTTAATTGCTTACGGCGCATTCTCCTGGAGCACAATTGCCAATTCAATCTGGAATATCTCGGCACCCTGGTTTATGCGAAACGAGCAATTGAGACGAAACTTAATTTCCCATGAGTTAAACGGTTCCTGCAGCATTCTATGTGAGAACCTAGTCGAGGGATGAGAGCCTGGATAACCATCTATTGAATGAACTGGTGAATCTTCGGGATTGTCCTACTCCCCGTAGTCATCTCGTGACAAGACCTGAGCATCTGATGCGCCAGGCCAGGGACACTGGCTCGCGGTGCTTGGCCCTCTCCGGGTTTTTTTGGTGACTTTTTCCCAAATTCTTTGGATGACCAACCTGCGAAGCGTTTTTGTGCAATATACAGTTTATTTTGTCTTAATATTAAGTTTTTATGTTCTATCGGGTGTACAAATTTATTCATTTTTATGCTCTTTTTTTACTGACAACGTCTGTGTTTTTCGCCGACTTGATCGTCTAGGGTGTGTGTATAGCCGACTTAGCTTTTTATTTGTACTTGGGCGCGTTTGCACGTGCGTTCCTCACTGTTTCGAGTGTTTAATGTTGGTGCTAGTTTTCGAAGTTCGATGGGATTCTCGTGTTGGTATCCTCGGACGAAACCAGAAAAAGGCACATGTTTTTCAATTGTCATATATCCATGAAGGACAAAAAGGCTAAAAGGCTAAAGGACATTACATGCCCAGCCTTAGGCAATCGATGGACAATAGGACGAATAAAATACGTTTACTCTGCTGCTCCATGCCTGCTGACACTCCTTTCTTTGAAATACGCTTAATGATTTCGTCTTTATAAGATTTTTGTAAAGACATGCAACTACAATTTTTGTTTTGGGCTTAATTTATTTCCTGATACACCTCATTTATTGTTACCAACATAAAAATAATCAATATTTTTCAGTCACATTAGTCATATTAAATTATTAACTGTATTTTCTAATAAAAAAACAAATGCCGCATTTATTCTACGTATAAATTCTCGATATCTAAATCCAGCTCGTTTTTTGCGCTTTTGTTTAAACAAAACAATGTTTCGCATGAGCGTAACACCACATTTTTCATAATTTCTCCAAAAAAAAGGTACGGGAACGACTCGTAAAGATACACAGTACACCGGCCATATCGGGCAGTATCGCGAAAAGTAATAACGCTTACAAAAGTAAAAATTGATGCATTAGCCATCGTCCATATTCAAAAATGTGTATTTACGTCAAAAGCCGATAAGGTTATAACACACTGTGGGCTATTGACTTTTTCCCCTAACAAACAAACGCACACATACACACGTATTTAGGTTCACATAAAGCATACACAGTCGTACACCAAAAATATATAGCTGCCGCCCTGTTCACAGATAACATTCATTATCATATCGAAGTATTAATCTTTATTTAACGTACGGGCGAAGGGCGGCGGCGGCGGGGCTTACGTAATTAAAAATAACGATCAAATAATGACGGGCAGCGATCAGATCAGAAAACATATCGAATATTATAAAGTTGCGAAATGTTACGGATCTTAATGGGTTCCCGTTTTGAAACGGCAATAAAATATACATAAATATGTGTATACACATACCTACGTACACCAATTCGATCAGCAGCATATATCCATTAATATTTTACGTCCAACGTATCTCTAATCTCGATAAAACATCGGTATGAGTTGAAAAAATTCTATACGATTTTTCGAACGTTTAAAATATTCTATTGTAGGACGTGTACGAGTTTGCTTTACATCGATGCATTGCAGAGGCGTATTAGGACAGTAAGTACAGCTTGTCTGCAATCCATAGTTCCCTGTGTCTGCGCTGAATTTAAGAATTCGATGAAAACTCGAAATCGCCTTACCAAAAATATCTTTCAAAGGACACCGCACATTTACACGTTCTTTCGGTCTATCTCGCCTTTGTATTTTTGTAACGGGTATTTATCTGATCGCTTTCCTTTTGATTCGGATGTGCTGCAAGATTTCACACCCTCATCCCTATGCTTTTCAAAATCCGTTTGTAGGATCTACTGAAGTTATACTGTGGATGTCTGGAATATGCAGAGGACCTCAAAATCTATTTTGTGATTAATTCTGTAACCGACTGGGTTAAATTAGAAACAAATCTTATTATTATGAATCGTGTAAACTTTAATATCTCTGACTATTAATAATTGTGTAGCTGTTTCATATAACAGGTGTTGTTTTAAGAGCTTGAGGATTTTAAATCATAATACAAAACAGAAATATTGTTGGAATAAAGTTTGTTTTATTATAATCTGGTAGATAATTCCATGGCATTTATTTTTTAAATATGGTTTCCGGCATATGTCCGCCGCGGCTACGAGTAACATGGTCCATTCGATCAGTTCAATTTTTGACTACTTTTTCCAATAAATCTGACCGTATGGCGTCAATGGTGTCTTGAATATTGGCTTCCAATGCTTCAAGAGTTGCTGGTTTGTCGGCATAAACCAATGACTTAACACAACCCCATAAAAAGTAATCCAGAGGCGTTAAATCGCACGAATGAAGGGGCCAGCGAACAGGACCGCTTCTGGAAATAAAGTTATCACCAAATCTATTTTACAATAAGTCGATTGTAAAGCGCGCTGGATGACAAGTTGCGCCGTCTTGTTGGAACCAAATGTCGTCGATGTTTAGCTGATTAATTTTTGGAAACAAAAATTCAGTCAGCATGGTTCGATAGCGCTCGCCATTCACCGGAACGGCAGCTCCTTCCTCATTTCGAAAGAAATAAGGACCGATGATGCCGCCAGCGTGTAAACCGCACCAAACAGTCAATTTTAATGGATGTAATGGTGATTCGTCAACGGTTTGAGGATTGTCTTCGCTCCAAATACGGCAATTTTGCTTATTGACGTAACCATTTAACCAGAAATGAGCTTCATCACTAAACACAATTCTTTGATAAAAATGCTCATCTTCGACCAATATCAAATGAGCCCAATCAGCAAAAATGCGACACAAACGATGGTTGTTTAGCTTCAATTCTTGCACGAGCTGTATTTTATAGGCACTTGAGCCAAGATCCTTTCGTAAGATTTTCCACGTAGTCGAAGGACAAAGGCCGGTAAGTTGAAAACGACGACGAATCGACATTTCGGCGTCTGCTTCAATACTTCGCGCTACAGCAGCAATATTATCTTAGGGACGCACATTTCTTTGTCTTGTTGATGGTTTTGAATCGAGAAGAATTAATGCGAAAACGATCAATAATTGCATGAATTGCTTGCTCACTAGGCCGATTATGTTGACCGTAAAATGGACGAAGTACTCTATGAACTTCGCCAACAGATTTATTTTTCTCAAAGTAAATTTCCACAATTTGGAAGCGTTGTCTGACGTTAAATGATTCCTGATCATTTGCCAAACCTTACTGAACAGAAATGTCAACACAGTTTGATATTATCAGCTGTCAAACCATAGTTATCGATATCGATAGTTCTCATGCAGCTTAAAAACACCCATTATACTTTTATAAGAAATAAATTAGATTGTTTTGACGATCTGATTTCCGAATAATATGAATCAACAGCTTTGTGTTCGAGGTTGCCATATAATTTTTAGAATTTCGGCTATGGTGTAGTAAAAGTTCTTCCAAAAACCCCCAATTTCAAATTACCTTCATTCATTTTTTTTGTATAAACTTCTTTGTTAAATATATGCATTTCAGAAATTAAATATTAACAAATATTTCGTATAGTTCTTCAATTTCTAAAGTAAAGTATATGTCACAGTTACACATATTAATCACTAATATTGAACAAATCACCGGGTTCGCAATAGCGCACGGCCTCGACAGGAAGACTAATGAGTGCGATTATAAATAAAATAAATTTATGTAATTCTAATGTAAGAAAACGATTTACAAATGTATTTACTTCCGTTGAAATAAACAGTACACCTGCGTAAGGCATCTTCGCGTCAATAACATGATGCAAGCAATCGGCAATTCCTGCACGCACTCGTCTCTCAATCAGTTCCTGTCGTTGGTTTCACGATGGATTGTTCAACTTTACAAGTAACTTTAGGTGACGATATGAAGGATAAGCAACCATGATTATAAAATTATGTTCATTGTTAAGACGGCCCATTTTGTTAGATGTATTTTGGTGTCTGTTAAGACTTCTGACAGGGTCTAATTATTTAAAAAGTGATTTCAAACGCTGATTTAATAAAACAATGTTCGAATATAAAGTCGCAATTTTAAGTTCTTCTATGTTACAGTTCAGCGTTCAAAACTTTTTCATAGTCACTAATATTTTTATTAGTTATACCGTTTTTGGCTTTCGACGGTACAGATGGTGTACGGAATTTGTTTCCAGGTGCGACACTGTTTAATTATCTGCAGATGATGACAATTTAGTTGTCGAAATACGTAAACAGAATACGAAAATTAATGTGGAAAGGGGTTATACATCAACCTTAAGTGATTAAGTTAATTAAACACAGGCTCCATAAAAAAAAACTACCTTACTGTGTTAAATTAAATCTTTTTATGCGCATGCGTTGAACATTCACATACTTTAAAAGTATGTATTTAGAAGTATAGAAAAAATTTGTGGCTATTTCTACACCAGAAAATCCAAATTATCAATAGAGAAAACAAAGAACGACTTTTTAGAGCGGTAAAGGATTCCTGGCAAGAAATTGATCCTGAGTTACTCAAAAACATAGTAGAAAGCATGTCAAAATATCTCTAGGCTGTAATAGCAGCAAAAGGAGATCATACATCACTAAAGTACGTTTGTTTTAGTTTATCTTGTGTATCTTGTTTTATTCTTAGAATTTGTTATACATTTCAAACTTTTATTAATGTTTTTTTCTCTCTTATATATCAGGGTAGTTTTCGAAATTCAGGGTTTAAAAAATCCACAATCTTTCCATTCGACCACGAAGAACCGTCGAAACTTATTAATGAAAAGTATGGGATTAAATTATAATCAAAATTCCAAAAATTAAAACCCAACAGGTATTTATTTTTATAACTACGGCTTCTCTCCCCTCCATTCAAATTTACCTACTGGTCATATTCCATGAACGAAGAAACTTATCAAGATACCCATATTTCCTTTCAAAATCATGTAGATGTATTATGTTTAATTAAGCCAAAATGAT
The DNA here is from genome assembly GCA_031893035.1 of Dermolepida albohirtum. Lineage (NCBI taxonomy): Eukaryota > Metazoa > Arthropoda > Insecta > Coleoptera > Scarabaeidae > Dermolepida > Dermolepida albohirtum. The sequence continues at coordinate 324,577 of JAVIWB010002668.1, forward strand.
CCTTATCAAATTGAAGTTATAAAATATTGGTAAATATTATGCAAATGAGTTAATTAAATTTTACCAACTTCAAACACAAATTATTGAGATGGTTATCAGAGAATTAATTTCTTAATTATCTTCGCATTCCCAATTTTTTAAATTATTTATATTCTTGTTAATTTATGTATGTAATAATTCTCATTAGTTTTTAAATATTTGTAATAATTAGTATGGTATTTTATAATAAAAAAGGAGGTTAAAAAGACCGGTTACCACATCAATGTCCGTACTTTGTATACATATTTCGACAACTAGGTTGATATGAGATAATTTATCACAGTGTCGCACCTGGATTCACGATAATGCTTGCACAAAAAGAAAAATCATACACTCATACCGCCAAACCAAAACACACACTGACGTTCACAGAACACCTGTAAGTCAATATTTCTTAGTAGTCTTAAAAACTTGTATTAATTACACTTGTATTAATGTACGCGTCACCGCAATCACTTACGGGCCTTTTTAACGGTCATGTCTTCCAAGAACTCATAGAGCGGGGAATATGGTATCGAACCCCGGTCCGCATTGACCACATAGTTTTTATTTTTCACAACAAGGAAGATGGTCTTTTTAACTGTCTTAATTCACATTAATTGTTCATATTTCTGATTAAATGTTGACATGCGATTATATCTTGGACTGGACGAGCTACGTGTGGACGGGCATTGTCATGAAGCAAAATAATTTTCTTACTAAGCAAGCCACGTCTCTTGATAAGGTGTTATAATGTATAACCTCGAGGCAACAATCCATAAGCAACACTTATATTCCAAAAGTGCACATGCTTTTGCGAACTGAAATCGTTTTTTTAACTTTACTTTCATGGATTGCTGTGTTGATTCCATGTGTCACATGAGCCACTCATTTTTTACTTCTTTTGATCAAAAACAAATCACAGCAGGTATTTCTTAGACATTTTATTTATAGCCAAACAAACGTAAACACTGGCGAATGCTTCCGTACTGGCGTCTGTTACTAACCAACAGATGTAGGTACTCAGCGAGCATTCGTGGAACGATAATCACAGCTCTGCAGCAGCCATATTTAAGAACGATACTTATTTAAAAACGCGCCTCGTATATTTTACGTATATCAGTGAACATATGTGGCACTAGATACTCCATAGTTGAAGTTTTGCTGTAACTATAGTCCAGGTATCGTAATTTCATAAAAAAAGAAACAAAATATGATCGGTTCTAATATTGTTGATAGAGGGTGTCATGTTATTAACTTTCGTATACAAGTCAATAGTTTTAAAATAAATGAAACATAATTTCATATACAAATTTGCACTAAAGCTAGTTACGTCCTCCCCAGAAACATCCAAATACTTTGTACTAAAATATTTCCTGAGAGCCCCCATACATCTCCTAAATTTATAGGGAAAACTCGCAAATCGGCAACACTGTCTCTATTGAATAATTACAGAAGACGTTCCTGATATACTGTAAGATCACTGGTTTTTGTGTTAATAAGCTACGGACTACGTGAGCTTGTTGTATCAGTACATCAGTGCAATCAGTAGACTTATGCCTAAATTATTATCAGTCAAATATTTCAGTAAAATTTCTCATTCATCTAAACGATTCAAAATTATCTAATCATCGATCTGAATATGCGCTACTTTATATATACCGTTGATTTGGATTCTTAATGATATATCATACTTGTTACTTACAGATGCAAACGCTGACTTGCATAATAGCGTTTCCTGTTTAAAAAACTTTACAAATTAAACGACATTTATTGAATATGAAAATATATGTTTGTACTTTTATGCATCGCGTATATTTTTTGATTAATTACAAAAGTTACAATTTCTCGTTCTCGATGACCGCATGTTGGCGAATTGTCCGGCGATGTCTCCAAGCCATACCACATAATACTGATGAATATTCCCATCGCAAACATCGACTAATGATTTGTAACTAAAATTAAGCCCCTTTGCACTGGATAAATTGGCTCAGCGTCCCGTGATTGTATCCCCGCGTCAAGGTATAAACTGGACACTTTACTGCAGGTCATAATATACATACATACATAGGTAGCTGCAAATATACAATCCTTATTGGAGAATTTGTCTTCGATTTTACATACGTTAAGAATTAACTTATGGATTCCATAAGAAAATTCCGTTTTCTATTTGTCGATTATTCCACTGTTTATATTACCCGAGCAATATTTGTGTACCCAGTAAACGTCTCCTTGTCCATATAATTTCTTTTATATGGCTCGAATTTACATTTATTTTAACCCGGAGTTAAATATAAAAATTGTCCTTTCACAGCTGGTGTAAATTATGTTGTATATATTCCGATAAAGGTGAATTATGCCCTATGAGATTTAAATAAATGAAACGAGGAGAGAGTAAAAATCCAGAATCTTCTTTTGACGCAAACAATGTTATTAATATTCATCTCGAAACACATTTCCAGACATCCTCAATAAAAATTAAATATGTTATTATATATCCTGAGATGCATATATACTTTTCGACCAGGCGAAACGTTAATAATATTCTTATTATTCCCGTTCCACGAGTAATAATAAAGTTCGAGCACAACAGAAAGACTTAATAAGATGGCCGGCGTCGTAATTTGCATAAATTTCTTGATATGCCAACATCTTTTCAATTATTCTGTAATCCCGAAACATGCGAAGAACTCGTTAAACGAATAATAAGATATTAAATGTGTATTTCCCATTCGCGAAATCGAATAGTATACACACAGGCGAGGCAATAATATTGTTAACCTGTAAGTATACAGCGTGAATTCGGAATTTTTTTTATAATAATCGTATCAAAATTACACTTTCTCAGTAGTCTTATTTTCTGAAGACTTGGATTTAAATTTTACATTGAAGTTTGATTTTTTTAATTTAAATATTGTCGATAAATTTTATTTATTGATTAGTCATTTGCTCAAGGGTCGTATCTATGTTTAGACATGAAAACATTTGCAGTACTGTGGAAAAGAAAGAAGCACCTTCTTGAATTTTACAAGAAACTATTATAAAAGAATAAATAATAATCTTACACGAGTTAAAATTTTTTTTAAAAATTTTTTTCACCCACACCTGCTGGGAAAATACAACCCCAAACTTGGATATTGCCTCCTTCATGCTTTATGGTAGTGTGTAAACATGGTTCCAACATACTGACGCCTGTTCGTTCCAAATAATTGATATTTAGATTCGTCAGTACATAGTACTGGTCGCCAATCATTATATTCCCAAGTTTCCTGGTCTGTGGTATATTTTAATCGTTTCCCTCTATCACCTCGTCGCAGGAAGTGTATTCTCATGGCCACGCATCCCCTCAAACCTGATCTGAGCAAGTATCGCCTTGCTGTTGAAGCGTGTACCGAAATACCTCGAGCTTGTTCTGCGGTAACTTTCTTACGATTTCTTAAGGAACTAACTTTTAAAAATTGTGAATCAGGAAATATCAAGTTTTGTTTTAAACTCGATAAATCGTTTACTGAAACGTTTAATTTGATGAAACAAGTGTATGGTGATGCCCATTTATGACGTACGAGTGCGTATTATAAGTGGTATAAATGATTTAAAGGTCGTAAGGACATAAATGACGACGAACATCTTGGTGCAAAAAATCTATGGTTATGAAAAGTAACATCGAACGGGTGTGTGAATTTATCAGAAATGAGCCGAAATCCTCATTGCGATGCATAGGAATGGAATTAAATACTTACAAAGATTCAATTCATCGCATTTTGACACAGCATTTAGAACTAGATTTGTGCAACGTTTGTACCACACAAGCTAACTGAATTCAACATCGTACAGACTTGATTAAAGATTCAAAAAAGGACAAAATTTTAGGTATTTTGTTGTAACTGGCGATGAGACGTGGTGTTTCCAATATAATCCGGAGGCCAAAGCATCAAAGCTCTGAATGAAAGCATTCTAGCGAAGAAGGACCCAACAAAAGCCGTTTGGAGAAGTCCAAAATGAAGACAATGTTGGTTTGTTTTTATGATTCAAAAGGTGTAGTGCACAAAGAGTGTGTACCAATTAGTCAAACAGCCAATGCTTTTTATTATCTTGGTGTTGTGAAGCGTCTTTTAGCGCGTATTCGTCGTGTGCGCCCTCAATATCGTGAAAATTGTACTTGGCGTTTGTTACATGATAATACACCAGCTTATCGCTCGACGCTCACTGTTTTTCAAACTACAAACGGCATTTTTACCATCAACTATTCACCATATTTACGCTCACATCTATTGTCTAAACTATATTTGCCGATGAAAGATAGCTTTATGCCCAAGTGAAAGCTATTAAAAAGGCGTCGACAGCGATTTCGAACATCTCTAAAAATGAACTTAAAAATTCATTTGACGTGTTAATTGACCGTGCAAAACGTTGTATTGAAGCCGAAAGCGACTGAGTACCTTGAATAAAATAAATTAACTTTACCAAAATAGTAACCTTGTTTTTATTTTAACAAAGTTATTTAATCATTTGTTGTTGATAGAATTACTGACCGAGAAACACACGTTTCGTGAAATACTACAACTCCTCAGGCGGTCTGACTCTATCGGCAACGATGAAAGGAACTGCTGATATAAGTACAATCAAATGATATAAAAATCAATATACTGTACGCCCTCTTAGGAATCGAGCAGCAGGCTTCGACGGAACGACATAATATATTATATTTAACAATTAGTATACTATATTGCTGTTGGAGGACAATGCATTTTAACAAAACAATATATCTGTTTTGTCAATTTACAAATAGTGAGTGTATTCATACCTTTGTCCACCAGTTATGATATTTTTCGTAGACAGCCACCAAAAGTGTTGAAAATTATCAGAGCATTTTCTTGTTTAATCTTGCTACTACTTATATTGTTTGAATTTAAAATGAACGTATAGTCACAGTCGTTTTTATATGACGTACTGATATTCATATATAAAATAGCTTAGTGTATTAAATTTTATGTCTATCATAATACCACATTTTATATGGTTTTCAAATAAAGTACTATTATTGTAATAGAAGTATAAGAGATTTGTGTTACACAGTTGAGACACTGAGTAGAATAACCAAAGTTTTCATGTTAGTATTTGTACATGTACATGTGTCAAATTCAGAACACAAATGTTTTATCAACAGTATTGCCATCTGTAATTATAGAGGAAAGCCATCGTCAGATCGTATACGTATCCTGTTGACAAAATTCTATTCATATAATATATGTACATATATAAATTCATATTGTATTATTTTTATTAGCAATAATTTGACTCAACAATAACCTTTTGTTCTATCGCTTGAGAAAAATACAAATATAATACAATGGCGTAATATTTTATTACCATATATTAAATTACAATATATCCATTATATGCCGCATAACTGAAAGAATTCCATAAAAAAAGAATACGTATACATACATGTATACCCGTATTATTGTTTTGTTTATTCCCGGTGGTTTTATTTTATTATTATAATATGTTTAATTGTTTTTTCGAAATAAGTAATGAAAAAATATCACGTCCCCCTATTGTTCACGTCTTAAAAGCGAATGCGGTCATTTTAAAGGCAGTAATAAAATTGGCTGTTCACGTCACATTTAACGTCCACTACTATGAGCAAGTTCATTGTGAACTCGTCATAGTAAAAGTAAAATTAATAGAGATTTGTTTACGAAGCATACTAGGAAAGTATCAATTGTAATGCTATTTTTAAGTTCAATTGTACCGTTTAATATTACTTTATAGTCGCTCTTATATTGATTAAATTAAACGCAATGGTATTATTCCTCAATTACTTGAATTATATGAAAATAGTTTGTATTGTTGTTCAAGCCATCAGACAATGATTAATAATGTACAATAATTAAAATTCGAAAACATAGTTTTATTTAAAATTACATTATTTTATTATCGTCAATATATAAATTGTCTATTAAAGCATTCAACAAAAAATCAGGAGATTAGTTCTTGTGCTATTTTAAGATTCTTTCATCCTCATATGAGTTTCGGAAAGACGGCGATTTTTTTTATTTTGTTTATGGCAAATTACATATCAAGACAGTTACAGAAATGTTTAAGAAAAATATATATATATATATATATATATAATATATATATATATACTACGATAAATAATATCCTCCTCTTGCAGCTCCGCAGACGTCTACTCTTTTGTTAAAATTTTCAACGACGTTTTGACATAATCTCACCAATGACACGAATAATTTCATCTTTCGAAGCAGGAATTGATTGTGGATTGTTTTTATAAACCTGACTTTTCATATAGCCCCAAAGAAAATTGTCTAACGGTGGCAAATCATATGATCTTGGTGGCCAATTAACATCACCGTTTCTTGAGATTACACGTCCAGGAAATTTTTCTCTCAATAAATCAATTGAATCTTGTGCAAAGTGAGGCGTAACGCCATCCTGTTGAAACCACATATCCTCTACATCCATATTCATTAATTCAGGCCACAAAAATTCGGTTATCATCCGACGATATTGATCACCATTGACAGTTACAGCTTCGCCAGCAGCATTTTCAAAGAAGTAAGGTCCAATTACACCACCTGACCATAAGGCACACCAAACAGTAACTCGTTTAGGATGCATAGGTTTCTAATGAATAATTCGTGGATTTTCCTCACTCCATACGGCAATTTTGTTTATCAACATAACCACCAAATGTACCTCATCGGAAAACATTATTTTTTTTAGAAAAATCAGCTGGTTGTTCATTGATGAAATTGACAAACGAACGACGTTTTAAATGATGTAATGGCTTCAGTTCCTGTGTCATTTGAACCTTATATGCCTTCAGAGCTAAATCCTTGTGTAAAATACGCCATATTGTTGATCCACTAAGTCCAAGTTGTTGTGAACGTCGTCTAATGGACATTTCAGAATCTTCAGCAACACTTTCACGAACCAATTCCATATTTTCTTGTGAACGACCACTACGACTGTATTTTTCACTTTTTTGATCTTCCACGGAACCGGTCTTTTGAAAATTTTTAATAATTTAACCAATAGTGCTTTCAGATGGACGATTATGTAAACCATAAAATTCACGTAATTTTCTAAAAACTCTTTTCACAGAACACTGATTTTCATAAAATAATTCAACAATTTGAACGCGTTGTTGTACCGTGTACGAAGCCATTTTTATAAATGTCCATACATCACACTTTTTAAATGCCCACATACCCAGACAAATTCAGTGCGCCATCTATATTTTATTTATTCTTAAAAAAAGCCGCGCAATTTGAAATATCCTTTATATTATATATATATATACAAAATGAGGACAGACAGTATATACAGTTAGACTAGTAATAATCACAGCTTTGAATCAAGGTTTTGGAGCTACCGAAATGCTTCAGGTGTGACTTACGAAATTTCCTTATATGCTAGGAAATGCCCGAAAACCACATTCATACACTATGTGTCTGATTATTTCGTTCTTCGCACCACAGCCGCATTCAGGACTCGGCGTCATGACTCACTTGTGTAGCATGTGGCTGCATCTACCATGACTCATTTGCACTCTATTGAGAGATACCCAACTCTGGCGCGGTACACGAAATCCGTGTGGAGGCTGTTTGATGTACAATAAGGGTTGCCACCCATCCGAAGCGCAATGTCGCCATTTAGCCATCCATGAGGCCGAATCAAAGCCTTCTTCTCAGAGCAGATGGGCGATCTTTAAGTACAAGAAGTCTCCTAGATGATGGTGTCTATTTTCAGCAGTTTTTGTAGATTAATCTTTACATGTGATAATAATTAATAAAGAATTGTATTTTCTCAGACTTCAGCGCTCTGTATCTTCTTAAAGCCTTTCTTTAAATCATTCCAAGACAAATCTTAAAATAACTCAAGGAATAATTCGCTGAATTTTCTCCGCTTGTATAGTATACACCCAGTATACTAATTACACGAACGAATTCTTTTGCGAAATATCATACACTAATACGTAAAAAAGATACGAATCAGCCTAGAAAAATATATACAGCCAGTCACAAAAATATTCGTATACCCCGTGAATGTTGGATATCATCAAACGACTACGATAAAGCATATTTGTTTCCATTGAACAACGTTAAAAGCTCTAAAAACTTCTAATAACAATAATGAAAACTGTTACAAAAGAATTTGCTATATATTCTAACATCGAACGCCACAAAAGTTTTTGTACATTTATTTTTTATATTTCTCCATTGTAAGACATAAATTTAGAATAAATTATGTAAATGCTGTCAATAATTACATATAAACATATCACGATGGGAAATTTTAATGCAAATTATATTATTTTCTGCTATTCCATCGTTAATTAAATATACAGAAATTAATTTTAAAAAAAATTTTAATTAATTTCTGTGTATTTAATTAACGATGGAATAGCAGAAAATAATATAATTTTCATTAAAATTTCCCACCGTGAAAAACTTTATATGTTTATATATAATTATTGACATCATATAAACCTGACTGCGGATTTTAAATAAATATTAGATCTGTTCCATAATGCGATTTATGGCGTGTTAAAGGATTGGAAGTTCCATTGCCTGGTGGCTTAATTGGTAAAGCAGTCGTCTAGAAAACGGCAGATAGAGGTTCGAGTCATTCTCCAGCGCAGAAATTTTTTGTGTATTTAATTAACGATGGAATAGCAGAAAATAATATAATTTTCATTATATAAATGCTCTTCATAGTATCACGTACTTATTTGTGAAAAATAGGCATTTGATGCTTTTGCAAAGATGAGTTGCTATCAAATAACCTACAAAATCGACTAGGCAGCTTCTTCGTTTCCAAATCATCGTATTTCTCCAGGCGTGGACTCGAAAAATTGATATATCGTTTAGTGGTAATCGTAAGCGATGGAAGAGAATGTATTGTTGATTAATTCGTATATTTTATTCGTTAAAAAAATTAATAAATTTGGAGTTCAATAAAACCGTTACGAACATACACATTAATCTGATAATTTCGTTTGTTGATTTCCTGCAGTGTTACTGAATTACAATCTAAAATTTAACTTGGTTTTTAATGTTGAATTTGATGGAGCCTGTGGTTGATTAACTTAATCACTAAGGTTCATATATAACCCCTTTCCACATTAACTTTCGTAATTCTGTATACGTATTTCGACAACTAAGTTGTCATCATCAGCAGATAATTGCAAAGTGTCGCACCTGGTAAACCACGGTGAAAAATACCCGTACGAAAACAAACTCCGTACGCGATCTGCACCGTTGAGAACAAAAATGTACACTGTTGTCGAAATGCGTATACAGAATTACGAAAGTTAATGTGGAAAGGGGTTATATGTATATCAACCTTAGTGATTGGTTTTTAATGATTTACGAACAACACGTCAGTATATTTATTGTCTCGTCTAGACCTACGGTTCTAACCACATACAAAAATTTTAAATCAGTCAATTCCCCAACTCAAACGAATTTTTAATAACTCATTAAATTTTTACAAAATACGCAACGCAGAGAAGAAAAAAAGCACTTTCGAAAGAAGAAAAATTATACTACCTAAAATAATAACTTGTTTTTCTTTGTACTTCAGACAACCCCTCTCTCGCACTCATGAATGTACGATTTCTCTTTTAAATTTTTAATCGATGAATTGTCGCTACCGCCGAGCCCTTGCAACCAAACAATGCCACTCCATCAAACGTATACCGAGAGAAAATAAATAATAGTATTATTATAAGAAGAGCGGGCGGAACAAAAAAAAACACCGGGCGTCACACCCTTGCGCAAAAAAATGGAACCGACCCCTATGCAATTTTAACGACTTTCACTGTATATTTAATTATTGTAATATTTATAAAAGCGGGGGCCCCAGTTCGGGGTTGCCATTGTGCTCTCGTTCTACAAGGGGTTTGAAAAGAGACGGAGATTCTAAATAAGTAATAACGCCGCTCCACGCTCTCTAATTTACTTTCACAAAGTTTTATTATATATAAAAAAAAAACTTGGCGTTAGCTTGGAAGAGTTTGGCGTCCCGAATTTATTACAATACTTCTTCAAGAAAATAAAAACTCCTCAATGATATGGCGCCGCGAGAAAAAATAAAGAACGAAGTCAGGTAAGTAGTGTAGAGTGCAAGAGAAGGAAGTAATGTCACGAAGTTAAAAAGGACGGCGAATTCTGGGACATGACATAACACTTTAAGCAGAGGACACTGAAGGAACGCATAAGTATAAACGAAGTCATTGTAATTTTAAAGTCTTTTAGTCCTTGTTAGGCGGAAACTTTTATAATGGTCATTTTTGATGGATATAATAAAAGTTAAGCAGTATCGCCTTTTTTATGCAAAAATAAAAGTTTAAAAAATATTCGAGGAAGTGATTTTATTAAGTACGTGAGCGAGGTTCCACAAAGTTTATTCTTAACTGTCAATTGTTGAAGAGATATTACCAGAATATTTAAAATTACAAAAGAAATATACAAAGAATATTCCAATAACTCTGGCGCCCAACTTATCCCTGCTAATATACAGTGGCCCACAAAAATTTACGTCTATGTACATAAACATCTTATTTATTTAAGATGTATTAACAAAAACAAAAACGACGACAATACGTCATATAAATTTATCATATACCTTCGGCAATAAGAAAAACCGTGTTTTCAACAAAGTATTATACACCATCCTATAAAATAATGAGACATCTTGCATATAATTATGTGCTTTTACAACATGAATCTGAAAAATTTTAATTTTAACTATATTTTACGTCGTACATATAATGGAGAAAGTTTTTGAAAAATTCCTGTTCTATTTTTCAGTTCCACATCATAAAAGCGCGTATTTATATGTAATTTAAAACTTACTATAGGTTTGAGTTAATAACAGCTTCCATAATGCAATTTGTAGCACGTTAGAAGAGCGAATTTACCGTTCTCCGTGGTACAAGGGTGCAAGCGCATTCCCTGTGTGAACGAGATCGCGAGTTCGAGACTTTTTTGGAGAGCGGGAATTTTTTCATACAAATTTTCATTATGTTATATATACGATGTAAAAAGCGAATAAAATGTTTGTATGTAAATAACACAAATGGCGGACCTGTAGTAAGGTACATAATAATATAAATAGAAATAATAGTAGTTACAATAAAAATCCTCAGCTCTGACATCAAAATAAAGTTGGAACTTGATAACAACATCGTGAAGGATATCGTATGCAAATAGATATAATAAAATAACTTAAACCAAGAAGAAACGTACTATCCTGGCGTAACAGAATATCATTTATTAACCATATATTAATGAAAACACCAATTGCAAAATTGTAGTCCATATCCTTGTATTTAAAAACTGATGAAATTAGGTTATTTTTTATTGTATATTTAGAAATTTATTGAGCAACTGTTAATAATAACCGTAAGCACATACATATGTATATATCAGAACCTAATTTCATCATAGAAAGGAATATGTGACACGCCATATAGTGGCTTCCAATCTGATCCCTACACATTCTCATCCGGCCTTCTACAGGGACCTAACTTGGGTTCACTATTACCTAATATTCATTAGATTATAACATTAAAACAGCTAAATCTCTTTGTTTTGTTGTAAGATCACGCAGACTTTACGGACGCTAGAACTATTATGAACTTTACTCGCTGGTGAAAAGTAAAGCAGAGTATGTTTCGGTTGTGTGGTATAAATATATTGTATTATAACAACTATACTTTTATTTTAATGTTTATACATTGATATTAATCTCACATTAAATTTGAACGCTAAATAATTGCAAAGTTTTGCATTATTTACCCAAACATCTTAAGTAAAATTATTTTTTTACCGTATAAAATTTCAATTGTTTGGCTTTACCATTATCACTTCATACCGAAAAGAAAAGCCGATGATTCATGGGATGATGGCATTGAACGCTGACGTGCAAGCATTTTTATATAAATTAGTTTAGAGCTCTTTTTCTAGTTTGATATCCCTACGGCTCGACTTAACAAAATAAGGCAGAAATTATGATTTAGATCGTCAACCTTTTTGTGGTTGTAAGTGTACAACAAAATAGGGTCAAAGTATCAAACTATACATGATACAATTAAACACCGAAATAAACAGAAAGACAAAATGAATAACATTACCTGAATTAAATGTAAAAAAATTATATTTTCTCAGTCGTAGAGTATTAATAATAATAACTCGTAAGTGTACATTCAGCCATATTAGAAATATATGTATTTGTATGTATTACTTTTGCAATGAACCAGCAAGTTCATGTTATGTTAGTTACGATAAGAGCAATAAGTGAATAGCATATTATCCTTACACGGAATTAATACATTAAAAGAATTGACAAACGAGAACGAGTATTATTAAATTCCCCACAAGTGGAATTACAAATATTTACTTTAATGCTTTGTTTGTGTCCCCTGCCTTTTTATTTTGCTATATTTGACCATTTTCGCCTCGCCATCGTCAACTCATTTCGCTCAATTTAGATAACGATGCGGGTCGAAATTAAGACGTAAAACTGACCGACATGAGTGACCAAAATGGCAGGATAAATATTTAAATTTACTTGCGTATTTACGCTACACACACGTACACATTAAGGTATCGGTTTGACGGAGTAAGAGTGCATTGCCATTACAGTGTATACGTATTATAAATGCAAAGCATGCTTCCTGAGTTCGCGCGATTTATAACATTTTGTGTTTGCACAGTTTTAAATTAAAATTATTTTATTAGAGCGGGTGCTTCATGGGCGGACTTACGACGACCATAAACTTCCCGGTTTTATTGTTATTACATTTTCAACAAAATATTAAAGTGTATGAAAATTGTAAATCTCTGTTAGTTTTCAACAGGCGCTTGTGTATTTAAACTTCGCATTTGTTATTCATCGTGTTTAAGTGAAGTGACCGGTTTTATGAGGCAATAACGTATAATATGAAATATTAGATATTATGTTTATCTTTAAGAGACAAGATGCAAGATTTACTTAATAAATAGCAAAATTCTTGCAAATGACTATGCAAAAAGTAGTATTTTGTATATTTTATTAAGTATCAAAATACAATCCAGACTCAATGCTTATTACAAATATCCATAGATAATAAGAAGCAAAATATAATCAGTAGAAAATTAAAGGCTTTATAATAAGAAACATAGGCCAGTACCCCTTGAAGGAAAAGTTAATGTGAAGGTGGGACTGAGATATTAAGTAAAAATATCTTCCTCCTAATACACCTAGCCAGTTATAATTCAGTTATCCGTTGTATGCGATGCTGGTAATAGTTTTTATTAAAATAAGTGCAGCATATGCAAAACGGAAGCAATGCTTTTATGTGGACACAGTAAAGGTCTTAAAATAACAATTGAAGCAACAACTACGTACTTACACAAGCGGGAAGACCTCTACGACGATAAGTAGATCGTTATCAAGATAAATCTATTATTAGTTTATTTAAGAAAAAAATTGCAATTAAGTTAAGGACAACAAACAGGAAATGAAATGAGATTTGATGTCTTGCTACAATTCTTGGGGCTAAAAATGGTATCCGTTTCAGAAGCCAAGGGCAATCTATATTATGAAGAAATTTATGTAAAAAGGTAACTCTGCTCTTATTCTTCTGATATGAAGAGATGGACTTTCAAAGTGTGAGTGAACAAGTGAGGGGTCAGCACTTCGCTGAAGGTAAAGATGTTCGTTCGATTTTAAACCACGGAAACTTCACAAATTTCCTCTGAATTATATCCAACTGGTACATATGATTCATTAAGTGGATGCAATATTAGCGAGACCTTACCAAAGAGAAGTACAATTTCTCCAACGTTTGTATAATATTAAATGTCTCACGATTCCTAATAATAAATCCTAGGGCACCTCTAGTCTTCGAACTTACGAAATGTTTACGAAAACTCAATCGTATATCGAAAAATACGTCCAAATTCCACCTGTCCATGTGAACGTAATTAGTTCTTCTTATAAACGTCGTTATTTCACATTATTTAATGTTTAACAAGATTCTGTTTTGACTGCATCAGTTTGAAATGCTCGCTAAATCCCTCTGCAACACATTACAATCATTCCCGCTTGATATTTCATAAAATATTTTAAGATTATCAACGAAGAGTAGTTTATGTGAAACAATAACATTGACGATGTCATTGAAGAGAATGTTGAATAATAAGGATTCAAGATTGGATCCTTGAAGCACGCCAAATAATGGAAAACAATTTTTGGAGGTAGAAACATTGAAAAAAGCGTACTAACATTTCACTGTAAGATATGAAGTAAAGAGTCTCACGAAAGGCTCATTAGAACCAAAAGCTTGAAGTTTAAGTAAAAGTATAGAGTGATCCAAACGCTCGAAAACCTGGTGTGCACGACGTCGACCTGACCTCTAGCATCTAGACGTTCAGAAATATATTAAGACAAGCATGCTAAGTTAAACGCAGTATATCAGTTGCATAATGAAATGGTACAATTTTAATTTTAAATATATAAATATAAATATAATATTTAAATATATAAATATATAAAACATATTTCTTAAACATCTTTAAACATTATTGACCAAAAGTCTTGTCAATTTGTATTCTGTAGTTGATGTATTGAAATAATAAGGCTTAAGGAAATAAAAATTTGTATTTCACATGCATTGTCTGTTTTAAAAATCGGTTAGATCAGCAATTACAATTTATAATTTCTTGGATTTTATTTATAATTTATAATTCACTTGAAAATATTGAATAAAGAACTGGTAACTCGTATCAAAAATATACTCTATTTGAATATAATGTCAAATTTTTTCTGTATTACAAACAATGGGAAACGTATTTAGACAATACGATATTAAGTAGCTCATGTTTAAAGTTATACATTAATATAATATTTATAATTTTCATATAGACGGATGCGAGTTTTAGTCTACATTTTGAAAAGGAACCCATTGTGTGCATATAAGGTCACGTAAATAGTAATTTTTGTCTTTACTTGAATTAGTAGTCGTTCGTAGTAGTTACAGGGTTTGTCTCAAAAGTAGTGGGATTATTTTTTTTCTCAGCTAAGCACAGGAAAATCTCAACAAGCAGTTATGGTGGTCGTAGCTGCCACGAAAACTTAGCGACCTGTGGCAGTTGGCTTCGAGCCTTTGCGGAGTACAGATCCAGCGCTAGATAAACCCTTACCAAGTGCCCTCGTCATGCTGCGAAATGAACCGTTTAATCGAACAGCGCTGCGCGATAAAATTTTGCATTAAATTCGGTAAACCCGGAGAGGAAGCGTCAATGTTCAAAATGGCACACCCCCGCCTCAACTCGCTCCAAGAAAGCTCGCATGAGCAAGTCGAAAATAAAATCCATGTGATCGTCGCTTTTGATTCTCAGGAGGGATTGGTTTTTTGAAGCTCAGCGATAACTTGTGGCAAACAAGTGGTTGTATACCAATCGGCGGTAACAGTTGTTTGATCTTGTAGAGGAATTGTTGCTACATGACCTGCTTTTGAGACAAATGTCGCGACCATCTTTTTGAAAACACTTCAAGAACGGATGACTTTTGTCGGCTTTTCTTCACCTTGGAATACCCAACAGACGAATGGCATTTATCTTCTGGCTCGTATGAGTAAATCCAAGATTACGTGTACATATCACTACTGATAATGTACAGGTTTTTAGAGTTCCCGGCATTGAAGCGATCTAGAATTTTTTTACATCAATTCATCCTAGCTCTTTTCTATTTTTCGCTCAACAGATGCAGTATCGAACGGGAAACACAATTATTTATGCAAAATTTTGTGAATCGAGATCTTCGAAATCACTAATAATGTTTTGATCTGGCGATATCTCACGTGTCGACCTTCGTTGGTGATCTTGCGCACAGCATTGACGTTTTCCTGAGAGATTGCCGTTTTTGGCGAACCTGCGATCGTCGCTAAAACTAATCCGTTCACGTTCTAATTCTGCATAACAAGACATTGCTGACTGATGTGGTGCCGAAAGCTTCGTTGTAGCTACAATACTACACGTATCGCACTGAAACTTTGGATTAGGTTAATTTTTAGTGCTGGCATTTGATTAGTGTCGCCCTCTATGTCCCAGTATGCAAAACTTGAAAGACATCTCACGTATTAAATATTATTATTATTGTAATGATATAAATCTGAACTACTTACCACGACGATGTTTAGTTTAGATTTGGAATGTGAATGACTTGAGGTGAAGAACGTAACGCGTAACAAAAAGGGAGAAGCACATATGCATTATGAAATTTACTCAGTGTACATCTACTACCAAGCTCCTGCTGATATTCAGGGCATTTAATTCCAAAACGAAGTGTAAATATTCTTTAGTAGGGTCCTGTAGATTTACGATACCGGGCATTTAAATTTGAATGCTCCTGATTTCTTCCTAGTCTTAATTCCATTAACTTGCCCCAAATATATTGGCCACTCTGAGAAATTTATAGTACGAATTAAGTACATATTTTATCCAAGCGTTACTTATTATTGGACCTCGCCAGCGATGCAATGTGCAATAACGAAATACACGCTCTCTATCTCTCTCTCTCTTCCTCCAGAAGAACGGGAATATTTCACGAGAAGTGTGCAAAAAACAAGGCGCAAAAAATAATAAACTTCGAACATAAATTAGGAATAATGACCGAGCATAGAGGCTCCACCGGAGTACAGGCGAGTACAGTGAGAAGAGAATACAAAAAATACGAGTAAATCTAAAATAATAGCACATAAAACATTAATCTGTCATAAGGCTGAAATATATTTATGCATATTTTGTTGTGTATGTGAAAGTGGAAGAACAAGAAAACTCCAAATAAAATATTTTCGGTATTGAGATTGTTATGCGCCGGTGCGGTGCAATATCGTGAGTGCAAGGGTGAAAGAAAAAGAACGCTCGTCTTAGAGGAAGACATACGCGAAGGCACGCCATAAATATTTTAATTATAAATAAATACCAGACTCACTAAAAATAAAATGTAATTTTTAAGTGCGTTGCACCCAAGTTGTTTTTTTTTTCTCTATATTCATAAATATGAACGCGCATACATACATATGTAGCAATTTATAAAAGACACTCATGTATTATAAACATATTTATGGCGATCAAAATAAACTTAGCATGTTGGCAATTAAGTTATTATAAGTTTAGTAATCGCGTATGGGGAGATAAGTCGACATTCTGGTTTTTATTCTTTGTTTAGTTTCGGTATTTTATTTTCCCGTAGATCGTTAAAAATGGGCAGTAAAGTTCAGTTTTAAATACACTTTCACAGAACAGTAATTGCCCAAGATGCAACCTATTAAAATTAATATGATGTTTCATATCTATCATACCGAGAAATAATTCTATTATAATGGACATAACTCAATTTTATGCATTTTGGTTATCTTATTAAGTTGGAGGCTGTGTCCAACCTTTTAAAAATCTGATTTCGACAACTAAATTGTCATATTCAGCAGTAAAAGACTAACACCACGAGCACCTTATACCTTATTGAACGAACGTATGAAGTAACAATGCGTAATTTTTAAAACTACCTTTCTTTTAGTTCTTATAGTTCCATTAAAAGCCCGGAACAAACTATGTAAATCATAGACTTCCATTCATTTTGAAACATATATTTGTTACGTGTTTTATCTATACTATATCTCTGTTTACCGTTTTTTAAGGCCATATTAAGGATTGAAGGTTTATATACACTACCGATAAAAAGTTTGAGGCAGCTCACTTAGTTTTTAAAATAATCTTAACCTAGCTTTAGAATAAAAATATTCTCATTTTAGAGTAAATTCAAAAATACGAGGCGTGTTTTTTAACTAAGGGCCGTTTGAAAATAAAAACCAAACGAAAGAAAATTTTCAAAAACCAAATTTATTTTCAGATTCTATATAAAGGTGTTTCAAATTTCGCTTTCTTTTAAGCATAAATAAAACACACAATTTGCATTCACTTTCAAAAACTTTTTATTGGTAATTGAAGTATCAGTTAAGACATTTATATGCGAAAAATAATATCTGACAAATAGCCTCCTCTTACAGCTCCACAGACGTCCACTCTTTTGTTAAAATTTTCAATGACATTTTGACCTAATTGAGACTCTATCTCACCAATAACACGAATAATTTCATCTTTCAAAGCAGGAATTGATTGTGGATTGTTTTTATATACCTGAGTTTTCACACAACCCCAAAGAAAGTAGTCCAACGGTGTCAAATCACATGATCTTAGTGGCCAATTAATACCACCGTTTCTTGAGATTACACGTCCAGGAAATTTTTCTCTCAATAAATCAATTGATTCGTGTACAAAGTGAGGTGTAGCGCCATCCTGATGAAAGCACATGTCCTCTAGATCAATATTTATTAATTCAGGCCACAAAAATTCGGTAGACGATATCGGTCACCATTGACAGTTACAGCTTCACTAGCAGCATTTTCAAAGAAGTAAGTTCCAATTACACCATCTGACCATAATGCACACCAAACGGAAGCTCGTTTAGGATGCATAGGTTTCTCATGAATAATTCGTGGATTTTCCTCACCCCAGATACGGCAATTTTGTTTATTAACATAGCCACCAAGTACAAAATGTGCCTCATCGGAAAACATTTTTTGAGGAAAATCAGCTGGTTGTTCATTGATGAAATTGACAAAGGAACGGCGTTTTAAATGATCTAATGGCTTCAGTTCCTGTGTTATTTGAACCTTATATGCCTTCAGAGCTAAATCCTTGTGTAAAATACGCCATATTGTTGATCCACTAAGTCCAAGTTATTGCGAACGTCGTCTAATGGACATTATTAATTCAGGCCACAAAAATTCGGTAGACGATATCGGTCACCATTGACAGTTACAGCTTCACTAGCAGCATTTTCAAAGAAGTAAGTTCCAATTACACCATCTGACCCTAATGCACACCAAACGGAAGCTCGTTTAGGATGCATGGGTTTCTCATGAATAATTCGTGGATTTTCCTCACCCCAGATACGGCAATTTTGTTTATTAACATAGCCACCAAGTACGAAATGTGCCTAATCGGAAAACATTTTTTGAGGAAAATCAGCTGGTTGTTCATTGATGAAATTGACAAATGAACGGCGTTTTAAATGATCTAATGGCTTCAGTTCCTGTGTTATTTGAACCTTATATGCCTTCAGAGCTAAATCCTTGTGTAAAATACGCCATATTGTTGATCCACTAAGTCCAAGTTATTGTGAACGTCGTCTAATGGACATTTCAGGATCTTCAGCAACACTTTCACGAACCAAACCAATATTTTTTTGTGAACGACCACTACGACTGTATTTTTCACTTTTTTGATCTTCCAAGGAACTGGTCTCTTAAAATTTTTAATAATTCGACCAATAGTGCTTTCAGATGGACGATTATGTGAACCATAAAATTCACGTAATTTTCTAAAAACTCTTTTCACAGAACGCTGATTTCTATAAAATAATTCAACAATTTGAACGCGTTGTTGTACCGTGTACGAAGCCATTTTTATGAATGTCATACATCACTCTTTTTAAATACCCACATACCCAAATAAATTCAGTGCGCTATCTATGTTTTATTTATTCTTAAAAAAATCGCGCAATTTGAAACACCCTTTACTTTCCCAAGAATTTTTTATGTAGTATTCATCTTTTTCTAAAGTATTCGAAACAGAGTTTGTCAGAAATTTTGCAAGTTCATATGTTGATGGTAATATAAGGTAATATAAAGTGAGTGGTTTATTAGTTTTATGTAATTTGGGTAGCCCATAAATCTTTGGTGGTTATTCGTTATATATTCTAAGTCTTGCCTTATTTTCCCTAAATCGATTATCTTGTTTTCACTTTCTAATCACGTTGTTGGCTTTTGTTGTTTCTTGGGTTGCATCACGTCCTATTCTCTTGTATCTTCCTTGTGTTTGACAATATATTATTCATCTTAATAATGTATTCATTGTTTGTTGTTATGATGGTTTCGTTAGATATGTTTGTTCTAAGTATGTGTAAGTTTTATGTGCAATTAAAAACGGCGAAATGGATTATCATTTTAAATTCACGTCTGCAGTAACTCTTCTAACCTCGTTGCGTTCCAGATCCCCGTCCTTTATCCAATAATATATGACGTATGTACATTGCACGTTTAAAATTATTTCCGAACCTCGTAAATCCTTAGAAAACCGTTAAAACGCATTTCTATTTGCCGCCGCCATTCGATCCCGCAAAAATTCCACGAGCAACGCGAACCACCGTCGCGTCCGTGAGCAGTAAATAATGTAAAACACAGAACGCAACAACATGCATAATATCATATTAACAGAACAAAGTAAATATATGCATCGGTCGGTCCGATCTCTCCATCAATTTGAATTAAACCCTTTTTGTTCGTCGCATTTCACCTTGTCTTTATTACCTTTTGCAGCAGCGCCGTTTCGAAAACTTCGCCGGAATACACACGGGCATAGGTCGGTTTCGCGGCGTTAGAAAGAGACCGAGGGATGAAGAAATGGTGGTTATAATGTATATATGTATAGGCGTGTGCATGTATGTATGTGTGTTACGCCATAACATCGCATATACTAATGCATACACAGAACTGCATTATGGCTGACGGAACGGGGCTGTTTCAAGAGTTTCGAAAAGATCACGCACATTCGGTATGTTTCAAGGGTGGCGAGCGGCATGGGCGGAAATAAAATATATATAATTTTCTTACTTCGATCCGGCAATCCGATTGGTTTCACGATTTGCGTCTAGATTTTTACATTTGACTGTGTGATTAGTTTAATGGCAATGGTGTGTGTATATCTTATATTTTTATGCATGTGATTTGCTCGGGGAGTTCTAATACTTGTTCATGATGAAATACTCGTAAAGGTAATTAAGTTAGTAGACTTCAAAATATCGGCTTTTTTATAATATTGATTCAAGTATTTAATTGTTAGTTCAGTAAATAAAATATGTCTGTAAAGAAGAAACAGAAAATTTACGAGGAACAGTTCAAAATTAGTAACGCAGTAACTGCAGTTGTGGGTTCTTAAAGAATAGAACACAAACAAGGAGTGTAATAAAACAACATATATTAAAGGACAAACACAAAAAAACACACAGGTATGAATACGCAAAACTAAGAAGAATCTCGGCAAAAATTACGTATTTCAATAATAAAATAAATCTGTTTGTAAATATTACCAGAACTATATCAAAGTAGAATGTTGAAATATATTTCACATTGGTCTTACAACTTTGGTACAAAACTATTAAACTTTATAAATTAAAATTATTAAACATTTGTTAATAAGCTACCAAAACTATTAAACATTTAAGCGGAGATTTAAATCGATCAAATAAACATCAATAACCTATCAAATTAAACTTTATTTAAATTGAGCAACTAAATACAAAAACAGGT
Organism: Dermolepida albohirtum; assembly: GCA_031893035.1. Taxonomy (NCBI): domain Eukaryota; kingdom Metazoa; phylum Arthropoda; class Insecta; order Coleoptera; family Scarabaeidae; genus Dermolepida; species Dermolepida albohirtum. The sequence goes on from JAVIWB010002668.1 coordinate 346,046, forward strand.
AACAACATTAGTAAACTCAATCTATCTGACCTTAGTTGCAATTGGCCGGGCGATTTTTCGCACCTGGTTCGAATGCGACTTGACGTTAACTCTAATGGCGATAAAGCGAAGAACATACAAGGTAATACAATATTACCTAAAGAAGGAAGGGAAAACAGAAAAAGGAAGAAACCGTAGAAGAATAGATAACAAGAAAATACATGAATGTATATGGCGTCAATACAATAAACATACTTCAGGTCTTGGATAGGTTTATAGATATAAATAAGGTGGTTGCGATATATCTTCTAATAGACGGATAAATTAATTAATTAAATATTGCTTCCTTTCCTAAAACTCTCTACGAAAAAAGTTTCAACACTCATAAAGAATGAATCACAACTGCAACCACGTCCCTTACTTGTTAGATATTGAATAATGCTTGACTCTCTGGACAGGGGCGAAGAGTAAAAAAGAACAATTCAAGCGTCAACTCGAAACACGAATACGACAAGGACAACTCAGACAAACACGTGTATCTTTGCCGTCCGTAGGTGTGAGCAGGGTAGATAGATCATATTGATATAAGTACGACGTCGCAAAAAAAGCGAAATGGATAAGGAATTTACTTTCCCACGGTTTTAGAAATGCATAGACAATTATTAAATTCGAAGATTAAAATATTAACCAAATGAAATGGTTTATATGTATACGAAAACAAGACAATGCAAAAATGCGATTAATCGGTAATAGGAATAAAACGTTACATTAAAGATACGCAAATATACGTAAATAGAGTAAATACGTTTTATATGCATATGGTTTTCTTAATTAATCGTGTAAGTTGAAGTATACAAGGGTGATTCTACTCACCGCAGCTTCATGGAAACGTTCGTGTGGATTACTTGTGAAACGAATATTTTCCGTTAAACCTTGAAGAGACGAAATATTCATTCAACTTTTTAAGCCTACTAAGAACGTGTAAAATGTTATGAACGCAAATAATATAATAATGCATCCCTTTCCAAATCCTCAACGGCGAAGTTGTTATGCTGTTTCGCCCATTGCAATCTTATTTTCGTCATCCTCTCGGTCAATCTTGGTTTTTTCACTGGCCGCCGACTATAAACTTTCTCCCCGTACAATAGCGATTGCAAGGTTCGTCTCAATATTTTGATGTGGTTTAATAGGTCGATATCTATTTTCTGATAATCGTTTAATTAATCTCTCTCTACGACCCGTCTTTCTTTTCTTCAACATTGAATGTGGCCGTTCGAAGTCGACGCTAGATTTTCTACAATTAGTTTTGCTACTCCGCCCTCTGCTTGTCGAGAAACATCTTCTCGTGTTACTATTTCTCGATGAGAATAGTTCCCATCGTTTAAAATCGTAGCCCTCCACAACACGCAAAAATTTCTAAGAAATGCGAGTAGCCCTAATTTAATTGCGCGCTACTGTGCATTTTTGTCTGTGATCCGATTTTTTAAAAAAATGTTAACTAACAATGTCTACGTTTGTGTAATCTTATGACAAAAAAAAACGTTAATGTTATTTCAAAGAATACTACTTGAAAATATCTAATGAAATGAGATATATTTATTTGCAGTACATTGAAAACTTGAAAGCCGTCACCACTATACACTAACCTCCATTATAAACTATACACAAATCGATTTATTCGGGATGTAATTATCTGAAAATGGGTCGCATTAATTATTCCGAAACGGAGGAAGTTTTAAATTTAACGATATCAGTTAACCACTAAAAACAACTGAATTATTCCAACAACGAAAAGCTTTTTAGTATAATTTTCTGAAATTCATCCTCAAACAGTGCAGAACGATAGTTATGGGCTATTTTCACAAATAATGCAATCGGGCTAGGAGGCAATGTAAACTTTTAATCATATATATTGAATAGAAATTCACGTAAAATCTGAAACGTTTCAGCACACTGAAGAGGGCGAGGTGGAAGAAAAAGAAGCACGTTCTCGTTCGACGTATGTCTGTCGGTCGCGTCCGTCTCGAATCGCTTTATTAAATAATATATGATCATAGGAGGTTTAAAGTTTACACAAGTAATGGAATGGCGTTGGTATCGTATAGTATCGATCAACTTGTAATAACACTAATCCCGTATCAGGCTGCACTCATATTTTATTTATCCGTCGACAAAATAACAATTTTCTTTCATTTTATATATTTTTCTCTAAAATGTTGGAGTCGAATCCGATTGGAATAGAAGGGCTTGAGAAATCGTTCATGGAAAATTTAAAATATGTCGGCTAATCGAGAAAAAGTAAAACATCCAGATTATACAATGAATATACACTGCGAGACATAAGTTTGAGACCATTGACAAAAATATATTGTTTTGATTAATTCAATAGGCGCAGACCAAACTCCGGGTAATCAGCGACCGATGGAAGACACACGCTCACGCATGTGGACATTGCTGATAGCTTGTATCACGTCAGTGACGTGAAGATGCCTCGCAAAAGTAAATTATTAGCCGCGGTAGGTGTAGAAAAATTTCTAAATCGCAAGGAAAAATCAGTGCGAGTATTGCGAAGTATATATATATATATACATATATATACATATATATATATATATATATATATATATATATATATACATATATACATATATATATATATATATATATATATATATATATATATATACATATAAAATTAGCTAAAAGTGTTTTGGTCGACCGTTATAAGATAATCCAAATCAATGAAATTCGTCGGGTATTCGGTCAACTATTAAGAAAATTAAAAAATGAAAAAACTAATCATTTGTTTTATCCTCTATATTTCGCTATAAATTTATAGCTTCCTCAGGAGTTAAAAACTAGATTAATTTAAAAAATTCTTTAAAAATCATTAAAATGTGGTTTGTGATACTAAATACTAATAAATAAAATAATAAACTATTGTACTAGTGTCAGTGGTAGGTAAAGGTCAGAGACCTCTCTGACCTTCATTTGTTTTATTCTCTATATTTCGCTATAAATTTATAACTTCCTCAGGAGTTAAAAACTAGATTAATTTAAAAAATTCTTTAAAAATCATTAAAATGTGGTTTGTCAGAGACCTCTCTGACCTTTACCTACCACTGACACTAGTACAATAGTTTATTATTTTATTTATTAGTATTTAGTATGACAAACCACATTTTAATGATTTTTAAAGAATTTTTTAAATTAATCTAGTTTTTAACTCCTGAGGAAGCTATAAATTTATAGCGAAATATAGAGGATAAAACAAATGATTAGTTTATATATATATATATATATATATATATATATATATATATATATATATATATACTATGTCTCATAAGTATTTGGTCACCCTTGTTTCATTACAGTTTCAATAGAAAAGTCGTAATTATAAAATTTATTTCTGTAGTAAGAAATAGTTTCATAGTAAACATTAAAATCTATTAAAGCTTATTTAAATTTAATTATGTGATTACGCTGTTATTCACAATGAATGATAATACCCTAATAAAACTCCAGGTAGAATAATTGCGCGTAATGGATGAGATCTCTCAATTCTTGGAAATTTTGGATTGTCGTGATTTTATTTTAAGGCAGGGTGTTATTGTAAACTATTTAGTATTTATACTTGGATATTTGGGCAAAAGTGCAATTAGCTTTTATGTGGTGCTCATAGTAATAACATCGTGTGTTTCGAAGAAGTTCAATCGGTTAGAAATACCTAAGCGGAAAGAAATGGGTGTAGAAACACGGTCGTTTATAATCGCATACCATAAAACTGGCAATAGCAACCGCGAAATTGCCACAGAACTTAAACTAAATCAGTCCACCGTGGGTTATATCATCAAACAACATCGCGAATATGGAAGTTTGTTGAGCAGAACTCGAGAAGGCAGAACATGGGTAACAACCTCAGCAGAAGATCTTGCAATGATGGTAACAAGGAAGAGAAATAGACGAAAAACAGCCCCAGAAATCACAGCAGAAATGAATGCTGTTCGTCGAAAACCCATAAGTGTTTCCACATTTGAATGGCGATTAAAAGACGCCGGTCTTCATGGACGAATTGCAATGCGGAATCCGCCTCTACACAAGCAAAGACGTTTAAAGTGAGCACGCGATTACCTAAATTGGACCATAGAAGACTGGAATGAAGTATTGTGAACCGATGAATCCAAATTCGGGATTTTCGGTTCAAGAAGACGTATTTTCGTGAGGACTGTGGGTGAGCGTGCCCAAAAAGAATGCATAGCCATCTACTGTTAAGCACGGTGGAGGTTCAGTCATGATATGGGGTTGGTTTTCTGGATCAAATGTGGGTGATCTCGTAAAAATCGTGTACTAAAAAAAGAATAGTATAAGTGCATATTAGAGGAAAACGCAATCCCCTCTGGAATTAACATTTCGTGTCAGAATTTTATCTTTCAACAAGATAATGACCCGAAACACACTTCCAAACTATGCCGGGAATATTTGCAGAAATTGGAGAACGAGGGAATCATAAAAGTTATGGCGTGGCCTCCCCAGAGTCCCGATTTAAATCCCATCGAGTTGCTGTGGGAAGAACTTGGCCGAGAGGGAAGAAAATCGGCCCCCACATCTGCTGTTAATATGTGGAAGAACTTGCAAGAGGCATGGGGTAAAATAAAATCTGAGACATTACGAAAATTAATCAAAAGGATGCTTCGATTTTGTGCTGCAGTGATTAAAAATAAAGGAGGGCATATAAACGAGTCTAAAATTTAGATAAATATATTATACAACAATTTATTTTAAATGTAAAAATATATATTTTTCATATATGTAAATAATAAAAAGATATAATAGTATTTCAATTTTGATTTTTGTTACCATTTGCGGGTTAAATGCAATTAACCAAATATGTACTTATGGGCGATAGTGTATATGTACTTATACATTACTCATGAGCGAATAGCACAAACACAGATCACCGCATTAGGTGAAAAAAGGTCCGAAGCAAAGACCATCTGTATTCAAACAAAATAAGGGCATATACATACATACATATAAATAGACAATACAAGGTAAAAAAATTATATTTGTAATTGTAAAATTGTAATGTTAACTTTCTTGTGTTTTCTTTATTATTGTTTATAAGAAAGATATCTGAGTCAGTTATTCTGATTATCATTGGCCAAGTAAATATTTTATGGGGTTTCCCCTAAATTCACATTAAAGGGGT